>CM047905.1:24401531-24440011 GCA_026229545.1 Pistacia atlantica
CGAGGAGGAAGAAGGAGACTGCGGTGGGTTTCTTTTTCTGGTTTGTTTGGTAGATGGTTTTTGAATTTTATTGGAAAGAAAATTTTGTGATTCAAATTAGTGTTTTTTTATTTTTTTTCCCCTGCCGCCATCATGCTGATGTCAGCTCAGCTTTCTTCATTTTTTGCTTTTGGTTTTTCATAGTGACAACTCTTTCTTGATTAAATTTTCTTTTGCTTTAAGTTTTCTTGGTTGTATCAGTGAGTTTTTGTAAGAACAGTTGATTGAAAAAACCAAGGCTTCGTTTGGTTCACAATTGGGTGTTTTTGGGAAAAGTTTTCTGGAAAAAGTTAAAAAAAGTTGAATTGCGTAGATACGATGTAGGATTTATAAATTAATAAAATACCCCCTATATTTGTTTATTTACAAAACACCCCCTATATTTGTTTATTTACAAAACACCCCCTATAATAAAATCTTAAAAGTTAACAAAAACACCCCCTCCCCAACCCAATGTCAAATACGGACAGTAGGCCACCACCGCCAGGAGGGTGGTGGCGGGTTCACCTGATTAGCGCATGACCGAGGCTGGATCTTGCCGATCGTGCGCCGATAGTCACCTTTGTCGGCCTGATCCACAGTGGATCTGGCCGCAGCGCCAGATCTGCGTATTTTACTCGTCAGCGGCGACGATAAGAACAAGATCGAATCCGTTGATGGTCAACGACGATCGCTTGTTGGCCGTCGTTATAAAGCTATTACGGCCAAAGATCGGCCTTTTGGCCAGATCCACCGCGTGGATCGGCAGGAAAAGGCTGATCGGCGCACTACCGGCAGTTCAGGTTGGTAGTGCGCCATCCTAACTGCATTAGCCATTTTCCGCGTGGTGGCAGAAATCAGTAAATATGAATTCTCGGGGTGTTTTTGTAATTTTTAAAAAAATATTTAGGGGTATTTAATTAAATTATCAAATTTAAGGGGTTTAAAAAAGTTGAATAATATTGGGAGTAGTATTCCCAAAAATCAAAGGCTTCGTTTGTTTCAGTTTTGGGAATACTACTTTTAGTATTCCCAAAAAAGTTAAACAGTAAAATACCCAAAAACTCAGATTTTTGGGAATACTACTCCCAATATTATTCAACTTTTTTTAAACCCCTTAAATTTGATAATTTAATTAAATACCCCTAAATATTTTATTAAAAATTACAAAAACACCCCAATAATCCACATTTACCTAAATTCCGCCACCACCGCGGGAAAATGGCCTAATGGTAGGATGGCGCACTACGCCGAATCTGCGGTAGTGCGCCGATCTAGCCTTTTTTGGCCAAATCCACGGTGGATCGGCGGAAAGGCCAGATCTAAGGCCAAAGATCTGGCCGTTGACGACAAGATCTTTGGCCGTAACAGTCAGTCACGACGGCCAACAAACGGTTGTCGTTGACCATCAACGATGACCGTTTGTTGGCTGTCGTTGAGAGCAAATACGGCCGGATCTCGGCCGTAGATCGCCGGAAAAGGAAAAGGCCATATCGGCGCATGACCTAAGAAGATCCACGGTCCATGTGCCCATAAGGTGACCCACCTCCGGTGGTGGTGGCCGATCGGGGTGTTTGAGGGTAGGTTAGGGGTATTTTTGTTAACTTTTAATGTTTTATTATAGGGGGTATTTTGTAAAAAAATAAATATATAGGGTATTTTATTAATTTATAAATCCTACATCGTAATACCCGCCCAATTCAACTTTTTTTTAACTTTTTTCAAAAAACTTTTCCCAAAACCCCCAAATTTTGAACCAAATGGAGCCAAAGTTTTTGGGTATTTTACTGTTTAACTTTTTTGGGAATACTAAAAGTAGTGTTCTGAAAATTGAAACAAACGAAGCCCAATATTTTGAAAACCAAACCAGATCTTAACCCAATCAAGGGCCCGATTTACGGTTTGATTGGTCCGTCCAACCGATCATACCGACAACACCAGTTATCCAAAAAATTTTAAAATTTTAAAATTGGTCTTCAAATTCTAGTATATTAAAAAAATACTCCTAAAAAAATTACAAATTAGTCCCCAAAAATTTAATATATTTTCCCAAAAAATTTGTTAGTCCCTAAAGTTTTGAAATATTCCAAAAACACACCTAAAAACGTTTTAACCCCTATATGTTTAAAATATAGTAAATACCCCCTGAACCTCAACTGAACCGAAAAGGCTGTCAGTTCCCTGTCTGATCGGTCTTGGAAAAAACTTAGAATACGAGTCATCTCACATTATCTGTATAAAAAATTATGGAATTTAGGACGTGCACATATATAACATGAAATATTTACTTCTTGGGTGATCATGTGGTATATATGAGTTGTATCATAAATTCTCTTGATGTTTATATAACTTTAGTTGAGAGAGATGAAGAGAAATAAAATTTAAATCACATAAGTTTTGTGTAAATTGATGTTCTCCAATGATGTGATAGTTTTTATCTAGCTTAACTTCTATGAGATCTATCAACATTGAGGCGAGTTCTACCTTTGAACTTCATCAAAAACGAAAAAGTCTATGTAACCATGGGATACCACATTAACGATATCACAAATCAATGTATGTATACTACATAGATATTCAGTTTAATCACCAATCACATTAATTATAAAAATGGATGATAAAAGAAAAAAAATTCTCAAGACAACATAAACACATCGACTTTCAAGTTCAGGGTGTTTTTGTAGATTTGTCAAAACTTTAGGGATTAATTTGTATAGAACTTATATACTCCATCCTGAAATGGAACTGATCAGCTAGAAGAGTTATAATTCTTCATTTTCTTTCACAATTGAAACCAAAACTTTCACCGCCTGGTGTCGTTTCTTTTTATCACAGAAAAGTGCATCAAATTTCAGTTAAAAATACCAGTGAAAGTACATAGATTTGCCTTTGTTGTGTCTTCTACCCAATTTTCCCCTAACTTAACTCAGAGCTCCCGGTAAAATCACTATGTTTTGCCCCAAAGGTGATAAAGGGACCTCCTAAATACCAAAATCACACTGCCTGTTCTTACTCAAATTAATGAATTTTAACTGAATTAGCATATCTAGAGCCAAGTCACACTCTCTCTGTCACCTTTTAAGAGAAGAGGACCATGTATAACAGAACTCATTGAGATCTAGTTATACCCATTTTAATCCACTAAATATTGGAAGCAACCAAATATAGAGAGTCTCAGACACTTTTAATCTACTGAATAAATCTAAACAGTATTCGTCACCATAAATTTGATTTTCACTGCATATGTTGCCTTGTACTAATGGTTTTTTGTTATAGCTAATTTTGAAATCCCTACCAGTTTTTATCCTACAGTTTCCATACATGTATCTTGTTCAATCAAAATTATTTATCTGTGAGTTTTACAAGCTTCATGGAGTCTATTTAACAGGAAAAATAACTTCATCCTTCATTAGTGTAACTTTGACATAACCCTACAACTAATGGAATATCATTTTCCCAATCCACCGAGTATCCTAACTCTCCGCTTGTTCCTATTTTTATTTCATGACATAATACTTTATCATCGATGCAATCTCTGCTTTGATGCAATGAAGGTATAGTGGCTATCCCCTGAGCTTCTCTTCAAAATTAATGATCATTGCAACCGCCATGTTTTACAAGAGTTTCAAATGATCATTAATTTGTATTGATGTTACAAGAGTTTCCTTCCTAGGTTGTAGCATTTTCAAATTATCTGTAAAATGTTGTTAATGTGATTTCCTTCGAATTCACCTTGAAACCAAACACATAGCATGAGATGCACCAACTGCAACAGATAACGCCTTGTGGGGTTCCAATCCATCATCCTCCATTAGAAACTTGACTTCAACAGGACACGGTTGTACCTCTGGCAACCCAGGAACTCCCAATTGAGAATCTTTGGCTTTTCCCCACATGTACAACTTCCCTTTATCTGAATATATAGCAAATTATCAAACATATAATCATGAGTTTTATTTATTTGATCTGCATATAAAATTATTGTTCTATAATGATATCTAAATATTTGATTTTATTAAACTTAAATATCTTTCAACTTAGTTGAATAATAAAAGATACCCTCAAACCTCATTTTTGTGCTATTATGAGATCGGATAACTATAGATACTTTGGAAGATTGTAGGATTGAAGGGTGATAGAAATATCAAAGACCATTTAATTCTTCTTACCTGTTATGGCTGTTGAGGATGAGCCCCCACAAGCGATGTAGACTACACGCTCATCAGCTAAAGCCTCGATCACCATAGTTACTTTCTGATTTTCAGTTGAAGAATGACCCAACTGACCATGTCCACCATATCCCCAAGAAAGAACTTTGCCTTCATCTGAAATTATACATAAAAATGAATATCAATTATAGTATACAGCCTAGAATAGGAAGGAGGGGGTGACAAGTGAGGAATGGATTTCATAAGGTTGCCGCAGCAATCATAAAGCAATTATTTTACCAGTTAATGCAAAAGAGTGATAGCCACCACTTGCTATCTGAATGATACGAACATCTTCAAGGCTAGGAATTGGCTTGGGTCTCCAACTACCAACCTTATCGCCTCTTCCAAGCTCATAGTTAGAACTTGCTGAGCAGAAGACATGAAAATGTGTAATATGATGTCATTGTAATGTTCCACAAGCAATGATAAATGGAATTTCATCAAAGTTGAAAACTTTTCCGAACAAATAAATTAAAGTAACTAAACTGCAATTGGGTAGAGATAAGGAGAGAAAATAAGACAAAAGAGTTGATATCTTTACCTCCCCAATTCCAAAGTTGCCCTTCCTCTGTCAGCACTGTTGTAAAAAAGCCACCACAAGAAACAGCAGCCATAGGTACAGGTAATGCTTTGACCTTAGAAGGGATACTGAGTCCACCTCCCTCATTAGGGCCTCGACCAGGACCAAGGCCCAATCTTCCATCTCCTTCATCTCGACCCCCAGCGTAAAGTTCCCCTATATTCAATAATAGACGAATTAAGATATTTGACAACCCTCTTTCTTTATTCTTTCCATAACAAATATGAAGGCAATATGAATTATCTTCTCATAAAGAACAACTAGAAACCCATAAATGGAAGAATACATAAACCTACAGACATTTGAAATATTTTCCATTTAATTTGTTTTGCAGTACTAGATTGATATGCTTTCCACATTATGAGTTCAAGACTCAAGAGGGTTGTTTCCAAAGGTCGCAAATCAAAACTCATATAAATTTAGTCCAGGTTAAGCAGCCTATACCTAAAATGCAAACCCAATACTATATACATGTAAAGGAATTTCCATACAAAAAACAGGGTCAGTTAAGAAGAACAACCTGATTCAGTTATTGTAGCAGTATGTGTTCCACTGGTTGCAATGTGCCGTATTTTCCCATTCCAAGAACCTTTCACCAATCTAGGAAACAGCTCTCTATGATAGACAGAATGTCCAAATGCACCAAAACCACCATAACCCCTGCAAACTTTTAATGATAGAGCCCTTTATCATCAGGCTAAAAACACGTAAGTGAACACAACAATGTGATGAATATGTGCACACAACTCTCTTCTCTTGATATTTATCCAATCAAGCACAAGAACATCATTAATTATCAGGCCAACCAGTTAAACTGACATAGTTATATTCTAAATCTTGAATAACGATACTTAGTTGCTTCAACATCTCCATTTTACTAAATAAGAAAGGAAAAATGCTCTGTTGATCAAATGTGATTCCATCTATTGATAAAAGCTCTTTTGCTTTCTATTTTGTTAGTCCTTTGGTTGCAATTCAAGGAGAGTGCTACATCATGTCAACTAACTTCCCCAATAAGCTCTTTTAAAAATATTAAATTACCATACCCAAGAAAATTTTGGTTAGAGTATTACATTACCCCTGCAAGATTCATCACTCCAAATTTAAGATCAATAATTTGTATGGACTCCAAACAAAACATCTTGTTGCAAATCATAAATAAAAGTGATTATTTTTGTATGCCTTTTTGCTAATTTACTTCTTATGAAAAAAACACTTTTTAACCTTTGATTACTCAACCATACATACACTTCTAATAACTATATAAGCTTGCTAATTTACGCCTAAGCAAACGATGTTTAAACCTTCACACCAAACAAACACTCAATCAATGAACAAATAATGAATGCAGAGTTGTTAATTACTCACTGACCAAGTGAAAATCTTCCCAAGTGAAGTCAAAGCAACAGAGTGAACTCCACCAAGAGCAACGCACTGAACAGGATCAACACCCAAATAAGGGTTCAAACTAGGCACAAAAACAGAATTTTCATGCCCCAAACCAAGTCTCCCACCATCTCCTTTCCCCTAAACCCACAACTTTCCATCCACAACCAACCCACTATGAAACAACCCACATGAAATATTCAAACTTGAAACCGAACCCACTTCAGAATCTTTCTGAACAAGTCGGCCGGGAGTTTGGGAGATGGTAAAGGGTAGAGAAAGAATGAGGTTTGCAACTGGGGCTGGGTAGAGTCTCACTTATTCAATGCCACCGCCCAACTGGCCTGAGGCGCCTCTCCCCCACGAGAGGAGTTGGAGAGTGACAGCGTCGTTTTGGTTGTCATTTGTGTGCGTGTAGAGAAGTGGGATTTTGGTGGATGAAGAGGAAGTGGAGAGATGGCGACATTGGCGAGTGAGAGCTGTGAGGCTTTGGCGAAGAAACATTGAAGCTGAAGAAGGGGTTGTATTTGTAAAACACAAAACCTGCCTGGACAGTATCATATTCATTCACAATTTTTGATGGAATATCATTTTCATCCAGTATTTTTGGAACGTGGTACTATTACCCCTAATGGAGGTTAGCAAGGGTGTTAGATGGTCTAGGGGCATAAACGTCATTTCAATGCAGTTCAATCAAATAGGAACAATATTAAAAAAAAAAAAAAAAAAAAAAGGGTAATCATTGTTATAGATTTAATATCAGTGTTAAAGTCTCAAGTTTGAAATTTCATGTTCTTACATTTGAAATTTATATCTCTCTATGTGAGTTTGAGTTGACCCATTTGGTATCTATTTGGTCTTTGGTCGGGCTTGATCAATTTGTCATCTATCTTTCCAATATTATACGCATGAAAACTTTTTAGAGTTTACTATTAAAATAATACTACACTTACAAGGTTTCCATACAAATATTTATATATAAAGTGATGTGGTAAAATATAAAGAATAATGCTATACTTACAACTAAGTCATACAACTAACAAAAATTTTACAAAATTCATATAAAATGACTACTCTATTCTATGTTTTTTGTCTGGTTGTATGATTCGGTTGTAACCATAGCATTGTTCAAATATAAATGGTAGAGTGATTATACAAACAAGAATTTTTTGCTTCCAACTAAGTCATACATAAAATTTATGTAAAATGATTACTCTTTCTTTTGTTTTTTGTTTTTTTGTTATTTGTGTGACTCATTTGTACAACTCAATTGTAAACATAACATTGCTCATACACAAAATCAACTAATTAATTGTTATTTAAAGAGTAATGTCACGTCACTTTGTATTCATCTCTTTGTATGAATATAAAATGATTAACATTAAACTCTTATTAAATAACCTAGTTACACTTTCTTAACAATAACTAACATATTAAGTATCTAAAGCCTCTTTTTTTACTATATATATAGAACAGGGATTGCAAGAACTTTGCTCTTTCTAGGACTTGAATACATATCACCAGCATTGGTAGCCACCATGTCAAATTTAGTACCATTGATCACTTTTATCTTAGGCGTTCTGTGTAGCTACATGAATAATATAATTCTAATATATCGTACAAAAATGTGTACAGATTTTCGTTACATATTATATATATTTCAGGATGAAGAAGGTAGACATTTGCAAGCTTAGCACCTAGGCAAAGATTTTGGGCAGCCTTGTTGCCTTTGGTGGTGCAGCAATGCTGGCTCTTTACAAAGGAATTGTGGTGGTTTCATCTCATAAAGATAATTTTCATCATTATGAGAATAAAAGATTTATTCCACATGGAGATAATTGGATTAAGGGTTCTATTTCCTTTTATTTGCATGCTTTGCAATGACAGCATTCTACATTTTACTGGTGATTAATGATATAAATTAATAACAAAATTTTCTTCTCAATATCCATGATTCTATATATAAGGTTTTCAATTTCTGTGTTGATTATACTTCAAAAAATTTTAAATGCGGAAAAAATATATGAACTTGGTTTACAAATATCAATCATCGGTAGACTAAACTTTGTCTTTTAGTATTAATGGACAGTGTTAAACCGTCGTCGCTAATGCTAATTAACGTGATCTAGATTTTTGATAATATATAGACAATCGTTTGACTAGTATTAATGTTATTTATGGAAAAATATACAGGCTTTAGCTATCACGAAGTACCCAGCACTAATAACTCTTACATTACACACAAGCTTAACTGGAGGTTTATTTGCAATAATCATAGCTGTAATTCAAGTTCGTGAACCCCATTCTTGGAGATTGTCCTGGAACATTGCTCTTCTTGGTCCTATTTTTAATGTAAGCCTCTCAAACTTTTATGTCAAATTAATTTTGATAACATATTTTTATCACTTGTTAGGGTTAGGGTTGTGATTATTCTATTAACGTGTAAATCTAACCACATGATGACCTAAAATGGTAGGTAATTGAGATAATTGCTTTAGCTCTTGTCTCAAAATCGAGGCCTCTATTCAATTACATCAAAATAAACATTATTATTTTGATTAATATGAATTTAATACACAAATTTTTGCTTACAAACTGACGTGACTCAAGACAATGGATGAATAGATATGAAAAATTGACTTATAATATAGTTAACATTTGTTTTGTAACATTTTCTTTTTTGTTAAGACTCAAACTATGATTAAATTCTTTGTTTCAATAATTTTCTTATTTGTATACACTCTCAATATCAATTTTATTTTAAGAAGGCCTAAAGAAAGCATAAGTGACTAGAAAAGAAAACCACTTCAACCTCATTATCGTGTTATAGTAATTACTAACAATTACTAAATTCAATATATTTTCTTTTTTTATAATTAACGAGAGAAAAGAATCATCTTTAATATGTGCCCTAATTTCATTATATATATATTGTTGTTGTTGTTGTTGTTGTTGTTGTTGTTGTGTGTGTGTATAGGGAATAATGATAATTGGAATAACATTTTATGTTCAAACATTGGTGGTGAGAAGGAGAGGTCCAGTTTTCATGACAACATTTAGACCTTTAGCGACAATAATTTCAGCCATTATGGGACTTCTAATTTTAGGAGATGCCCTGCACTTGGGGGGGTATGTTTAAATTTTAATTAATTTCTTGAATTAATTATTAATTACTATTGTTGATCAGTCTATCATTTTTCATAATTAACTAATTAATTTAATTTCAATTATTTCAGAATTCTGGGAGCAATATTGATAATTATTGGTTTGTATACAACTCTTTGGGGAAAAGAGAAAGAGAAAGATAGGAATTAATAAAATTAAAATAATAGTATTCAAGTTGTAATTTTTACTTTTAATATTGCTATTTTAATTTAATTATCTCATGATCATCATGATATAATTATTTTACCCCTTGGTTTTCAGTCCCATATATTCATATTCTATCATCGAAAATACTATGATTAACTCCTCTAACTCTAATAAACGTTAATGAAATAAGGCTCTTAACATGAAGACTATTAGCTTCCCGAGGGCTTTGAATTAAATTCTTGTTTTTTTGTTTTTATACAATATTAACACAAAAAATGCATGACATAGTTTTATTTAGTATTAGAGAATCGGTCGAACATTGATATTTACAGCATACCAATACTTTTTGAAAAATAATAATGTTAGATCCACAATTCTCTCTCACAACATTTTCTCATAACTCTCGACGTGGTAACTTGTTATTGGTTAGCTCGTAAATAAATAGACGGGACCCATTTTACAAGCTGACCAATGACAAGCTTTCACGTTGATAGTTGTGAGATTAAGCTGTAGATCTAACATCACTCTTTAAAAAGACAAAAAGAAAATATAGTTTTTTTTTTTTTAATCATTACCTCACTCTTTAAATAGACCAAAATAAATAAATAAATAAATAAAAGAATAATACTATATCAACAATTTTTTTCACAAAGTTTTTCTCATAATCCTCACGTAGTAGCTCACAATTGGTTAGCTTGTAATTAATTAATGGGACCCGTTGTGAACTAACTAATTATAAACTGCTACGTCAAGATTATGAAAGAAAATTTGTGAGAGGAGGGTTGTTGGTGTAGTATTATTAAAATAAAAAAAAAATATATATATATAGTCTACATTGGTCAAACAGTATGCTAATGGTCTTCCATTAGGAAGAAAAGTTCATTTACGTGCATTGAAAAGACTAGAAAGAGATTGTGATAAAGATTTATTGGATAGACTTCAAATAAGCTTTGATGGGCAAGAAGAATTAGAGAAAAATATAACATGTTTCTTTTAAAGAGAAAATAGAAATTATGTAACAAGAATTCTTGACATTAGTTTTTTTTCTTCTACATATTGGAATAAATATTCTAATTGACAAATCAATCGTAATTATTTTAGATGACGATAAATTGTTGGTACATGATTTGTTATGACACTGATTTGCAAGAGAAATAATATACATTTAAGTTGAAGTAATATATAGTTCAATCTAACCATCACTGGGTGGTTCAGCTGTCAACTGGGACTCTTGAGTATATTACTCAAGATATCTTAGGTTCAATCAACCTGAATTGCTAATAGAAGTGACTATTAAGGGGATTTACCCGATTATCAACTTTAAGACTTGAAAGATTGATTGAGATATATACAAGATTGTCCCGGACATCCCCGGTGATATTGGGGAATATTATTAGACAAATAGCATCATGTAATTAGGGCATCAAATGTCTTGGCATAATAAAATGTTATTAGACATATGGTATCATATAACTGGGGCATCAAAGGTCCTTTCAAAACTTGATTAATTTTCAAGTAAACTGAGACCATTTACGTTCACATGCAAACGCTTGAAACGTGTTAATCCTTTCACATTCACCAGCAAACAGGTTTGCCCAAAGTCAGTTTCGCGCTCTCTCTCATTTTCCCACCAAAGCTGCACAGAAATTTCATCTTCCCAGTTGGAGATTCAGGTCTAGCTTTTAGGTTTTTATTTTTCAGCTCCCAAGAGTTTTCATCGCCTGATCTAGAGACCACGCCTGTTGATGCTAAAACTGATGTGGCACAAGCAACACCACCTGATAATTTTACTATTGATGTTGCAGAGTATGAAGGTCAGAATCTGGAGCCTGAAAAAGGTAACTATTTTGGCTTCTAAGAATTGGGATTTTGTTTTTATTTCAATATAGCGTGCATGATAACAATTAATGAGCTGTCTCTTTTGTTGATGTTTCAATGTTTCAGAGCCGGATGATGAGAATGATACGCCTCAAAAAGGTAATGAATTAATCAAATTTGGTTTGTTGGGGTTGGGTTTTTTATACTTTTACATTTTTATATTCTGCTTTTTGTAGTATTGCAATGCTCCAGGTCATTAACTCAGCTGGGAGTGTACTACTATTATGATATCTCCAAACCAATAATTATTTCGTGATTGTAATTCTGATAATTGTGATGGGTTTCACTGATTATTTGTTTTTTGTTTTAAACGTGATACTAATGAAGGTTGGTAGTTGTGCAAATTTTTGTGATATGGCATTTTGTATTGATCCATTGCCATTTATTCTTCTTTAGTGGCCCTTCTGCTTGGTACTAGAATCTCATATTTTTGTTTAGTCTTTTGAGACTTATAAGCGTGTTGTGAGTTTTGTGATTTGATTGAAGTGATTGGTGGTTGTTACCAGATAGCGGAGAAGAAAAGTGTGATATTTTCTCTGGGGATTGGAAGGTCGCACTCTCAATTCTCATGCATTTAATTTAAATTTAAATTGCTATGTGGAGGTTTTAGTAAAGTACAATATTATATGCTTATGAATTACAGGATTATGCATGCCAAATTTAACTTTAAATTTGTAATTTATAGTGGAAAATACAGAATTATTATGCTAGAAGAAGTTTGAAATTCATATGAAAATATGAGTTATGACATTCAGTAACTGGAATGACAGATAGATGTGTAATTTTGGTACAAGTCCTGCTATTACTAACTTTTTACGGTACTGTATATATTAAGGTCTTATTTTTCATTTTATTTAGGATGTTTGTTGTGCTCTGTAGGGAGGATTGATAGCTGTCGCCACGGTTGGGTTGACTTCTGAAGCAGCTTATCATCTTGAGGTGAGCTGTATATTTTATTTATATTTTAATGTTGTGATGTTCATTTAATCAAATTCAGATTTTTATTTGTGGATTGTTAAACTTTGGAATTTATAGGTATTATTATAAGTTTGAATTAGGGTAATCTTTTCTTTGTCACTATTTGTTTATTTATTTATAACATGTGTCAACTCATCTCTCTGAAATTTTGAATCTCTAAGGAAGCTGAATAAATTTCTTATACCATTTTGAATGACTCATTTATTTATCACTTAATGACGTTCCAATGTGACAGTGCCAGCTTTTAGGATTTCTTTTGAGCAATCTCCAAAGAAGGCCAAGCAAGACCATGACAATGGCAAGACTAATGGAAAAGCTGGAGAATCTGATGTTATAGATGTGGAGTTTGAAGAATTCTTTAAAGCTATTGAGGCTAATCTCTATTGAACAAATGGTTGAGATTCTTGAAGCCAATGACCAAGACTCCTGTGGCCCAGATCCTGTTGTTGTCACTAAATGGTGAGTTCAATTAGAACATCCACTAATTTACATATTTTTCATCTATATATAAACCATGTATGTGGGCTGAGATTCTTATCATTTTAAGAATGTTTTTTATTTTATTGAAACAGCCAAGACATGCTGTTTTATGGATAGTTAGGGAGATGCCCAATCTGCAATAGTAAATTGGAATTTGATGGTAAAAGATATACTTGCAAAGGAATGTACAGTGAGTGGTCTACATGCACATTCAGAACAAAAGATCCACCGAGGAGGGAGAAGCCAGTCAAAATACCAGATTCTGTCCTCAAATCTGTTGATTTAGACGTATATTTCTGGACCATACATTCTTGCTCTTTACAATTAAGACTTGACTGTTTGTCTAGTCTTATATTTCTGTGTATTTATTTGAGTTCTATTTCTCTCTGCAATAGTTGATTTAGAAGTATCAAATGACTCGAAAATGGATGAAAAGCTTGGTTTTGAAGAAGATAAGGGCAGTGATAACCACAACCAGAACAACACCAACAACATTGAGAACAACAATGCAACTATGGTATTTTTTTTATTGTTTAAATTCTTATTGTTAGTCTCGCTGGTGATATATAACAGAATAAAGTGTAAAGATTAAACTGGGTTGTTCATTATTAATGTGTTCAGGATAGTTGTGGGGAAGATTGTGTTGAAGCTGTGATGGTGGAGAAGGCTGGGGAGTGTTTAAGCTGTGAGTTTGGTTAACTGTGCTAATTAATCTATTTTATTGGGGACTAACTGTACCTCTGTTTGCTGTATTGGTGCTTCAAGTGTTTGTAATTGTTGCTATGAATTGCTGCCTAATGTTTAGACTCCATGTCCATACGACGCTAGTGCTGTTTAACTTCTTGGCTTCTTTCGATTTTTTGTTTCTATACACATATTTGTGTTTGTGCATGCACATACTAGTGTCTTCTTCCTTTCTAAAATCTTTAAGAATTATGTTTTGAAGTTTAGTGCCTGTTTCATTCTGATTAAGGGTTTTATTTATTGAAACTCTGAAAAATTTGCCCTGATTTTAAGGTGTATGACCAATCCCCAGGTATGTTGTGGGAGAAACTAAGTTGGAAGCTTCAAAAGAGGGTCGTACTCTTGAGGATTTCAAGTATGGATGTGTTGGTTACTCAGTATACCTGGACAATAAAGATTCATCAACTGATAAGATGGATAAAGAAGCAGAATTGCCCTTCTGTGTTGGGCTTGAGGTGATGTATTATGATCTTTTTTTTTTTTATTGTTTCCTACTCTATAGCATTTTGTTGTGAATTCTAAGGATCCGTTGACATATTTTCTCACTCATTTTTAATAATATGTCAATGTTATTGTGGTTGCAGAGATTTGGTTTTTATGGTGTGCTACAGGCTACATGTTTGAAGAAACATTTGAAGAGGCTTAATAATTGATGCATTTTTAAATGGATATCGCTTTCATGTTTAATATTTCTTTTATAATTCATGATTACTAAGATATGAGACTCCAATTTTGTCACAGTTAATATATTTTCTTTTTATTTATTTACTTTTGGTTAGTAGTTGTTATTTTCATGAAAAGGCATAATATTTGTTACAAAAGTATATCTTAGTAATTCATGATTACTAAGATATGAGACTCCAATTTTGTCACAGTTAATATATTCCTGAGTTCATTGTTGTGTTAGTTAACGTTACTTCTAGAATTGGAAGTATATCATTGCTAAAGGCATAATATTTGTTACAAAGGTATGAGTTAAAATTAGAAAAGAATAATGGTTTGCTATCAGCTGCCATTGTTTAGACTTCAATGGAGATTTGGCGAATTTGGTTAGTTTAGCAGTAAATGTCAATTATAAGTTTGGTTAGAATAAGAACCAGAAATCAAATGATAATGTTGTTAATCATCAAGGTGCCACTGATGCGGACTATAGTCCTAGTTTTGGTCATAAAGGTGTTAGTGTTGCTGGCTATAATCCTGTTCCATAGTACTTAGTGCCTCAGCAAACTCCCAATTTCAATACTTTAATCCTACCTCTCTCTCACCTCTTGTAGCTCAGCATGTGAATTTTGTTCCTTAATATTCTCAGCACTTTCAGTCTAATCAGTTTTCAGGAGGAGGAAGAGATTATGGTAGAGGCTAATAGAAACAAGCCTATTTACCATGTGGTAAGTCAAGCCATACGGCAGTTCTCCTCAACCTAATATGGTTTTTCAAGCATGCAATGTCTCACCAGCTATGATTTCACATCAAGTTTCTCCAGCTCAAGGTTATAATTCCTCAATTCAAGCCTCTTTGTCTACTCACAATGTTTCTAATAATTATGCAACAACTACTCCAGCTACATCAGAGAATCAGTTTGGTACATCAAGGATAATAATTTTGTTGTTGAATTCCTTGCTGATAATTATATGATCAAGGACAAAGTCGCCAAGATAGTGTTGTTACAATGGGAGCTTAAAGTTGTTTTCAATACAGCTCCATCTATGTCATCTGCACTTAATTGTTCTATCACTAAAACTTTTGTTTTTATCCGTCAAGCTTTGTGTACTGGCCAGTTAAAAGCAATGCTATGACATAAGAGACTTGGACTCCCCAATGAACAAGTTTTGAGCACTGTGTTTGCACAATTAAATGCATAATAAACCTTGTTAAGTCTTTGCGATTTTGCTTAGCATGTCAATTTGGTAGATTGCACAATCTATTTCTCCATATTCTTCTAGTGGAGTTTCCAAGCCTCTTGAACTAATTCATTCTAAGCTTTGAGGCCCTTCTCCACAATTGAAGTTGTGCATGAATAGTCTGTTAATTGGAGTTGTGACCAGTAGCTTCAATTGAAGTTGTTGCTGTTAGGATACTGAGGTGAAGTTCTTGAAGTTGTTGCTGTTAGTATACTGAAGTGAATTTTTTTTTTTTTAGTTTGTGTAGTAGTTGAAATTGAGTTTGTGGTTAGCAGCTGAGATTAAAATTGAAGTGAAAGTTGTTGATAATTTGCTATTGTTGATGTTGGCATATTGAAGCTGACTTGAGCTGTTGATAAACTGAAGCTGGTACTGTTTGGTTTACTGAAGTGAAGTTCCTTTCATTGAGTTTGTGTAGTAGATAAGGTGGAGCTGTTGATAAACTGAAGCTGGTACTGCTGGTTTACTGAAGTGAAGTTCCTATCTTGAGTTTGTGTAGTAGTTGAGGATTAACAGTTCAGATTGACACACTGAAGGTTATGAAGATGTGATCTGAAATGCAGTGAAGTTGAGATCTACTGCAAATATGATCTGAAGTGTAGTGAAGTTGGTGTTTCAATTCATTTTACTGCAGAGTGATGGGATTTTTTTATTGCCGAGTCAAAAGTCAAAAGTTTAGCTTGAGGAGGGATGTTGACCGTGAAAGACAAATGCTGGAAGCTGAAAGAAGTAAAATGTCACAACTATCCTTCACTTACTCAAATTGATACTTTATACGCTGTCGTTTTTTACACATATAAAACATTGGTGAAGTGCCCAGCTGTAATCAATCAAGGAATCAAAGAAATAGCTTTGCAATATTCTTGAATTCTCTTTCATTTTTTCGATTGTTCCAAAACCTCACAGATTGCACAATCTATTCTTCAAGTGGAGCTTCCAAGCCTATTGAACTAATTCATTCTAAACTTTGAGGCCCCTCTCCACAAGTGTCCATTGAATGTTATAAATACTAAAGTCAGCTTTTCCCTCCTAAAATGAAGCTAAAACAAAGTATGTGTTTCTTCAATTTCATAAGTTAGTAGAAAGACAATTTGAAACCAAATTGAAATGCCTTTAAACTGATTGCGGTGGGGAGTTTAAAACACTTTTACTTTACATAAACGAGTATGACATTATACTTAGGCACCCTTGCCCACATACTCAACAAAAAATGGTGAAGCTGAGAGAAATTATAGGCATATTGTAAAATAGGGTCTAACAAGCTTCCATGCCATTAGTTTACTGGAATTCAGATTTTCAAACTGTTGTATTCTTAATAAGTAGGTTTCCTTTTTTTTGTAAACCAATATCTCGCCTTTTCAAACACTTTTTAACATTGTGCCCAACTATAAACTTTTAAAAACATTTGGTTGCACTTGTTACCCTTTTCCCAGGCCTTATAGTGCACACAAATTTAATTTTCATATTTCTAAATGTGTATTTGTAGGTTATAATCTTGTTCATAAGGGTTACAAGGGCTTAAATGCAAATGGAAAAGTATATATAGCTCAAAGTGTTAAGTCTGATGAGTCTGATTTTCCTTTTATTCATAATATTCTATCTCACAATTCTCCTCAAGTATATAGTTTTAAGTTTGAATATCTCAATACCTCTTCTACTTGGTTTTCCTCATTGTTTAATAGATTTTGATTTAAAATTTACTAAGTCTAATCAGTCTTCTAAACATTGTACTGATATTTCTTCAAGTCTTAGGATAACAATTACTGTTCCTAGTGACCACACTAAATCACACAATCAGTCTTCTCCTTCTCTCATACAATCCTCTTCTAAAAATATTTTCTCGTCTTTAAACTCCAAGTTTGATTCTTTATCTCCTCAATCTGCTTCTTCACAAGATTCATTTTCCACTATCAACTTAGAAGTTTACTTAACTTCTAATCCTATTCACACATGATCAGATTCCCTTTAAAATTCCTTCTAGCCTCAACACTGTAGCTTTACAAAATTAGTCTTTACATCTTAAAAATCTGAGAAGTCTCAATCACATATGTTAGTTGCTATGGTTGTATCTTCTAGTTCTCTTTTTTCAGTACAAGAACCTAGTTCTGTTTTACGAGCCTCTCTCATCCCCAGCTTGGAAATATGCTATCCAAGCTGAGTTTAATGCATTAATCTACAATAAAACTTAGTGCAATGGAGTTGTAGAAAACAGAAAAGTAATGGCTCTATCATCCACTAAGGCAAAATATAGAGCTTTGGCTCAGTCAGCAACAAATTAACTTGGTTCAAGAGTTTGTTTCAAGAATTAAAAGTTGAATTACAGATTTATGAGCATCTTTTGAAGGAGAAAAGTCTACAGGAGGAGGAAGATTGATGAACCTTATTGGGATATTAGATTCTGCAAGTGATTTATGAGCACTTTTTGTTGATTGTAAAGCCTTTTGAGGAATTTGAAAGGATAACAGAAAACAAAAGCCTTAAACTGCCAACAAAACAAACTCATCCATCCATGGCCTCTCTGTTCCTCTTCTGCCATCGCCACCACCACCGCCCACCACTTTTCTGCCAGCCCTTTCTCTTTCACTGCCCCTGCCTCTTCAAAGTGAAGCACAAAATGTCGACATTTTCACAAAACCATTGGTGGCAACTGGCAGGATAGTTTTGAGTTTTTAAGAAGTAAACTTATTGTCATACCATCCTCTCAGTATTTGAAAGGGCAAGTAATTATTGAAGGTAAAGAAGAAGTTACAGCAGTAGTAGAAGATGAGTAATAGAGAATTTGAAGCAGGAGTAAAATGAAGCAGTAGATATTGAAAAGATTGTAGCAGCAGAACAGAAGTACTGAAGAGGTGAAGTACAAAGTTTATAATTACATGTTTTTGCTTCCCTTCAAACAGAGTAATCTCCATTGGATTCGGTGGAGCCAACTGAAAAACCATCAAAAGAAATATAATTAATCACAAGTACAATTATGTCGGAGCCTCTTCAAACAAATTCAATGTGTAGAACAATAAATTCAATTACTTGATTAGAAATGATGAGGATGTTTCTAAGTTTCAGTGTTCTTTTCTTCATTCTGTTGGATCATAATTGGAATAAAGCTCTTCATTTTTTATGTACGGAGGTAATCTTCAAAAATTCGACAACAAATAGATATATGTAGAAGTCTCTTCATCACTTCTAAATATATCTATTTGAAATACATAAACCTACAGACATTTGAAATATGTTCCATTCAATTTGTTCTGCAGTACTAGATTGATATGTTTTCCACATTATGAGTTCAAGAGGGCTGTTTCCAAAGGTCACAAATCAAAACTCATATAAATTTAGTCCAGGCTAAGCAGCTTATATCTACAATGCAAACCCAATAGTATATACATGTAAAGGAATTTCCATACAAAAAACAGGGTTAGTTAAGAAGAACAACCTGATTCAGTTATTGCAGATTTGCAGCCGTATGTGTCTCACTGGTTGCAATGTGCCGTATTTTCCCGTTCCAAGAACCTTCCACCAATCTACGAAACAACTCTCTATGATAGACAGAATGTCCAAGTGCACCAAAACCACCATAACCCCTGCAAACTTCATTTTTAATGATAGAGCCATCGTATTATCAGGCTAAAAACACGTTAGTGAACACAACAACGTGGTGAATATGTGCACACAACTCTCAACTCTCTTCTCCTGATATTTATCCAATCAAGCACAAGAACATCAATTGTTTTCATGATTACAAGAACTGTGATTGAGAGTCGACCATCTCAATCCAACAGCTGCTTTGCAAACTCAATAGTTGGAACCAGATGACTGATTCTTGGTTAAGGGATAAACACTAGCTCAACTTTCTTAATTTTTGCTTATGGTTTTTCTGGTGATAACTCATTCTTGGTTTATTTTCTCTTGCTTTAAAGCTTTCTTGATTGTATCATAGAGTTTTGCAAGAATAGTTGGTTGAAAAAACTTAGAATATGAGTCATATCACGCCATCTGTATAAAAAATTATGGCATAAAATATTTACTTCTTGGGTGATAATGCGGTATATGTGAGTTGTTGTATAAAAAATTCTCGATATTTATATAACTTTAGTTGAGCGAGATAAGAAGAAATAAAGTTTAAATCACATATCTCCAGTAATGTGAGAGTTCATTTAGTTGGCTTAACTTCTACGAGATCTGCCAACATTGAGGCGAGTTCTACCCTTCAACTTCATCAAGAACAAAAAAGTCTTATGTTATCAAGAACGAAAAAGTCTATGTTACCACGGTATACCACATTAATGATATCACAAATCAATATATGCATACTACATAGATATTCAGTTTAATTAACAATCACAAGATATCTTGTGATATTCTATATTTTTCCCGAAAATATACCCAACTTTAAATTTATCACTTTATAATGTTGTCCATAGTAGCAGAGCATCAAAGATCATACAACAAAACCAACTGATATTCATAACAGGATATCAAATGCACCTGAGCGCGCAATTTATTTGCACGCTTTCTTAATAAAATTTCATCGCAGATCTTTCTCATGCCGATATCAGATAGAAGCAACTAAGCAATATGATCAACATTAAAAGGAAAACGTGGTCATGGTTGCAATAAACTTTCAACAACAAGAAATGTCGATAAACAAATATGTAATGAGATGATGCATACAATGAGATGGAACAACAGGCATTACATGAGATTTGGAAGGTAACTTGCATTTCTGACAAGAGCTTATAATGTCAAAATTCTATAGTCTTCCCAGATAATTTAATTCAATAAGGGAATCAAACAAAAGCAGTTATGAGTAAGCCATTGTCAAGGTGAAGCTCCACTCATTGACTAACCACTCAGCAATCTGAATTCACCTCCTAAATGCTTTGGCAATATTTTAGTAACTTAAAGAACTTATCCTATCCTCAGATTCTACACATCTGTTCTAGCCTCTGTTTGAGTTGTTAAACGATACATACTTGTTTGTTGTGTTTATGTGAGTTGAGAAAACCTTTCGATTAGTATACCATTGTAACAACATGACCTGGAAACCAAACATATGGCATGAGATGCACCAACTGCAACAGATAACACCTTGTGGGGTCCCAATTGACTTTAATAAGACACAGTTGTACCTCTGGCAATCCAGGAACTCCCAATTGAGAATCTTTGGCATTTCCCCACATGTACAACTTCCCTTTATCTGAATATATAGCAAATTATCAAACATTATGGTAAAAACAAATATATAATCATGAGCTTTATTTATTTGATTTGCATATAAAATTATTGTTCTATAATGATATCCAAATATTTGATTTTATTAAATTTAAGTATCTTTCAACTTAGTTGAATACTAAAAGATATCCTCAAACCTCAGTTATGTGTTATTATGAGATCGGATAACTATGGATAATTTGGAAGATTGTAGGATTGAAGGGTGATGGAAATATCAAAGACCATTTAACTCTTCTTACGTGTTATGGCTGCTAACGATGAGCCCCCACAAGCGATGTAGACTACACGCTCATCAGCTAAAGCCTCGATCACTGCAGGAACTTTCTGATTTTCGGTTGACGAATGACCCGACTGACCATGTCCACCATATCCCCAAGAAAGAACTTTGCCTTCATCTGAAATTATACATAAAAAATGAAAACCAATATTAGTATACAGCCTAGAATGGGAAGGAGGGGGTGACAAGTGAGGAATGGATTTAATAATGTTGCTGTGGCAATCGTGAATTTAAGCAATTATTTTACCAGTTAATGTAAGGGAGTGACAGCCAACACTTGTTATCTGAATGATACGAACATCTTCAAGGCTAGGAATTGGCTTGTATCTCCAACCACCAACCTTATCACCTCTTCCAAGCTCATAGTTAGAACTTGCTGAGCAGAACACATGACAATGTGTAATATGATGTCATTGTAATGTTAGAGAAGCAGAGATAAATGAAATTTCATCAAAGTTGAAAACTTAAGAGAGTGATATCAAGAACTGTGCAACTTTTCTGAACAAATAAATGAAAGTAACTAAACTGCAATTGGGTAGAGATAAGGAGAGAAAATAAGACAAAAGAGTTGATATCTTTACATCCCCAGTTCCAAAGTTGCCCTTCCTCTGTCAGCACTGTTGTAAACAAGCCACCACAAGAAACAGCAGCCATAGGTACAGGTAATGCTTTGACCTTAGAAGGGATACTAAGTCCACCTCCCTCATTAGGGCCTCAACCAAGACCAAGGCCCAATCTTCCATCTCCTTCATCTCAACTCCAAGTGCAAAGTTCCCCCATATTCAATAATAGATGGATTAAGATATTTGACATCCCTCTTTCTTTATTCTTTCCGTAATTAATATGAAGGCAATATGAATCATCTTCTCACAAAGAACAACTAGAAACCCATAAATGCTAGAATACATAAACCTACAGACATTTGAAATATGTTCCATTCAATTTGTTCTGCAGAGCTAGATTGATATGTTTTCCACATTATGAGGTCAAGAGGGCAGTTTCCGAAGGTCGCAAATCAAAACTCATATAAATTTAGTCCAGGTTAAGCAGCCTATATCTAAAATGCAAACCCACTACTATATACATGTAAAGGAATTTCCATACAAAAAACAGGGTCAGTTAAGAAGAACAACCTGATTCAGTTATTGCAGCAGTATGTGTCCCACTGGTTGCAATGTGCCATATTTTCCCATTCCAAGAACCTTCCACCAATCTAGGAAACAACTCTCTATGATAGACAGAATGTCCAAGTGCACCAAAACCACCATAACCCCTGCAAACCTTTAATGACAGAGCCATTTATTATCAGACTAAAAACACGTAAGTGAACACAACAATGTGATGAATATGTGCACACAACTCTCTTCTCCTGATATTTATCCAATCAAGCACAAGAACATCATTAATTATCAGGCCAACCAGTTAAACTGACATAGTTATATTCTAAATCTTGAATAACAATACTTAGTTGCTTCAACATCTCCATTTGACTAAATAAGAAAGGGAAAATGCTCTGTTGATCAAATGTGATTCCATATATTGATAAAAGCTCTTTTGCTTTCTATTTTATTAGTCCTTTGGTTGCAATTCGAGGAGAGTGCTACATCATGTCAACTAACTTCACCAATGAGCTCTTTTAAAAATATTAAATTACCATACCCAAGAAAATTTTGGTTAGAGTATCACATTACCCCTACAAGATTCATGACTCCAAATAAAACAACATCTCGTTGCAAATCATATATAAAAGTGATTATTTTTGTACGCCTTTTTGCTAATTTACTTCTTAAAAAAAAAAAAAAAAAAATAATTATATAAGCTTGCTAAATGACACCTAAGCAAAAGATGTTTAAACCTTCACACCAAACAAAGACTCAATCAATGAACAAATAATGAATGTAAAGTTGTTAATTACTCGCTGACCAAGCGAAAATCTTCCCAAGTGAAGCAAAGCAACAGAGTGAACTCCACCAAGAGCAACACACTGAGCAGGATCATCACCCAAATAAGGGTTCAAACTAGACACAAACACAGAATTTTCATGCCCAAAACCAAGCACTTTCCATTGGAGAGTGACGGGGTCGTTTTGGTTTTTCATTTGTGTGCGTGTAGAGAAGTGGGATTTTGGTGGATGAAGAAGAAGTGGAGAGATGGCGATTGAGAGTTGTGAGGCGTTGGCGACGAAGCATTGAAGTTGAAGAAGGGGTTGTTTGTGAGTTGTTTAATTCCAAAAATATAAAAGATGGAATGTTCTTATTATCAAAAAGCTTTTTGATATTTAAAAGATCAACTCAAATATTATAAAATAACCTACACATAATTTTGTTATTTTAATGGTATTAATAAATAACAAAGGCTCAGTTTGATTGGTTTTTGGGAATACTACTTTTAGTATTCCTCGATAAGTTAAACAGTAAAATACCCAAAAACTCACAAGCTCCGTTTGGTTCACATTTTTGCGTTTTTGGGAAAAGCTTTTTGAAAAAAATTAAAAAAAAAAAGTTGAATTGGGAGGATATTACGATGTAGGATTTACAAATTAATAAAATACCCCCTATGTTTGTTTATTTACAAAACACCCCTATAATAAAATATTAAAAGTTAATAAAAACACCCCCAACCCATCCTCAAATACGGACAGCTTGCCACCACAGCCGAAGGGTGGCCGGAGTCGCCGTATCGGCGCATGACTGTTTGGATCTTGCCGGTCGTGTGCCGATATGATCTGGCCGGTTCGTATATGATGTTTATACGAAGTAATGTGACAAGGAATGAATAGAAAGATGTCTGTATAAAGTGATATGACAGAAAATGAATAAAATAGTGAATATGATAAGTTTGACTTTTTATGTCCACTTGTTCATTTATTTTCTGTCACATAACTTTGTTCGTCTAACATCGCTTAGATTTGGCAAAAGAGGTTCAGATCCACCGGTTCGACCCATACCCAGGTAAATAATAGGGTATAAGTCCATGACATTAGACCTATACCCGATCCAACCGTTTTGAAAGCGGGTGAGACAGGTACACCCGTGGGCCTCGGTTTGTCTTTTGAATTGAAATCCCGCACTCATCTCCTTTCTCACACTCACTCTTGTCTCTCAAACTCACTCGCGCAAATCCACCAGTCGCAATGTCGCCAGCTGGGACGCAACTCCACCGTGCCAGCTTCTCTGCTGCTCTCCGAGCCACGTCTCGCTCCACCGTCACCGCATCTCCAATCTCAAAGCCACAAACGCAACTCCACGTCTTGCTCATCCAAGGTATGTGTATCTTTTGAACCCTTTAATCACATCCTCTGTTTCATAACTCACATTCACTCTCGTCTCTTTAACACTCATCTCACAGTCACTCACTCACTCACTCACTCTCGGTTAAAGCTCCTCCAGTCTCCACCGACTGCCGCTTCTCCAATCTCCACCGGCCGCTGCTTGCTCAGGTAACATGAAGCCTCAATCTTTACCTTCAAGCGCAGATAGCTATAATGAATTATATAATAATATATACATGAACTTGAAAATTTCATTGGAATGGGAGAAAAAACAAATTAGCTTCTGTTTGTCTTAATTTGTTGCTCTTATCTCTTGAATGTACCGACTTCTTGTAATTATGGGGCCCGTCTCTGAATGAGATTATGATTCAAGAAAGGTAATGACTGACATTTTCTTCAACCTTACGGGGAGACTAGGTCTGTGTGTTGGTTATTACAATATTGTTTTTATTCTAATTAAGGATTAAGACCCAAAATTCTAATCACGTCCTGCTGGCTCCACCTGATTACTTAATCTAAATCTCACTTTCATTGCTTCTTCGTTAATTTATTTTTCAAGAGGATCTCTTTGGCTTTGATTTCCTCTCTGTTTGTTTTTGGTTGGTTGGGCGCTCTGTTGTGTTGTGCATGTTCTCTGGGTGTGTCTTTGTTTGTGTTTGCCTTGGGATGTTGTGGGTTCCTTTCGTGGCAGCTGGAGGCAGTTTTTGGAGTGTTTTGGTCATTTTGAGTTCGGATTTTTTTAGCTGCTGTCCTTGCCCCATGTTGTTTGTTGGTATAGTGGGTTTTTTGGGTGATCATGCCTGCTATAGGTTCTTCTTCTGGGTTGTTGGGTTTTTGGCAGTTTTTTCCTAGCTGTTTGTTCTATTTTTTGCTAGCATAAGGCCTTGGCGGATGGTTTCTTGTTGGCATTACGGTGTCTTGTTTCTTGTGTGTGGTAGGTGTGAAGATTGTTTCGCCTCCCCGTGGTGTTTTTGAGGTGCTGCGTTTGGGTTTTTTCAGCTGCTGCTCTTGGGTTGTGTTGCTAGTTTTGCTTGGCCTGTCCAAAGGCTATTGTTGGTTTACTAAAACCATTGTATTATTTAATGTAATGTATTTATAATACCAAACTTGTATGAAATGAGCTAATGCAGCTAATAATATACTCTTTAATCTTATCAACTTTTCATTCAATAATAAATATATTTAAATACATGTTTGAGGTATTGTGCTTTTCATTGAAGCTATGTTATCAGATGAAATTGATTTTGATGAGGTGACTTTTTTTATCGGTCTTAACTGCTGTTTCACAGTTGCAACGATTGGACTTAGCTTAACAGTTGCATGCCTATATAATTAAGAATTTGGCAACTTTGCCAGTTATTGTATTGAATGCAATTATTGTCGTATTCAAGATGCGGCTTTGTCCTTACATCATTTAAAGTTTTTGATAATATGTTGGAGCGGGATGTTGTTTCTTGGGATACAATGATTTCTGCTTTTGTTCAAAATGGGTTGGATGATGAAGGATTAATGCTTTTGTATGAGATGCAGAAACAACAATTTATGATTGATTCCATTCTTATTCTTGCTTTGCTTCAACAGCTTCAAATCTGAGAAACCGTGATATTGGAAAGCAGACCCATGCTTATCTCTTAAGGCATGGCATTCAGTTTGAGGGAATGGAAAGTTATCTTATAGACATGTATGCAAAATTTGGTTTGATTAGAGCTTCTCAACAAAATTTTGAGAGAAACCATACTGGAGACAGAGATCAAGCCACTTGGAATGCTATGATTGCTGGGTATACTCGAAATGGATTGGTTGAGGAAGCTTTCATTACTTTTAGGCAGATGTTTGAGCAGAACGTAACTCCCAATGTTGTGAATATAGCATCTGTGCTCCCAGCTTGTAATCCAATGGGAATTATAGAGTTGGCGATTTGGGCAAGCAACATCATGGATTTTCTATCCCCCATTTGTTGGACAAAAATGTCTTTGTAGGCTCTGCTTTTGTTGATACGTATTCTAAGTCGGGTTTAATTTCTTATGCTAAAAATGTGTCTGCCCAAACCTCTGAAAAAATGCAATAGTAGAGCTTTTTCTTTGTTTCGCGGAATGCAAGAATGTGACATTGAACCTGATGTCGTTACCTTTGTTGCAATGTTGTTTGCTTGTATTCATGCCGGCTTGGTTGATGAAGGTCTTCAAATATTTGAGTTGATGGAGAGTAAATGCAAGATTCAGCCCTCAACTGAGCACTATTGTTGTGTTGTGGATATGTTAGGTAGGGTTAGGACGGTGGTTGAAGCCTATGAGTTTGTCTAAAAATTAGGTGAAGAGGGGAATGTGTTGGAAATTTGGGGTTCACTTCTTGGTGCTTGCAGACTTCATGGAAAATCTGATTGGCAGAAGTTGTTGCCAAGAAATTGCTTGAATTAGATACAAGAAAAAAATGACGAGCTATAATGTTTTGCTCTCAAATATCTATGCAGAAGAAGGAAACTGGGAAAATGTTGACAAAGTAAGGAAAGAGATGAGAGAAAGAGGGTTGAGAAAAGAAGTTGGATGTTCTTCGATTGATACTGGAGGTTATGTGAACCATTTCGCGTCTAAGGATCAAGAGCATATGCAAAATGATGAGATATATGAGAAGTTGGAAGGATTAGCCATGGAAATGAAAAATGCTGGTTAGAGGGCCAACCGAAGCTCTAATCTAGATGCCATGTCGCAGTTTAATGAATGAACTGGAATATTCATTATGGACTTTGAAAATGGGAGAATGAAAACCATGTTTAGTGAAGACAACTAGTTGCAAAAATGTTGGTTGTTGAAAGGCCAGTAGTTGGTCATTTAATTATTGTGGATACAACATGATGGTAGGTCTAAATCGTGGTCCTCTGTCAAGACTGACAATTTCGATCAATGCTATAGCTCAATGTTTAGCATGACGCAATTATCTGGATGTTTGCATGGTCTTTAGTGGTTAAGTTAAGCCATGGAGACTAAATCAGAGTAAAGTGGATAAGCAGCTCAACTTTATGTAATCAGGCCTTGTCTCATTGATCAGGTAAAATACAGAAAAACTCTCATTTTAGCATGATGGTAAAAATTTCGCCTTTAAAAAAATTATATCACTCTATGCTCAGTAGCAACGAGACTTTATATATATGGTGCATGAATTTCTTTATTGGATCTTTCACACTTTTTCAATTATAGTGGCTGCTTTCTCATTGCTTCTTAGTTATGGATATCTTCTTACGTTCTATCCTCTGCTATGATCAAAGCATCTTCTTCATTGACTTAGTAACGTGACCATACCTAAATTTTTGTCGCAGAATCTATCTTTTGGGTGAACACAAAGAAGAAAATGAAAGATTGGTTTAAAATTCATCTGAGAAATTTTTGTATGTAAAATTGTTATATAGTTTCTATTATTTAAATTTTCGATACTTTATTCTTGAAACTGTTGGGATTCTCTTTAAGCTAATAGTTTAGACATCCTTTTATATCTCAACATATGAAATCATTTCAGGTAGATAGATTGGTAATATGGAGAGTTTGGACCTTATGCTTGAATAATGGATGATTGAAATGGAAATTTGAACTAATTTTGTCTTAGATGGGAATAAGTTTTAAACAAATGAAACCCGAGCAAAAGTTTAAAGCCATTTTCTATTGATATATAAGATTTTACGTTCATTAAGTTAAAGAAGAAAATGCCTACTTTGGATTTTTTATGGTCTTTTGTTTTTGCTTCATTCTCCTTGTAACGAGTTTTCGATATGTCGGTCGATGTGATGCTCTAATGGATGTTCACAAGAATCAATTAATTCAAAATTTTGTAATTTCATTTTCCCCTTTTTTTAAGAATATCAATTATAATTGTGATAGGAACAAATGTTACATGGATTGTAGAACTCAAAAAGACCATATTCTCCCTCTAGCAGATAATCATCTGCAATCGAGCAACATGATCATGGAGTGGCCAGGTAAATCGACGCCATTTGCTAGTTTGCGCCAGTGTTCCTCTGCAGACCATATGAATAAAACCTAGGAGATTGAAGGAGCTACAGCAGTTGACCTTCAACCAGGCATTCTAAATTCCAAGTTCCAACCTTGTTTTCTCTTCCTTCAAAACAAGGTTTTGCCTTCTGCGTACTTGGAGAAAGACTGGTCTATGATAGTGTTTGAGCAAGCAAGGAGGTTTCGAAGGGTTAACGGTATTGTTGTAAATTCATTCATGGAGTTGGAGTCTAATATGATAAAGTCTTTCTCAAATGGTGAAACCAACATCCCACTCGTTTATTTTGTAGGACCCATTTTGAATCTTACGGGTGATAGCATTGATTTAGGGTCAGGTGGATCCAAAACAAAAGCAGAAATCACGGAGTGGCTTGATGATCAGTCGCCATCATCGGTTGTGTTCCTATGCTTCGGGAGCATGGGAAGTTTCGATGAGGATCAGGTGAAAGAGATTGCTTGTGCGCTCGAGCAGAGTGGGCATCGGTTCTTATGGTCCCTACGTCAACCTCCACCAAAGGGTCAGTTTGCTATATCGGGTGAATACACAAATCCAACGGACATGCTGCCAAAATAATTTCTCGATCGAACGGTTAAGATTGGAAAAGTAATCGGATGGACTCCACAAGTGCCTAAAGAATCTTAATTTTACTTTGTCATAAAATTATAAAACTATTGATGTTCAAGATTTGACATTGGCATAATTTGGATGGATTCTCTTGGTTTCTTGTTTTCAATATGTTGGTCGATGTCATGCTCTAACGGATGTTCACAAGACATCTTTGTCTAAAATATTTGAACATAAATCGCTAAAGTAAGGTTAGATTCATTAGAGTATGAAAAGTAATACTCAGCTACTTTTCAATTTCCAGTTATTTGAACACATATAGGTCTTCTCCATGTTAGCAAAGCATTTACATCATCACTGACTTATCGTCTTGTTTACATAGATGGTTTTACTTCAATTAATTTCTATTTAAAATCCATTAACTTTCATTGAATTGTACTCTCAAAACTCAAAAACACAATAACCAGCTTTAATGAACAAGAAAGCGGACCTCGTTTTCATCCCTACACCAGGCGTCGGCCACCTCGGCTCCATTGTGGAGCTGGCCAAGCTCCTCGTCCACCGCCACCAATGCATCTCCATCACAGTCCTCGTCATGTAATTACCCTTTGACTCCAAAGTTAACACCCATCTAAACTCACTCTTTGCTAGCAACCGCATCAACTTCGTTCATCTTCCAAGCGATGACCTTCAAGGATTTGACCCAGAAGCTTCTTCACTTCGTTCATTGAATCTTGTAAACCCCTCCTCAAAGAAGCAGTCTCTAAACTAGTTCACTCCGAGTCAACCTCCCATGACTCACCTTGACTCGCTAGGTTTGTCCTCGACATGTTTTATACCAGCATGACTATTGGATTATTAGTATAATCAATTAATTAGTTTAGTTAGCTAATTAATCTATCAGTTAGTTAGTTAAGTGGTTTAGTTAATTGGTGTATACGTAAAAATCTACCTATACGGAAAGGGGGGTCTGATCCCACGAGGTTGAGGCCACTAGCGATATGTTGTACCTGCACACGTAGGAAACACACGCGTGAAGCGAACAGGAAACACCAGGGTGGTGTTTGCCATAGGCACTCCGACGCTCAAGTCAGCAAGACTGAAGGGCTAATATAGTGAGGGCTAGGGAGTAAAAGGTTACCGAAAGTCTAGTCGGGAACTGTGATTACGGCGGTGATGCAAAGCTCTCAAGTCAGAGCTTTCGGTGTGAAGGTAGAATGTCCTCTATGAGAGGGCTGACATCTGCTTATATAGTGAATGTTTGGTCTTCCAATCCTGGCAGAAGTAAGAGTCCTAGTGTGACTCTGATGCAAACCCTAGAAGAATTAGGGCCGTGGTAAGCTGTCTTACCCGTCTCCGGATAGGAAGGTGATTCTGATTAGGAGATTGACTCCGAATAGGAAAGCGATCAGAAATAGGAAGGCGACCTTGAATAGGAGATTTATTAGGAGTAGGAAAGTATTATAAGGGGGGCTGTGGGCTCTGGATTCGCCCATGGACCTAGGAAATGGACTGGGATTAAGAGGTCGCGCCCACGTGGTTTGGGCCAGGTATATTTTGTACCGAAAGGGCCTAATCCAGTTAGATCATATTGGGATTAGGCCTGGCTTCTTCTTCAGTGTCAGACCCGTTTTCCTATTTAGGCCAAGGACGATTTTTTGCCCTAACAGTTTGCCCTCCACTCTCTAAGTTAAGAGTTTCTTAAGTCAGAGAGTAGGAAGTGATAGATGGGCGCTCGGTCATCCTTCCGAGATGACCGATTGTTGGTGTAGCTGATCCGCAGGCGATCCGTCTTGGGGTCGTTCGGTCTCCATTCCCAATTCGATGCGGGCTATCATTGCAAAATGATGCAGTTGATCGGTATGGGGGCCGAGGAGAAAAGAAAGCAGCCGAAGACTCACTAGCTCGTTCGATACGTCCGACCGACCAGCGAACTAAGCTGCAATATTATAGCCTGGGTGTTTGTTCGGCATGCCGGGTCGACCGAATCAGATATATTGAACCGAAGGTTCTCTCGATTGGAGTATATGGGTGGTCGAGTGAGTGTAAAATGCAGGTCTCGACCAGTGAGTAACTACTTGTTCGCTACGGAAGAACGAATGAGCGAAGGCATCCTGGTTTGGTCGCCTGGAGAACGCGTAGGCCAGGCAACTCGAAGCTTCTCAGTCGACCGGGAGGACCTCATGGGCCCGTGTAGGTTGGATGTGTGTTGGGTGCAATCTGGCTTTCGTGTACTGGCTCGGTCGGGGTATCCAGGCGATCTAATCGTCCCCACCCCGTCACGACTGCGTTTCCTAGGTTACTTGGATTCTTGCCACGCATACGATGCTGATCCATCTTCGTTCCGAGGGCGGGAAAACAAGGGGTCTCTCTGATCCACGACCACTCTTGGGTCGCCACGTGTCGGCCTACGTCAGATCCCTTTTATAAAAACTAGTTTACAGACTCTTCATCTTCCATTCCCATTTTCTGTGTTTCGAAAATTTTCTTCTCTTTCTTTCTTCTTTTCATTTCGATTTCCTGAAGCGGTGGTGGCTTTCTCTCTGCAGTGTGTCACTTTACGGTAAATCTTCTTTTCCTTTGGAGTGATTTTTTGTTTGTTTCCATTGTTTGCTGGGTTTTTGGATGATAGGGTGAAGTTTTTGGGGATCTGAGTAGTTTTGACTGGTTTTGAGGAGTTTTAGAAGTGTTGGCATTTTGGTTTTCTAGAATAGGCTCAGATTTTCGGATTTTCGATGTGTTTCAGGCAAGTTGGATGTTATTTTTGGTGTTTTTTCGGGCGTTTTGGGTAGAATCTGGAAGTCGAAGTCGACTTAGGCATTGTTTGGTTTGGTTGGTACGTCTGACCGAGTGGTGAGGGGGCGTGTGGCATGGACTGAATAGGCGATTGGTCATCCAGGGCGAGTGGGAGTTTTTAGGTTGGTGGATTGGTGAGCAGGGCGAGTAGGTAACTAAGTTTGAGCTTGGAGGTGGGTCGGTCGTCTGGGGCGAACGAATTAGTGCTCTACTGAACCTGGTTCCAGGGTCGGTCAGTTGGAGGGGTCGACCAAGGGTAGGGTGCGATCTCGTTGTCGGACAGTCGACTGGTAGCGAACCTCTTCCTTCGGTCGGTCGGTTCGTTAGGTGGGGCGACTGACTGTCTAAGTTCCATATCTCTCGATAGGACGGGTCGACTGAGATTGAAGAGGCTGATTTTCGGGGATGTCGAACGGTGTTGAAGGCGACCGATAGCTAGGTTGATACTTTGAGTGGTTCTTTCAGTTGGGAGTTCCATAATAAGGAACGAGTCGGTCAATTAGGACAGGCGAGCGATCCGATATGTTAGACGATATATCAGCAAATTCGAGTCGAGATGTGGTGGATGTTGGGGATGAGTATGAGCATGCCTCGACTATTGTGATGATGCTTGAAGGGAGCGTTCCGGTGGGCGTACCGATTGGAGTTAGTGTAGCCGCTCCAAGGGCGAGTCAGGCTGGGTCAAGTTGCTCGGGCAAGCATGGGAGGAATGGGGAAGACTCGGAGGGGCCAGCAGTCCATCCTCATCCAGTAGTAGCTCCGAGGAAGAGCCGAGCCAATAGGGCAGTGGGATTCTGACCAGGGATTATCCGCCCGTGCTGAAGGATAGTGACGTGTAGTGCATCCATACATTATATCATATCCTTGGTTCGGTCGATATTCGGACCCTACGGTCGTATGAGTGGGTTGATTAGGAAGCTGAGGGCTGGGTCTGTGTTTATGAGAAGTGGTTTCATGACGGGTTGAGGTTGCCTGTGCCCCGCCTCGTCTGGGAGGTGTTGAACCACTTCATGATTGCCCCTTCCCAACTTATGCCGAACGCTTGGAGATTGCTGATGGCCCTGGAGGATCTGTGTGTTCGACACCAAGTTGTGTTCGGGTTGCACGAGCTACTGTACTCGTACTTCCTAAAGGAGAACGATAAGAAGAAGGGCCGATATTTGCTTAACTTGAGGCACGACCGGTCTCACCTGGTGATCGACCTGCAATCCAGTGATAAGAACTAGAAAAACCGCTACTTCTTCCTAAGGGGTCAGGCCGTTTTCGGAGAGAAGGGCTCGGGCGAGATCCCGATCGGCTTGCGAGCTACTGGTGAGAACATGTTTCTTTCGTTCTTTTGATTACTAAATCTTGATTGTGTTTTTTGTTTGCAGAGCTTAAGTTCAATCGGGCCGGGCAGAGCGGAGACGGCTTAGACGTAGCGACTCAGAGAGTGTTAGCCATCCCATTGGAGCAGAGGGATTGGCGGGTAGTGCTAGCAAAGTCCAACTTGAGGACCAGCATTCTTTGGGCTGGAGTAGAGGCGATACAAAAAGTTACTCCCTTCCCCCTGCTGAAGCAGACTTGGGACGTTCTCCTAAGTCGATACTACAATCAGCTAATTTTTTATGAGCCCGGGCTGAACCCACTAACCGTTGGAGAGTTTGCACTTGCAAAGTCACTTATGAAGAAGTTGAGCGTCCCAAGTGCGAGCGAGTCCATCGCCAGGCGTCGAGAGAAGAGGAAGAGGGAGTCGTTGGCTAGGGCGAACGTAAGGGTTGAGGACGTATTGGCGAGGTCGCCTAGTAAGCAGCTGCCGAGCCAATAGCCTTCAGCAGGAGTCGGGTCGTCCCAGGTTGCCGTTGTGGATGAGGAGGCCGGGACCATTACTATCATGATTCCGACTACTGCATCGACTTATTCTGATGAGACATCTATGAGTAAGTTGGCCGACTCTTTCTTGTTCCCAGCGGACAAGGCGCGCTTGAACCAGATGGGTGCAGTTGCTGCCACCGATTGGGGTGTATCCCGCGCCATTCAGGTATGGCAGTACTTGTTCATTTTTCCTGTTTTTGACTTTGTTCTCATTGCTGAGTTTTGTTGTGCAGGTACTCACTAGCAATCTTCATCTGAGGAAGTTTGTCGTGGCGCAGGAGAAGCGGATACAAGATGTATCCAAGGCCAACACTGGTTTATGCCAGAGGGAGGCAGTGTCCCGGAAGGCTGAGCAGGAGAGTTAGCAGCGCCTTAAGGATAGTGAGGCCGAGGTCGAGAGGTTACGGCGCGAGTCGGCCGAGAGGACCACGGAAGTCAAGTCCCTCAGGGAGCAGTGCATCTCCATTGCTGATGACACCATCACTAAGGCCCCAGGCGAGCTCATGCTGGAGTTCAAGGAAGGCGGACCTCTCATTGGGATCTGGATAAAGACATTCTGCTTATGCAGGAGTTGTTGGAAGAAGGAACTGGTCATTCGGGGGGGCAGGACGAGGAGCAGGCGCCTAACCTCAGCCAGCCGAGGCTATCGGGTGTTGACGATGCGGGCGGTCAGGGTGTTGGGCCGAGCGCTGGCAGTGTGGATATGGTGACCGATTCGGCGATGGGGGATGAAGCTCATGCTCAGGATACCTAGCTTTTATCTTTATTTATGTGTTTTGGGGGCCTACGATGCCCTTTTGTCTGGCGTGTGTGCCATTTTTTTTGTATTCTGAACTGGGTCGTTTGATGCTATATATGTAACATTTGACCATTTTTGACTTCTGATGCTGTCTCCTTGGATGAATGAACTGTTGTTTCTTTACTTGTAGGTGCACTACGTCGTGTATGTTACTTTAGAGTGGCGAGGGCATGTAGGTCTTCTGTTGGGCCGGGTTAGTGCTTTGCTTGTCACTGGTGTGAAGACCATTCATTCGGTCTGGTCGACCGAGTGTACATTCCCGTGGATGAACGAAGTCAAATTGGAGTTGATTTCTTGGGTCGGATCAGGCCGACTGGGTGGTGTGAATCATAAGTCGTGCTGAATTTCGTAGATCGAGTGGCGCCAATGCGAAGGTGCAACTCGCGAATCGGGAAGGGTCGATCCGAAGATGTCATTGTAAATCAATCAGGGTTGATTCGAAGGTGTACATACATTTATCGGGCAGGGCCGATTTGACGGTGTCAGTATGTTTATCGGGCAGGCCGATTTGAAGGTGTCCGTACGTTGATTGGGCGGGCCGATTTGAAGGTGTCCGTACGTTTATCGGGCTTGCCAATTTGAAGGTGTCCGTACGTTTATCAGGTAGGCCGATTTGGAGGTGTCCGTACATTTATCGGGCATGCCGATTTGAAAGTGTCCGTACGTTTATCGGGCAGGCCGATTTGGAGGTGTCCATACGTTTATCGGGCAGCCGATTTGAAGGTGTCCGTATGTTTATCGGGCAGGCCGATTTGAAGGTGTCCGTACGTTTATCGGGCAGGCCGATTTGAAGGTGTCCGTACATTTATCGAGCAGGCCGATTTGGAGGTGTCTGTACGTTTATCGGGCAATCGGAGGTGTCCGTACGTTTATCGGGCAGGCCGATTTGAAGGTGTCCGTACGTTTATCGGGTAGGCCGATTTGAAGTTGTCCGTACGTTTATCGGGTAGGCCGATTTGAAGGTGTCCATACATTTATCAGACAGGCCGATTTGAAGGTGTCCGTAATTCATCGACCGGGGTAGATTTGGAGACAAAAACTTCTAAATAGTACTTTATTAAATATCTGGCCATGAAGCCGACTGTCTAAGAGGAGGTGGACAAGTCCACTCATCCCTTTAAAAGAAAAACAAAGTTCACCTAGTGATAGTAGCGTTTGAGGTGAATGACATTCCAACTGTTGTTGATGTCTTTGCCCTCGGGGGTAGTCTAATAAATCATTCTGTCGTGCGCTCCTTGGTAGCATGGGTCTTCGTTCATCCCTTCTGGTTGGATGACTCCCATTGTCACTGGTCTATTATTCTTCCCTACATGAATGGTCAAGGGAGTCGTCTGGTAGTCGCTCGGTCGGTCAGGGTGGATGAGCTCGAGTGCTGGAGTTGGTTTGGTTTGGCCATTCAACTCGCGAGGGTGAGCCGAGCCGAGTGGGATTTGTGTTTGGTTTGTGGACTAGAGGTGGAGCAGGATGGGGAGAGTGGGCTGGTATTGTGGATGTGGGCTTTCCGTTATTGGATTATCTTGGTTACGAAGTTGGGATGAGTTGGCTGGGTGGTGCTCTGCTGGCATATCTTTGTCTCCATTAGTCAAAACGAAGTCGTCCAGTGCCAGCGCGCTTAACGAACGCGACTCTTTACCGAAGATCGAGGGCTGATGCTCTGGTGTGGAGAGTGGTTGCATGGATGGGATAGGGGCGCGGAACCGATTGGGAGGTATTTGGTTGGGCAAGAACTCGAGATCATAGAATTGACCCACCTTCTCTTTTAGAGACTGGTTTTCAGCCCTAATGGACGCATTTTCGATCTGGATTGCATTGTTCTCGGCTTCCAGGACGGCCACCTTGTCTGAATTTTGTTGCATGAGAGAGGTCAAGACCTCCAGTCTGGCCTCAAGGCCGGGGTTAGCGTGTCGGGATTGTCAGCCATGGAATGTTCCTCCACATAGCAAGGTTCGTCGAGCCGAATGATCGCTAGAGGCCCTACGGTGGGCGCCAAACTATAGAGGTAAAAATCTACCTGTACGGAAAGGGGGGTTCGATCCCGCGAGGTTGAGGCCACTATCGATCTGTTGTACCTGCACACGTAGGAAACACACGCGTGAAGCGAACAGGAAACACCGGTATGGTGTTTGCCTGTGAGGCTACTGACACTCAAGTCAGCAAGACTGAATGGCTAATATAGTGAGGGCTAGGGAGTAAAAGGTTACCGAAAGTCTAGTTGGGGACTGTGACTACGGCGGTGATGCGAAGCTCTCAAGTCAGAGCTTTCGGTATGAAGGTAGAATGTCCTCTATGAGAGGGCTGGCCTCTACTTATATAGTAATTGTCTGGTCTTCCAATCCTGGCAGAAGTAGGAGTCCTAGTGTGACTCTGATGCAAACCCTAGAAGAATTAGGGTCGTGGTAAGCTGTCTTACCCGTGTCCGGATAAGAAGGTGATTCTAATTAGGAGATTGACTCCAAATAGGAAAGCGATCAGAAATAGGAAGGCGACCTTGAATAGGAGATTAATTAGGAGTAGGAAAGTATTCTGAGGGGGCTGTGGGCTCTGGATTCGCCCATGGACCTAGGAAATGGACTGGGATTAAGAGGCTCGCGCCCACGTGGTTTGGGCCGGCTATATTTTGTACCGAAAGGGCCTAATCCTATTGGATCATATCGGGATTAGGCTTGGCTTCTTCTTCAGTGTCGGGCCCGTTTTCCTATTTAGGCCAAGGACGATTTTTGGCCCTAACAATTGGTTAAATAGTTAGTTAGTTGTTATGGTTAATTAACTGTGATTGACTAATTATGGTTTATATATATATATATAAGTTGTTCTTTTGGTAAACAGATCCCTTTAAGCTGAATAAAAAAAAATTCTCTTTTCTCAAATGCAATTTGTTCATGTATCAAAGCAGTGTTTTTTCAGTAGTAAGATCTTTTGTTGTTGATCTGGCCTTTTTCGATCGGATCCACTGTGGATCTGGTCGAAAAATGATAGATTAACGTACTACCAATCAGATCTAATCGATAGTACGCCATTATACTAGATTTCAACCACCTTTCAATGGTTGTGATCGGAATCTGACAAATATAGGTGATAAGGGTGTTTTTGTCAATTTCTAAATTTTTTTCGGTGGATGTTTAGTCAAATTAATAAAATTAAGGGATTTAAAAATAGTTAAATAAAATATAATAACATTTTTAAGAAAATAAATTGGTATTTTGGAAATAGTATAAATAGAATAGTGAAAAATATTAAACCAAACGAACTTAGAATTCCCCAAATTCAAATCTCCTTCCAAAATTCATCTGTCTTAAATTTGCAAACCAAACAATAACCAATTGAGGTGGCATATGCCATGTAGGATGCCACATCATGAAATAAAAAAAAAATGGTGTATTCATACTTAAAAACAAAAATGGAAAGAAATAAAATAAGAAAATGAAGTATAATAAGACAAGGGATATTAAAGCGTTTTTCTGTTATACACCCATTGATGTGTCTCACTCTTACGTTGGTTTCGACACATCCGTCGATACTATTAAACAAACGAGTAATATTAGAGTTATCGAAAATACTATACCGAATTCATGTATAAAATATCGTAATATAATCTTAATCATCAATTAATATTAATTCATGATTAATCATGATGATTACGTCATTCTATACATAAATATAGTGCACTCCTTTTGGTACCTTTATTATTTTCCTAACCAAATGTTTCACTACTAATAAAAAAGCACTACAATGATAACTGAACCATTAAACAACACTACATTTACGATGAGCCGTTTGCCGAGTTCACTAAAACAAGAACATGTGTTTATATCTTGGCCCACTCGCCCTGTGACAGGGGCAGGTGCAATAATAACTCAATGCCTTCAGATATGAACGGTCGAGATGATAATTTAAAAAAATTATTTTGATATACACGCGTGATCTCGCCCGTCACACCTAAGCCGGCGGTGACAGGCCACATTTTTTATTCCTTTATTATTAAATAAATATTTTTCTCATAAACTGGCATAGTAATTATATCATCATCTTCATCAGCCCTTTGTCCTGTATATAACTTTCCATCAACTTTGTTAGTAAACGAAAGTACAAAACAAAAGGATGAAGAAAACCAGCCCATCACTGAGTTGATTGTCCCGAGTCTCGTTAAGCCGTTTCCTGATAGGAATTTGCCTATCGTGTTCACAGAGAAAAAGTGGACTA
>CM047905.1:24440111-24485190 GCA_026229545.1 Pistacia atlantica
CCTTTCAAGTTTATCCTTTGGTGGTGGCTTCCGTATTGACCACAAGAACCTCACCCCACTTTGATCCAATCCGAATGCAATTTCTTTCACTTGCTCTTCTCCAAAGCTCCCTTGGCTTCCAAAGCACAAGAAAACAACTGATGAATCAGGTTGATCGTCAAGCCATTTCGTGATCTCATCAGCTTTTTGCGTCTCATCCGAAACTAACTTATTGCTTTCACCCTTGAGATCAATCATCGGTCCAACTGTGTAAACAGGTGGCACATGATCAAAATCATTCATCAAAGACTTAACCGCATGAGATTCCAGGCTCCTCAAATGTGTTGACAATAATCCCTTTGGTCTCCTTGAATCTTCTTCCATGGTTCATAAATGTAGTGTAACCACCATGCTTGTTCAACACAACTTCAGGCACCACCGCTTGGAACCTGGATTAACATAACTGGGGATCACCAAATCACCATCAAACTCTTCAATTTCTCTTCCAACTCGATCATGTCGCGTTGGAAGGTACAACGAGAGACCCATAGAAGCTGCACTAGAGGGGGAGAACAAATAAGAAGGAACACCAAGTTCATTTCCCACATCTATCATTGAAGTACAAAAGAAATCAACTACCAATCCAGCAAGTCGAGAGTTAGAACTGGAAAGCACATGCTTGACAATAGCTTCTTTAACACAAGCTCTATGACAATCTATATACTCAGTCATAAACTTTTCAAGGATTTATGAACCTCTTGTGAAGGAGAGAAGTCAACAGGAGGAGAAAGATTGATGAACCTTATTGAAGTATTAGATTCTGCAAGTGATTTGGTGTGTGCAGATGAAGGAGAGGTGCCAAAAGGAGAATCCATGAGAAGAAAAGTCACTAAGAAACGATCATCTCGATCCAACAAGCGATTTGCAAACTCAATTTGGGGAACTAGGTGGCTGCGCCTGGTACAGGGGATGAACACAAGGTCAACTTTCTTCATTTTTGGTGGTGGCTATTGCGATGGGAGAAGATGAGAGTATACTTTTCCTTTTTCAAAATCTACTAGTTAAATGTACAATACATGATGTATACACCTCTTCAACTCTCGAAAACTTATTTAAGAAATAGTCAAGAGGTCATTATCAAACTACGGGGTATACTCATGATCTTTGTGTCGAAGCCGGGAAGGGAATCGGGTCTAGTAAGGATCGGTCGAGGATGAAATACCAAATACAAATTAAAGGCCGTTTTAATCCAGCGGTTGGACCGGGATTATTGTAGCGGTCCAATCAGTTTTCAGCCAAAACTGGGTTAACTTTTATTCCCGATTCTTAAATCTAATTCTACATTCCTTTTTCTTTCTTCCTTATTTTACACAAATCTAACCAAAATTAAGAAATCCCCAACAGACAATTTAGAGCCTATGGAAAATTGTTTAATAAACCCAGATTATCAGCCATGCCTCGCCGAAGAGGTGAAGACGAAGACGATATGACAATGTGGCAGATGAGGACGATGACGAGGAAGAGGAAGATTATGACGATGAGGACGAAAATTACGGCGGCGGCGGTGGGAGAAAGCATAAGGCGAAGAGACGGAACCGGTCGGAGTTTTTCGATCCGGAGGCACAAGTTCTTATATACCCCATTGTCATGGTCAGCCCATGACTAAAAGCAGCACACATGACAAAAAAATGACCAGATTTCTCATTGCTTAGCAGTTTAATTTGGATGAGATTGTGTTTAGCCTACTGGAAATGCAAAAGTGGTAGGTGTTTATAAAGAAAGAAGGAAAAGAGTAGAAAAAGATACGTGTCTTTCATGCAGAGTTTGTAAGATGGGTGGCAGATTTTGGTTTAGACAAAGTTGAGTTCTAGTGAGAAATATATCCCTGTGTGACAAAGTCTTGTTGAAAGACCAATCGTTTTCTCTTCTTTGGAATTTTCTATGTTACTTCTATTATTTTTGGTTTGTTTTGGTAGTGAAGAAGACGAGGAGGAAGAAGGAGACGGCGGTGGGTTTCTTTTTCTGGTTTGTTTGGGAGTAGTATTCCCAAAAATCAAAGGCTTCGTTTGTTTCAGTTTTGGGAATACTATTTTTAGTATTCCCAAAAAAGTTAAACAGTAAAATATCAAAAAACTCAGATTTTTGGGAATACTACTCCCAATATTATTCAACTTTTTTTAAACCCCTTAAATTTGATAGTTTAATTAAATACCCGTAAATATTTTTTTTTAAATTACAAAAACACCCCAATAATCCACATTTACCAGATTCCGCCACCACCGCCGGAAAATGGCCAGAATCTGGTAGGATGGCGCACTACCGGTTGAATCTGGCTGGTAGTGCGCCGATCTAGCCTTTTCCGGCCAAATCCACGGTGGATCTGGCCGGAAAAGGCCAGATCTAAGGCCAAAGATCTGGCCGGAAAAGGCCATATCGGCGCATGACCGGCAAGATCCAGCCGGTCATGCGTCCATAAGGTGACTTCGGCCACCTCCGGTGGTGGTGGCCGACTGGGGGGGGTTGAGGGTAGGTTAGGGGTATTTTTGTTAACTTTTAATGTTTTATTATAGGGGGTATTTTGTAAAAAAATAAATATATAGGGTATTTTATTAATTTATAAATCCTAAATCGTAATACCCGCCCAATTCAACTTTTTTTTAACTTTTTTCAAAAAACTTTTCCCAAAACCCCCAAATTTTGAACCAAACGGAGCCAAAGTTTTTGGGTATTTTACTGTTTAACTTTTTTGGGAATACTAAAAGTAGTGTTCTGAAAATTGAAACAAACGAAGCCCAATATTTTGAAAACCAAACCAGATCTTAACCCAATCAAGGACCCGATTTACGGTTTGATTGGTCCGTCCAACCGATCATACCGACAACACCAGTTATCCAAAAAATTTTAAAATTTTAAAATTGGTCTTCAAATTCTAGTATATTAAAAAAATACTCCTAAAAAAATTACAAATTAGTCCCCAAAAATTTAATATATTTTCCCAAAAAATTTGTTAGTCCCTAAAGTTTTGAAATATTCCAAAAACACACCTAAAAATTTTTAACCCCTATATGTTTAAAATATAGCAAATACCCCCACCCCCGAACCTCGAATCAAAAGGAAAAGCTTGCCTCGGTCTCGACGGTCTTGGAAAAAACTTAGAATACGAGTCATCTCACATTATCTGTATAAAAAATTATGGAATTTAGGACGTGCATATATATAACATGAAATATTTACTTCTTGGGTGATCATGTGGTATATATGAGTTGTATCATAAATTCTCTTGATGTTTATATAACTTTAGTTGAGAGAGATGAAGAGAAATAAAATTTAAATCACATAAGTTTTGTGTAAATTGATGTTCTCCAGTGATGTGATAGTTTTTATCTAGCTTAACTTCTATGAGATCTATCAACATTGAGGCGAGTTCTACCTTTAAACTTCATCAAAAACGAAAAAGTCTATGTAACCATGGGATACCACATTAACGATATCACAAATCAATGTATATATACTACATAGATATTCAATTTAATCACCAATCACATTAATTATAAAAATGGATGATAAAAGAAAAAAAATTCTCAAGACAACATAAACACATCGACTTTCAAGTTCAGGGTGTTTTTGTAGATTTGTCAAAACTTTAGGGATTAATTTGTATAGAACTTATATACTCCATCCTGAAATGGGAACCTGATCAGCTAGAAGAGTTATAATTCTTCATTTTCTTTCACAATTGAAACCAAAACTTTCACCGCCCTGGTGTCGTTTCTTTTTATCACAGAAAAGTGCATCAAATTTCGATTAAAAAATACCGGTGAAAGTACATAGATTTGCCTTTGTTGTGTCTTCTACCCAATTTTCCCCTAACTTAACTCGAGCTCCCGGTAAAATCACTATGTTTTACCCCCAAAGGTGATAAAGGGACCTCCTAAATACCAAAATCACACTGCTGTTCTTACTCAAATTAATGAATTTTAACCGAATTAGCATATCTAGAGCCAAGTCACACTCTCTGTCACCTTTTAAGAGAAGAAGACCATGTACAACAGAACTCATTGAGATGTAGTTATACCCATTTTAATCCACTAAATATTGGAAGCAACCAAATATAGAGAGTCTCAGACGCTTTTAATCTACTGAATAAATCTAAACAGTATTCGTCACCATAAATTTGATTTTCATTGCATATGTTGCCTTGTGCTAATGGTTTTTTGTTATAGCTAATTTTGAAATCCCTACCAGTTTTTATCCTACAGTTTCCATACATGTATCTTGTTCAATCAAAATTATTTATCTGTGAGTTTTACAAGCTTCATGGAGTCTATTTAATAGGAAAAATAACTTCATCCTTCATTAGTGTAACTTTGACATAACCCTACAACTAATGGAATATCATTTTCCCAATCCACCGAGTATCCTAACTCTCCGCTTGTTCCTATTTTTATTTCATGACATAATACTTTATCATCGATGCAATTTCTGCTTTGATGCAATGAAGGTATAGTGGCTATCCCCTGAGCTTCTTCAAAATTAATGATCATTTCAACCGCCAGGTTTTACAAGAGTTTCAAATGATCATTAATTTGTATTGATGTTACAAGAGTTTCCTTCCTAGGTTGTAGCATTTTCAAATTATCTGTAAAATGTTGTTAATGTGATTTCCTTCCAATTCACCTTGAAACCAAACACATAGCATGAGATGCACCAACTGCAACAGATAACACCTTGTGGGGTTCCAATCCATCATCCTCCGTTAGAAACTTGACTTCAACAGGACACGGTTGTACCTCTGGCAACCCAGGAACTCCCAATTGAGAATCTTTGGCTTTTCCCCACATGTACAACTTCCCTTTATCTGAATATATAGCAAATTATCAAACATATAATCATGAGTTTTATTTATTTGATCTGCATATAAAATTATTGTTCTATAATAATATCTAAATATTTGATTTTATTAAACTTAAATATCTTTCAACTTAGTTGAATAATAAAAGATACCCTCAAACCTCATTTTTGTGCTATTATGAGATCGGATAACTATAGATACTTTGGAAGATTGTAGGATTGAAGGGTGATGGAAATATCAAAGACCATTTAATTCTTCTTACCTGTTATGGATGGCTGCCGAGGATGAGCCCCCACAAGCTATGTAGACTACACGCTCATCGCTAAAGCCTCGATCACCACTTACTTTCTGATTTTCAGTTGAAGAATGACCCAACCTGACCATGTCCACCATATCCCCAAGAAAGAACTTTGCCTTCATCTGAAATTATACATAAAAATGAATATCAATTATAGTATACAGCCTAGAATAGGAGGGAGGGGGTGACAAGTGAGGAATGGATTTCATAAGGTTGCCGCAGCAATCATAAAGCAATTATTTTACTAGTTAATGCAAGGGAGTGATAGCCACCACTTGCTATCTGAATGATACGAACATCTTCAAGGCTAGGAATTGGCTTGGGTCTCCAACCACCAACCTTATCACCTCTTCCAAGCTTATAGTTAGAACTTGCTGAGCAGAAGACATGAAAATGTGTAATATGATGTCATTGTAATGTTCCACAAGCAATGATAAATGGAATTTCATCAAAGTTGAAAACTTTTCCGAACAAATAAATTAAAGCAACTAAACTGCAATTGGGTAGAGATAAGGAGAGAAAATAAGACAAAAGAGTTGATATCTTTACCTCCCCAATTCCAAAGTTGCCCTTCCTCTCTCACCTTTGTTGTAAAAAAGCCACCACAAGAAACAAGCCCACAGTACAGGTAATGCTTTGACCTTAGAAGGGATACCGAGTCCACCTCCCTCATTAAGGCCTCGACCAGGGACCAAGGCCCAATCTTCCATCTCCTTCATCTCGACCCCAAGTAAAGTTCCCCTATATTCAATAATAGACGAATTAAGATATTTGACAGCCCTCTTTGTTTATTCTTTCCATAACAAATATGAAGGCAATATGAATCATCCTCTCATAAAGAACAACTAGAAACCCATAAATGGAAGAATACATAAACCTACAGACATTTGAAATATTTTCCATTTAATTTGTTTTGCAGTACTAGATTGATATGCTTTCCACATTATGAGTTCAAGACTCAAGAGGGTTGTTTCCAAAGGTCGCAAATCAAAACTCATATAAATTTAGTCCAGGTTAAGCAGCCTATACCTAAAATGCAAACCCAATACTATACACATGTAAAGGAATTTCCATACAAAAAAACAGGGTCAGTTAAGAAGAACAACATTCGATTATTGCAAGCATATGTGTTCCACCTGGCTGATGTGTCTTTGTATTTTCCCTGCTTCCAAGAACCTTTCACCAATCTAGGAAACAACTCTCTATGATAGACAGAATGTCCAAATGTACCAAAACCACCATAACCCCTGCAAACTTTTTAATGATAGAGCCCTTTATTATCGGGCTAAAAACACGTAAGTGAACACAACAATGTGATGAATATGTGCACACTTCTCTTCTCTTGATATTTATCCAATCAAGCACAAGAACATCATTAATTATCAGGCCAACCAGTTAAAGCGACATAGTTATATTCTAAATCTTGAATAACGATACTTAGTTGCTTCAACATCTCCATTTTACTAAATAAGAAAGGAAAAATGCTCGTTGATCAAATGTGATTCCATCTATTGATAAAAGCTCTTTTGCTTTCTGTTTTGTTAGTCCTTTGGTTGCAATTCAAGGAGAGTGCTACATCATGTCAACTAACTTCCCCAATAAGCTCTTTTAAAAATATTAAATTACCATACCCAAGAAAATTTTGGTTAGAGTATTACATTACCCCCTGCAAGATTCATCACTCCAAATTTAAGATCAATAATTTGTATGGACTCCAAACAAAACATCTTGTTGCAAATCATAAATAAAAGTGATTATTTTTGTATGCCTTTTTGCTAATTTACTTCTTATGAAAAAAACACTTTTTAACCTTTGATTACTCAACCATACATACACTTCTAATAACTATATAAGCTTGCTAATTTACGCCTAAGCAAACGATGTTTAAACCTTCACACCAAACAAACACTCAATCAATGAACAAATAATGAATGCAGAGTTGTTAATTACTCACTCACCAAGTGAAAATCTTCCCAAGTGAAGTCAAAGCAACAGAGTGAACTCCACCAAGAGCAACGCATTGAACAGGATCAACACCCAAATAAGGGTTCAAACTAGGCACAAAAACAGAATTTTCATGCCCAAAACCAAGTCTCCCACCATCTCCTTTCCCCCAAACCCTCCCACGCCTTTCCATCCACAACCAACCCACTATGAAACAACCCACATGAAATATTCAAACTTGAAACCGAACCCACTTCAATCTTTCTTTGAACAAGTCGGCCGGGAGTTTGGGAGATGGTAAAGGGTAGAGAAAGGCGAGGTTTGCAAGCGGGACTCGGTAGTCTCACTTCAATGCCACCGCCCAAGGTGGCTCGAGGCGCCTCCCCCATGAGAGGAGTTGGAGAGTGACAAACGTCGTTTTGGTTGTCATTTTTGTGCGTGTAGAGAAGTGGGATTTTGGTGGATGAAGAGGAAGTGGAGAGATGGCGACATTGGCGAGTGAGAGCGTGAGGCTTTGGCGAAGCATTGAAGGTGAAGAAGGGTTGTATTTGTAAAACACAAAACCCTGCTGGACAATATCATATTCATTCATAATTTTTGATGGAATATCATTTTCATCCAGTATTTTTGGAACGTGGTACTATTACCCCTAATGGAGGTTAGCAAGGGTGTTAGGACGGTCTAGGGGCATAAACGTCATTTCAATGCGCTTTAATCAAATAGGAACAATATTAAAAAAAAAAAAAAGGGTAATCATTGTTATAGATTTGATATCAGTGTTAAAGTCTCAAGTTTGAAATTTCATGTTCTTACATTTGAAATTTATATCTCTCTATGTGAGTTTGAGTTGACACATTTGGTATCTATTTGGTCTTTGGTCGGGCTTGATCAATTTGTCATCTATCTTTCCAATATTATACGCATGAAAACTTTTTAGAGTTTACTATTAAAATAATACTACACTTACAAGGTTTCCATACAAATATTTATATATAAAGTGATGTGGTAAAATATAAAGAATAATGCTATACTTACAACTAAGTCATACAACTAACAAAAATTTTACAAAATTCATATAAAATGACTACTCTATTCTATGTTTTTTGTCTGGTTGTATGATTCGGTTGTAACCATAGCATTGTTCAAATATAAATGGTAGAGTGATTATACAAACAAGAATTTTTTGCTTCCAACTAAGTCATACACAAAATTTATGTAAAATGATTACTCTGTCTTTTGTTTTTTGTTACTTGTGTGACTCATTTGTACAACTCAATTGTAAACATAATATTGCTCAAACACAAAATCAACTAATTAATTGTTATTTAAAGAGTAATGTCACGTCACTTTGTATTCATCTCTTTGTATGAATATAAAATGATTAACATTAAACTCTTATTAAATAACCTAGTTACACTTTCTTAACAATAACTAACATATTAAGTATCTAAAGCCTCTTTTTTTACTATATATATAGAACAGGGATTGCAAGAACTTTGCTCTTTCTAGGACTTGAATACACATCACCAGCATTGGTAGCCACCATGTCAAATTTAGTACCATTGATCACTTTTATCTTAGGCGTTCTGTGTAGGTACATGAATAATATAATTCTAATAAATTGTACAAAAATGTGTACAAATTTTCGTTATATATTATATTTCAAGATGGAGAAGGTAGACATTTGTAAGCTCAGCACTCAGGCAAAGATTTTGGGCAGCCTTGTTGCCTTTGGTGGTGCAGCAATGCTGGCTCTTTACAAGGGAATTGTGGTGGTTTCATCTCATAAAGATAATTTTCATCATTATGAGAATAAAAGAATTATTCCACATGGAGATAATTGGATTAAGGGTTCTATTTTCCTTTTATTTGCATGCTTTGCAATGGCAACACTCTACATTTTACAGGTGATTAATGATATAAATTAATAACAAAATTTTCTTCTCAATATCCATGATTCTATATATAAGGTTTTCAAATTTTGTGTTGATTATACTTCAAAAAATTTTAAATGCGGAAAAAATATATGAACTTGGTTTACAAATATCAATCATCGGTAGACTGAAATTTGTCTTTTAGTATTAATGGACAGTGTTAAACCGTCATAAACGACTAGAAAAGAAAACCCCTTCAACCTCATTATCATGTTATAGTAATTACTAATAGGGTAAACAACATATCCCCCCAAGGTTTAGCTAAAACCCAAGTTAATACTACTGGTTTCATTTATTACAAATACCCACCCTCAAACACAGTTAGTGATTGTTGGGTTTTGACGAATGCTATTACCAAACTGCCCTTCATCCCATTTCAAACCACCACGGCACCACCCGAGCCAGCCAAACCACCACCACAACCCATTCCAAACCACTACCATAGCCATCCAAACTATATCCCATTCCAAATCCCACAGCTGGCCAAACCACCACCACCACATCCTATTCCAAACCACCCCATCCCAAAACCACCACAACGTCTAAACCACCACCACAGTCAGCCAAATCACCCCATTCCAAACCCAATAGCAACCACCAAAAATCACACCATTTCAATGAGAAAAACAAAAAAACAAAAGCAAAAACAAAAAACAAAATAGAAACCCTAGGGAGAGGGGGCTTAAATCGATGTTGAAAGGTGAGAAATCGAGGACGGAGAGCATGGGGTTATTGGAGAGGGCTCTTTGATGAGTTAAATGGTGGGCTTGATTAAGATTTTTGGTGATGGGGCTGCCGGAAAGAGGTTGGCGGAGTGCGACAGTTGAGGTGAAGGGTGACGGCGAAAAGGGGAGTCTAGGTGGTCGGGGGGATAATGGGTTGGGATGGTGAGGCGCCGGGGAGGAGGAGGTGTAGACGGAAAAAGAAGAAGATGGGAGGAGGAGGCAGAGATAAGGAAGAAAGTGAAAGGGAAAAATAAAAAATAAAAAATAGAAAGACCAATTTGCCCTTTTACTGTTGAAATAAAGAAAATGATGTTAATTTAAGGGTGGGTATTTGGAATAAATGAAACCACGCGTATTAGCTTGGGATTTGGCTCAACCTTGGGTGGGAATATGTTGTTTAGTCTTACTAATAATTACCAAATTCAATATATTTTCTCTTTTACAATTAACCAAAGAAAAGAATCATCATTAACATGTGCCCTAATTTCATAATAATATGATTTTTTATTATTTTTATTATTATTATTATTTTTTTTTTTGTCGCGCGTGTGTGTAGAGAATAATGATAAGTGGAATAACATTTTATGTTCAAGCATTGGTGGTAAGAAGGAGAGGTCCAGTTTTCATGACGGCATTTAGACCTTTAGCGACAATAATTTCAGCCATTATGGGACTTCTAATTTTAGGAGATGCCCTGCACTTGGGAGGGTATGTTTAAATTTTAATTAATTTCTTGAATTAATTATTAATTACTATTGTTGATCAATCTATCATTTTTCATAATTAACTAATTAATTTAATTTCAATTATTTCAGAATTGTGGGAGCAATATTGATAGTCATTGGTTTGTATGCAACTCTTTGGGGAAAAGAGAAAGAGAAAGATAGGAATTAATAAAATTAAAATAATAGTATTCAAGTTGTAATTTTTACTTTTAATATTGCTATTTTAATTTAATTATCTCATGGTCATCATGATATAATTATTTTGCCCCTTGGTTTTCAGTACTCTATAAGTCTATATTCATATTCTATCGTCGAAAACACTAGGATTAACTCCTTTAACTCTAATAGACATTAATGAAATAAGACTCTTGATATGAAGACTATTAGCTTCCAGAGGGCTTTGAATTAAATTCTTGTTTTTTGTTTTTATAATAATACAATATTAACACAAAAAATGCACGACATAGTTTAACTTTTTTATTTAATATTAGAGAATCGGTCGAAAATTGATATTTACAACATACCAATGCCTTTTAAAAAAGCAATAATGTTATATCCACAACTCTCTTTTACAACATTTTCTCATAACCCTCGACGTGGTAACTTGTTATTGGTTAGCTCACAAATAGACAAACGGGACCCATTTTGCAAACTGACCAATGACAAGCTTTCACGTTGATGGTTGTGAGATTGAGTTGTAGATCTAACATCACTCTTTAAAAAGACCAAAAAAATATAGTTTTTTTTTTAATCATTACATCACCCTTTAAATAGACAAAAAAAAAAGGAAAAAAAAGAATAATACTATACTAACAACCTTTTTTCATAAATTTTCTCTTACAACCCTGAAGTGGCATCATAATTAATTAGTAGGATCCGTTGTGAACTAACTAATTGCGAGCTGCCATGTTAGGATTGCGAGAGAAAGTTTGTGAGAGGGGTTATTGGTGTAGTATTATTAAAAAATATATATAGGTTTTTTTTTTTTTCTTATCATTATTATTAGTTGATCTGTATGGTTAATATATTAGTCCACAGTAGTCAAACAAGCCTTCATAAAATTTAGGGAGCTATCCAAATGTGTTGCACAGTATGCTAATGGTCTTCTATTACGTCTTCAAGTTTTGGGCCTTTTTTTTATTTGGAGGAAGAAAAGTTCATATACAATGCATTGAAAAGACTAGAAAGAGATTGTGATAAAGATTTATTGGATAGACTTCAAATAAGTTTTGATGGGCAATGATATATAACATGTTTCTTGATATAACATGTTTCTTTTAAAGAGAAAATAGAAATTATGTAACAAGAATTCTTGAAAATAGTTTTTTTCTTCTTCTAAATATTGGAATAAATATTCTAATTGACGAATCAATCGTAATTATTTTAGATGACGATAAATTATGGGTACATGATTTGTTACAACACTAATTTTATAAGAGAAATAAGATACATTTAAGTTGAAATAATATATAGTTCAATCTAACCACCACTGGGTGGTTCAGTTGTCAACAAAGACTTTTAGGTGTATTACTTAAGAGATCCTAAGTTCGACCCACCTGGATTGCTAATAAAGATGACCATTAAGGAGATTTACTTGACTGTCAACTTTAAAGCTTAGAGGATTAGTTAAGATGCCTACAAATTTTCCCAGACATCCCCAGTCTCTCTCACACACACACACACACACATATATATATATATATATATATATATATATATAATGTGAGGCATAGACTATACAATGACCATTTGGAAGCTCTAATGAATATTATTAGACAAGTACTGAGACCATTTACATTGACATGCAAACGCTTGAAACGTGTTAATCCTTTCACATTCACCAGAAAACAGGTTTGCCTAAATCAGTTTCGCGCTCTCTCTCATTTTCCCACCAAAGCTGCAGAGAAATTTCATCTTCCCAGTTGGAGATTCAGGTCTAAGCTTTTAGGTTTTTATTTTTCAGCTCCCAAGAGTTTGCATCGCCTGATTTAGAGACCACGCCCGTTGTTGCTAAAATTGATGTGGCACAAGCAACACCACCTGATAATTTTACTATTGATGTTTCAGAGTATGAAGATCAGAATCTGGCGCCTGAAAAAGGTAACTATTTTGGCTTCTAAGATTTGGGATTTTGTTTTTATTTCAATATAGCGTGCATGATAACAATTAATGAGTTGTCTCTTTTGCTGATGTTTCAATGTTTCAGAGCCGGATGATGATAGAATTTGAGGTGCGTTTGACTCCTCACCCAATAAAGCATTGTTGAATGAGAGGATTACCCCCTCTTATAACCCAATAGGCTTGAGCGTGTCTAATCGATGTGGGACTCCAACACTCCTCCTCACGGTCAAGTCCATATGTTGGGTCATGCCTATTGTTGGAGATAGTTGCTGGCTCTAACTCCTCACCCGATGTTCAAGCGCTTAGCTCAACTGAACTTGAGCTTTGATACCATGATAGAATTTGAGGCGGGCTTGACTCCTCACCTCAAATTCTATCAGATGATGAGAATGATACTCCTCAAAAGCCGGATGATGAGAATGATACGCCTCAAAAAGGTAATGAATTAATCAAATTTGGTTTGTTGGGGTTGGGTTTTTTATACTTTTACATTTTTATATTCTGCTTTTTGTAGTATTGCAATGCTCCAGGTCATTAACTCAGGTGGGAGTGTACTACTGTTATGATATCTCCAAACCAATAATTATTTCGTGATTGTAATTCTGATAATTGTGATGGGTTTCACTGATTATTTGTTTTTTGTTTTAAACGTGATACTAATGAAGGTTGGTAGTTGTGCAAATTTTTGTGATATGGCATTTTGTATTGATCCATTGCCATTTATTCTTCTTTAGTGGCCCTTCTGCTTGGTACTAGAATCTCATATTTTTGTTCAGTCCTTTGAGACTTATAAGCGTGTTGTGAGTTTTCTGATTTGATTGAAGTGATTGGTGGTTGTTACCAGATAGCGGAGAAGAAAAGTGTGATATTTTCTCTGGGGATTGGAAGGTCGCACTCTCAATTCTCATGTATTTAATTTTAATTTAGATTGCTATGTGGAGGTTTTAGTAAAGTACAATATTATATGCTTATGAATTACAAGATTATGCATGCCAAATTTAACTTTAAATTTGTAATTTATAGTGGAAAATACAGAATTATTGTGCTAGAAGAAGTTTGAAATTCATATGAAAATATGAGTTATGACATTCAGTAACTGGAATGACAGATAGATGTGTAATTTTGGTACAAGTCCTGCTATTACTCACTGTTTACGGTACTGTATATAGTAAGGTCTTATTTTTCATTTTATTTAGGATGTTTGTTGTGCTCTGTAGGGAGGATTGATAGCTGTCGCCACGGTTGGGTTGACTTCTGAGGCAGCTTATCATCTTGAGGTCAGCTGTATATTTTGTTTATATTTTAATGTTGTGATGTTCATTCAATCAAATTCAGATTTTTATTTGTGGATTGTTAAACTTTGGAATTTGTAGGTATTATTATAAGTTTGAATTAGGGTAATCTTTTCTTTGTCACTATTTGTTTATTTATTTATAACATGTGTCAACTCATCTCTCTGAAATTTTGAATCTCTGAGGTAGCTGAATAAATTTCTTATACCATTTTGAATGACTCATTTATTTATCACTTAATGACGTTCCAATGTGACAGTGCAAGCTTTTAGGATTTCTTTTGAGCAATCTCCAAATAAGGCCAAGCAAGACCATGACAATGGCAAGACTAATGGAAAAGCTGGAGAATCTGATGTTTTAGATTTGGAGTTTGAAGAATTCTGTAAAGCTATTGAGGCTAATCTCTCTATTGAACAAATGGTTGAGATTCTTGAAGCCAATGACCAAGACTCCTGTGGCCCAGATCCTGTTGTTGTCACTAAATGGTGAGTTCAATCAGAACATCCACTAATTTACTTATTTTTCATCTATATATAAACCATGTATGTGGGTTGAGATTCTTATAATTTTAAGAATGTTTTTTATTTTATTGAAACAGCCAAGACATGCTGTTTTATGGATCGTTAGGGAGATGCCCAATTTGCAATAGTAAATTGGAATTTGATGGTAAAAGATATACTTGCAAAGGAATGTACAGTGAGTGGTCTACATGCACATTCAGAACAAAAGATCCACCGAGGAGGGAGGAGCCAGTCAAAATACCAGATTCTGTCCTCAAATCTGTTGATTTAGACGTATATTGCTGGACCATACATTCTTCCTCTTTACAATTAAGACTTGACTGTCTGTCTAATGTTACATTTCTGTGTATATATTTGAGTTCTATTTCTCTCTACAATAGTTGATTTAGAAGTATCAAATGACTCAAAAATGGATGAAAAGCTTGGTTTTGAAGAAGATAAGGGCAGTGAAGATAACCACAACCAGAACAACACCAACAACGTTGAGAACAACAATGCAACTATGGTATTTTTTTTATTGTTTAAATTCTTATTGTTAGTCTCGCTGGTGATATATAACAGAATAAAGTGTAAAGATTAAACTGGGTTGTTCATTATTAATGTGTTCAGGATAGTTGTGGGGAAGATTGTGTTGAAGCTGAGATGGTGGAGAAGGCTGGGGAGTGTTTAAGCTGTGAGTTTGGTTAACTGTGCTAATTAATCTACTTTATTGGGGACTAACTGTACCTCTGTTTGCTGTATTGGTGCTTCAAGTGTTTGTAATTGTTGCTATGAATTGCTGCCTAATGTTTAGACTCGATGTCCATACGACGCTAATGCTGTTTAACTTCTTGGCTTCTTTCGATTTTTTGTTTCTATACACATATTTGTGTTTGCGCATGCACATACTAGTGTCTTCTTCCTTTCTAATCTTTAAGAATTATGTTTTGAAGTTCACTGCCTGTTTCATTCTGATTAAGGGTTTTATTTATTGAAACTCTGAAAAATTTGCCCTGATTTTAAGGTGTATGACCAATCCCCAGGTATGTTGTGGGAGAAACTAAGTTGGAAGCTTCAAAAGAGGGTCGTACTCTTAAGGATTTCAAGTATGGATGTGTTGGTTACTCAGTATACTTGGACAATAAAGATTCATCAACTGATAAGATGGATAAAGAAGCAGAATTGCCCTTCTGTGTTGGGCTTGAGGTGATGTATTATGATCTCTCTTTTTTATTGTTTCCTACTCTATAGCATTTTGTTGTGAATTCTAAGAATCCGTTGACATATTTTCTCACTCATTTTTAATAATATGTCAATGTTATTGTGGTTGCTGAGATTTGGTTTTTATGGTGTGCTACAGGCTACATATTTGAAGAAACATCTGAAGAGGCTTAGTAATTGATGCATTTTTAAATGGACATCGCTTTCATGTTTAATCTTTCTTCTATAATTCATGATTACTAAGATATGAGACTCCAATTTTGTCACAGTTAATATATTTTCTTTTTATTTATTTACTTTTGGTTAGTAGCTGTTATTTTCGTCAAAAGGCATAATATTTGTTACAAAAGTATATCTTAGTAATTCATGATTACTAAGATATGAGACTCCAATTTTGTCACAGTTAATATATTCCTGAGTTCATTGTTGTGTTAGTTAACGTTACTTCTAGAATTGGAAGTATATCATTGCAAAAGGCAGAATATTTGTTACAAAAGTATGAGTTAAAATTAGAAAAGAATAATGGTTTGCTATCAGCTGCCATTGTTTAGACTTCAATGGAGATTTGGCAAATTTGGTTAGTTTAGCAGTAAATGTCAATTATAAGTTTGGTTAGAATAAGAACCAGAAATCAAATGATAATGTTGTTAATCATCAAGTGCCATTGGTGCGGACTATAGTCCTAGTTTTGGTCATAAAGGTGCCACGTCCTGAAGTAACAGAGACGGTGTAGAAGATGATGTAAATATAGTATTATTCATAATTAAAAACAAAAATTGAATGAAATAAAATAAGAAAATAAAGTAGTGTAAGACCAAGGATATTAAAGTCTTTTTCTATTGTACACCAATGATGTGTCTCACTCTCACGTTGTTTCCACACATCCGCCGACACTATCAAACAAATAATTAAAGAGCACTACAATGGTAACTGAACCATTAAACAACACCACATTTATGATGAGTCAGTTACTGAGTTCACCCCCCACTCGCCCCGTGACAGGGGCACGCACAATAATAACTCAATGCCTTCAGATATGGACGGTCGAGATGATAACTTTAAAAAAATTATTTTGATAACTTTCATCGGGCGTCGGCCACGTTGTAACGATGGTGTAGATGGCAAAGCTCCTGGTCCACTGTGACCACCGCCTCTCCATCACCGTCCTCGTCATGCAGCTTCCCTTCGACACCAAAGTCCCTGTATACCTTCATTCACTCTCTCTCTCTCTCCACTCAACCCGAACTTCAAAATCATTCAACTCCCAGAAGTCAATCTTTCCCCTTCAAAATCATCTTCTCGCATAAGCTTAATGGATTCGTTCGTCAAAAGCCATTAACCTCTCGTCAAAGAAGCAGGCACTAAGCTAATTCAGAGGGAGTCAGTCTCTGGTGACTCACCTCGACTCGCCGGGTTCGTTCTCGATATGTTCTGTGCCGACATGATTGAAATTGCGAATGATTTTGGAGTTCCTAGCTGCATTTTCTACACCTCCGGTGCAGCTTTTCTTAGTATGCAGCTACAGTTGCAAGTTCTTTGTGATGAGCAAAACCAGCCCATCACTGAGTTGAAAGACTCGGTCACTGAGTTGATTGTCCCGAGTCTTGTTAAGCCGTTTCCTGTTAGGAATTTGCCTATCGTGTTCACAGAGAGAGTGGACTACTGTAATGTTTCAACAAGCGAGGGGGGTTTAGAGAAGCAGAGGGCATTATTGTAAATACATTCAAGGAGTTGGAATCCTATGCGGTCGAGTCTTTCTCTGATGGTAAGTTGAACAACACCCCACCTTTGTATACACCGGGACCCATTTTGAATTTAGAGGGTGATGAGATTGATCGAGGATCAGGTGGATCAATCTCAATAACAGAGATCAAGGAGTGGCTTGATGATCAACCGCCATCATCGATGTTGTTTCTTTGCCCCGGGAGCATGGGAAGCTTCAGTGAGGACCAGGAGTTGTCGGGAATGCCGCGGCCGGCGCTGAGGCTGAACTGATAGAAGCTTTGCCAAAGCTTGAGATCGCGGCGAGTTTCAGCGTGGGGCTTGACAAAGTTGACTTGGGGAAGTGTAAAGAGAAGGGAATAAGAGTCACAAACACTCCTGATGTGTTGACTGATGATGTGGCGGATTTGGCAATTGGGTTGACTTTGGCTGTGTTGAGGAGGTTGTGTGAGACTGATCGGTATTTGAGGAGTGGCAAGTGGAAGAGAGGAGATTATAAGTTGACTACTAAGGTTAGTGGGATTTTTATTAATGTTAGTTTGGTTTTTGCTTTCGTGGATTAGTATGAAATTGCCTGATTTAATGTTCTGCTAGCATTTTTCTTGGTGTTGGATTTGATAAAGTGGAGAATTTTGTTGTTAATTTTTAGTGTTTTTAGGGTCTAATTGTTTATTAGTGCTGAAACCACCTTATGAATAATGACGTTATAAGAACTTAAATGTGATAAATGTATAATCTTGCAAAGGGTTGTTCTGTGATGTTGGTGATGGTGGTAGCATAGTGATTCGTGGTGTTGAATATGCTTTTAAGCACTAATTGTTAATATGTGGTTTTGTATTGTGTTGTTGGTGAGGAGCTTGTTTTCATGGAGTACTTTTGTCGATTTGAGTTAGAGTTGTTCAATTCTCATGTTCTGCACTTCATTCTCCGTTGTACTCATTGGCAGAGGGCTGAAATCCACAGAATTGGCCTAAATGCTATGAGGGTAACATCTGAGTGTAACAGTGGCAATTGATTATTTGGGAAACTTCAGAAATAATTTGCCTTAGCTGTATGTTAATTTTGTGACAGTTTTGATCAGGATATAAACAGTTATGTAGGACTTGCTTTTACTTGCCTTAATATCCCTACTTATCTGGGCTTTTAGCCGCCAAAAATTGAATACTTATCTAGAAAGTTATATTGGGCTCAGTTCTGTATACATTAGGTGTGATGCTCTGTTGTTCCGAATCCGAAGTTAAAGGTGGCTCAATTCCAAGTCCAGTTCTCGCCAATTGGTGTTTTTCAATTTCTTGTTTCTTTTCCCTAAAAAAGAAGGTATCTTCAATGTCTATTATGAATTAAACATCAATTGTATTGTTGAAGAGAAAAGTTGGGTGAGACTAGCATTTCATCATCTTTGTTCTGGAGAATATCTTTGTTTTGTGAATTCAATAGCTTATTGTTAGTTTAGAAGCTTTTCAAAATAGTAATGGCATTCATCTCAATCGCTAAATATGCCAAAGATCTTCTAAAGTAGACTTGGAAAGCTACAGTCAAATGGCTTTGGGAATTGAACTTGCTGCTGTAGATAGTGAGGAGTTTGACACTCTTGCCTTATATAGAAGCAGAGTAGGTGCTGTTCAATACTTAACCTTAACCAAGCCTGACATTGCTTTCTTAGTGATAAACTAAGTCAATTTCTTAAGCAACCAACTCAGTTCCATTGGCAGGCCTGCAAATAGTACTTAGGTACTTAAAAGGTACCTTATTTTATGACATTCAGTTCAATCCAGCAAGTACTATGCAGTTGGAGTGCTATGCAAATATAGTTGGGCAAGTTGTGTACAAGATAGAAGATCTACACGTGGATGCTATGTTTTTCTTAGTCCTAATTTAGTGCAATGGAGTTGTAGAAAACAGAAAAGTAATGGCTTTATCATCCACTGAGGGAGATTATAGAGCTTTGTAGAACCTATTGAGGTTGAGGCAGAATATAAACAAAACATATAGAGATTGAGACACATTATGTAAGAGAGCAAGTTGTAGCAAATTTGATAAGAATTTAGTATGTTCCTAGTGAAGTGCAAAATGTTGACATCTTTACAAAGCCATTGGTGGCAACTGGCAAGACAGTTTGAGTTCTTAAGAAGTAAACTTATTGTTATACCAGCTTCTCAGTATTTGAAAGGGCAAGTAATTAGTGAAGGTAAAGAACAAGTTACGCAGTAGTAGAAGATGCATAATAGAGAATTTGAAGCAGGAGTAAAACGAAGCAGTAGATATTGAAAAGATTGTAGCAGCAGAACAGAAGTACTGAAGAGGTGAAGGACAAAGTTGAGTTAATTGTAGCAGCAGAAGTACTGATTAGATCCACCAGATTATAACAATTAAGCACCTGATTAATGAACTTCACCCCGAATTATACAAAATACATCAGTTACTAACCCAAACATAAACTCTGTCAATAATCCATTAGAAAATTCACATAACAAGTGAATTGATAGTGGACTTAAAACAGAACAAATATATATAACAAGTGCAGTTTAGAAAATTCATCAAATTGAAGACAGTGAATTGAATTTTCTTCTGCTTCCCTTCAAACAGACTAATATTCATTGGATTCGGTGGAGCCAACTGAAAAACCATCAAAAGAAATATAATTAATCACAAGTACATTTATGTTGGAGCCTCTTCAAACGAATTCAATGTGTAGAATAATAAATTCAATTACCTGATTAGAACTGATGAGCATGTTTCTATGTTTCACTGTTCTTTTCTTCATTCTGTTGGATGAGAATTGGAATAAACCTCTTCAACTTTTATGTACCGAGGTAAATATTTAAAATCATACCTGCCGCAAATGAGATCTGTAGACGTCTCTTTAGGACTTTCATCTTCGGCCCTACCTATTTTGGGTGTCTGCAAAGCAAGATGTTGGAAGCATCAAATGCGAAGGTAGTAATATTAAGCTTTTTGTGGCATTACATAAGAAGTAAATGTATGAAAAGAGGTTCCTTACTGTGAAGAATAATGAGCAAATCCTTTTGACTTAAAATCTTTAATCAATTATAATTAAAAAATAGAAGTACCTTTGCTTCCGCATGCACACTTTTATTTCCTTTATCCCATGAAAATCTTGTACTTATCTGTGGACATCTTTCGACTTTCAACTCTCCAAGTCGTCGTGCTGGAAATATGAAGTGATAATCCACATGGCAAAAGTTGGTGAGTCTTGGTAAATCTTCCAGACACATACTCCGAAGTGGAGGCAACTGGATTTCTTTCTCATCAATCACATCATTTTCTCCAAATATTTCTTCTAATTCAGAGTTATCAATTACTTTTAGCGATTTCAATTGTTGAAAACCCCGAGCTATGGAGATAGGAAACAGATTTTTTAATTTATGGCACTTTTCCACTCTAATAAATGATAGAGTTTGGAGAAGATTTGCTCCAACTTCTTCACCATCTTTAACATCAATGATTTGCTCCAATTCAGAGTTATCGATTACTTGTAGAACTTTCAGTTGTTGAAAACCCCGAGCTATGGAGATAGGAAACAGATTTTTTAATTTATGGCACTTTTCCACTCTAATATCTGATAGAGTTTGGAGAAGATTTACTCCAACTTCTTCACCATCTTTAACATCAATGATTTGCTCCAATTCAGAGTTATCGATTACTTGTAGCCTTTCCAGTTGTTGAAAACCCCGAGCTATGGAGATAGGAAACAGATTTTTTAATTTATGGCACTTTACCACTGTAATATGTGATAGAGTTTGGAGAAGATTTGCTCCAACTTCTTCACCATCTTTAACATCAATGATTTGCTCCAATTCCTCACATTCTACAATGCACAGCTCTTTCAATTGCAACATATGATTTCGAGCAATAGTTGGTGAGAAGATATGTTTGAGCTTGTTGAAGTGGGTTATTGATAAAGAGGTCAAATTCTTCAGATTTGAGAATGATAATTCATGTTCTAGTACTCCACAGTCTTCCATGCTTAATTCTTTAATTTTTTTGAAGAAGCCACATCTCAACCGAAAGAGAACTCCATCGCATAATTGACTACTGCAATTAATCATCCTTATAACTTGCAGATTCTGAAACTGCACAATAATGTTATAAAAAGTTTATCAGATAAATTTATGCCAATAGATTATACTGTACTACCAACTACTAAAAAAAAGTAAGAGAATCTTTTATATATTTTATTTAATTAACTAAAAAATCCAAAAATTCTAAGAGAATCTGAAAGTAAATTAAGCAATAACAAAATAGATTCATTTATAATTTTAAGTGAATGGTCTGATATGCTATTGCTAAATAAGTTTTTATTAAACTTGGAAGAATTTTATTCTCATAAAGGGAGTGGTAGTAATTGTTAAACTTAAATTTTAACAATTTTTTAATAATGTCTATAGAATATCTATCCAATTACTACTAACTATTATGATTGAATATTACCAACTCTTCAAAAAGGTTATCATGCATAAAATATCTATCCAATTAGTAAAGGCCTAATAGATAAAGATTTAACATACCTCTTCAACAATAATAAAGAAAATGTTATTTTCTCTCTTATAATTTTCTTAATTTAACTCTGTAAATCATAAAGGTAATTTCAATTAACTCAACCTTTGAATACACAATTTCTAGGGAAAACAAATTACTTAGATTTTACCAAAATTTATTAGATCCACCATATTTTAACAATTAAGCAAATCTTTTTTTCTTTTTTATGGTAAAATGAAATAATAATAATAATAAAAATTTGCACAGTTTGATCACTAGATTGTAATGTGTCAACTTGCAATAGTATAACTATGTCTTGTGTCAATTCGTTATTACATTATTAAATACAAGTAATATATATATAATCAAAACAAAACTTTTACTTTAAAATTTTTCATTGTTAAACTTCAAAATTGAACTCTGATTAACAAAAAGTTAATTAGAGTTAAATTTAATTTTATATAAGGGCAAAGTAATTGTATAAATTTAAATTAGTTCTTTTTAAAAAATAAATTAAAATTACTCACAAAGTATACAAAAAAAAATTAAAAATAAAAAAGCAATAAATTTATTAGGGCCCTTGAGACTTAACAATCTCTCGGGGCTGAATAAAATTAATGTCAATTGTAATGAATAATTATATCATAATAATGTATAGCTAAGTGATCATTCTAAAGGTCTAATAGATACAGATTTAACAATTATGATATAATTTTTCATTGTTGATGCCTCACTTTAAGTTAAAAAAACAAATGGTGGTAAAATCTTTTATCTAACCAATAAAACTTTTTTCTTTCCATATTTATCATAAAGAAACTAAAATAATTATTGAAATTTATGCATGTTGAATTTTTATTTTTTTTAATGTTGGTCAAATTCAAGCATGTCTGTCCATTTTAGGCCAAAAAAAAAAAAGTGACAATAATTTATATTGAGATAAAAATTAAAATTAAAAACATACCTCATCCAGATCTCTCTCTTTAATTATAAAATTTGGACATTTTTCCACCTCGAACTTTTCCAAAGCTGGTAGAGTTGAATGATTATTTTCTGGAAAGAATCTGGTAAGCTTTTCTAGTGTGTGAAGCTTTAGCTTTTTTAAATCAGGCAACTTGATGTCCTTTCCTTCCTCTGCAGCTTCATTTTCTTCTTTTCCATGAAATACTTGCTTCAACTCTGCTGCATCTTCTATTTCAAGATTTTTAAGTTGTGTAAGACCTGCTGCAACAAAAACTAGAAAAACATATTCCAATCTCTTGCATCCTTTAATTCGGAGATCTCCTAATTTCGACAATATTTTCTCTCCCCTGCCATTATCACCCTCTTCTATCTTGATCAGGAACTCCAAACTCTCACAATGTTCTACACAGAGTGATTTCAACTGCCCCAAACTCTGGGCAATTGATAAAGTGAAAAGATAAGCCAAGCTTTTGCACCTTCTCACATAAACATCCGCAAGGTTTTGGAAGTTTACAATATGAATGGACATGGGCCCCTTCCATATACACTGCAATTCTGGTAACTCTACCAACTGTAACTTTGCTAAACTTGGATGCAACTTAGGATTTTCTTCCCCCACTTGCGATGCATCTATCACGCATTTCAAGTCTTTACAACCTTTCAAGTCTTTACAACCTGTTACTCGTTCCAAACTAAGATATTCTACACTATGATATAGTGCTTTAAATAATGTAGTCAATAAGGTTGCATCAATATCAGCAATTATTAAAGATTTTGATGATTCTGAAAATCCATAACTATAAGTACTGTTCACACAAATTTCATACCTTGAAAGTTCGGAGAAAGCAAAGTCTTTTGGAAGGCATTTTGAATTCATTTTCAGATACAGAACAGCCAAGCGAGATAGACAATTTACCTCTGAAAGCCTAGCATTGCCCGTTTCTGTACTCTTCTCTTCAATCTCCCTTTCTTCAAAGATGTCCTTCTCAATGTATAATTCTTCTAATTGAGAAAAGCTTCGTATCAAATTGTAAGGAATTCTTCTTAGCTTAGAACACCCACGTAAATCCAAAATTCTTAGTTCCTTAAGTTCTCTCAATTCTAGTGGTAATTCGTCAAAACGAGAACCTCTAAAGCTAAGAATCTCAAGTTTGTTCAGCTTGGCAAGGAAAGAAATGTCCTTCAATTCACAATCAGACAACTCTAGAGTCTTGACATTTGTCAAGAATTGAAGTGATTTCAATGAAAGGTCTGCATATCTTAAACTTACAACTTCTAGTGCTTTCATCTCTTGGAAACATTCATCTGAAACTTTCAACGGATTGGAATATCTATAGGAAACCCATTGTTTATCATTACTCAATAGCAATATTTTGAGCTTAGGACATACCAGTCTAATAGGGAGCTCTTTTAGTTTGTTTCCCGACAGGGAGATTGCTGTATATTGTTCCCAGCCTTTCTCCTTTGACAACTCCCCCAAATCCATGTCAATCTTGCTCATGAATATATTCTCCCCCTTTGAAGTTATCCATAGACAAGCATCACGAACTATATCATGCATTCTCACACATTCTTTTCTATAACCATCTAATAGCAAACCCAAATCTTTCAGGGTTTTAACCATTGAACGTAGGTCCCCTCTTGCTTCTTCAATGGATGAAACACCTTTATATAAATCTAACCCCACTCCTACTCTAACCAAATCCTCCCAAGGAATTTCAAAATCCTCAGGAAAAAGTGAACACATTAAAAAACAGAATTTAATTTCTTCTGTCTTTAAAAAATCATAACTCAACTTAAGACTGGCATAGACACCTTTCTTTTCACCATTAACATGACATAAATCCTCCAGTTTTGACTTTTTTAGTTTGCCACACGCAGATTCCCACATTTCAATATTTTTCTCTCCATTCAAGTACCTTCCAATGGTTACAAGTGCTAAAGGCAAACCATCACATTCTTTAGCAATTTCAGTAGCCAAAGAATCCAAGTGGGCACAGTCATCATCTATACCTGCTTGCCTTTTGAGTAAAGCCACTCCTTCGTGTTCCTCTAGAACATTTAGAGGAATTAATGATTGATACTCCTTATGAGCATATACTTTTTTGTTACGGGTTGTCAGAAGCATTTTGCAACCTTTACTCAATGGAACACCTATTTTTTCCTTGAAATCGAATTCTTCCCAAACATCATCGAGGATTATAAGGTTATTATTAGACTTTGACAATCTTGAAGACAATCTTTTAGCTCTTCCCCCTTCAGTTTTCTCCGTAAGTTCCAAATTTAGGAGTTCAGCCAGTTGATCTTGAATATCCATGACGTTTGGAGTTTGGGATACAGTAACCATCACAACCTCCTTAAAGATGCTCTCTTCAGTGACCTTTTTACTCACTGCTTTTGCTAAAGTTGTTTTACCCACACCGCCCATCCCACACAATATAACCATATGGGTGCCATCATTTTTAAGTGCCTCCATAATCTTATCAAAAGCATCCGTGGTAGGCCGGAAAGAGTCAAAGTCTTCAGGTGCTGAAGGTTCACCTGATAGAGGTGCAAGATTGCCCACTCTATCAAATTGGCCTCCATCTGCAATTACCTTCTTCAACCGAATGCTTGTCTTTGTTGCTTTCCTCCCCAACTGATGTCGAGAGACCCAATTAGGACACCACCCATTAAGACAAGTCTTGTTAACTTCTATTTTTCCTTTCAACGTCTCAACTTCTCCCATGATTTTTCTCGAATCAGACAACCAATCTTGTACAGTTGCCTTAATTCTTTCATCATTTCTTTCTGCAGCATCGATTTCTTTCTCCACATCACCTTGTTTCGATTTCAAGTTTCGTTCTGCTTCCATAAGATCTTCAACAATTTTGTTGAAACGAAATAAATACCGAGCTTGGTTTTTGGAAGGCTCCACCAAGTATTCTCCAATCTTTGATACAATAGCAGTTATAATCTCCATCAATATATCTGTTATCAAATAGGAACTATATCAGTATAAAATAAGCAAACAAAAATTCATCAGCAAGTGTAAAATGAAATTATAGAGAGATGAATTCTTAAAATCAATCTGTCTAAAACAGTTCAAATAACATCTGTTTTAGTTTTTGAACAATTTATTACTTATTTTAAAACACTATGGTAGATATATTCCCAGTTCCTAGAAATGTCTTCAATAAGCTATTTTTTTATTTTTTTTATTTTAGAAATAAAATACATCATATGATGCTGCTACTGATCTTACACTTTTTCTTTGTAACATTGAACCATGTAACATAATTGTGATTAGTGAACAAGTAAACTTCTAATGTTTCATGATTATTTGTTTGTTGCTATTACTGTTTTATTTGTTTGCTGTAGAAAAGAAAATGTATCATAAAAATATTGTGAGACGTCCTAGACATTATAAATATGTGTTAAATCCTAGACAAAAACATGGTAATAGAAATTGAGGGATTGGTGGTCCGAAGAACTGTATGGGAAGGTGTGAAGGTAATTTCTTTAGCACACCCAGTAGCCAGGCCTACGGCCAGTGGGAGGCAAGGGAAATTTAATGGCCAATAGTAGTGCAATTGAGCCTCTAGTGGGAACAGAGGATGTCGTGTGACAGTGTGGCAGGTACCATGAAGAGCAGTGGTGGGGCGCAACTTCAGTCTGTTGTCAATGCAGACCATTTGGACATATTAAGAGAGAGTGCCCCAAATTGTCTCGAAGTGGAAGCGTATTTCAGAGGGCTGTCCTGTAGGGCGAATTGGGACAGCCTTATATTTAGAACCGAGTATACACCATGACCCAACAAGAGGCCCAGACCATAACAAAGGAGGTAACTTTTTAGGAAGTCAGGAATGCCAAAGTCAATGTTTTGTGGAAGCACCAAGTAACTCCCTCTTGTCCCGGGGAAAAAAAAAGTGAGTTTCAAATTTTTGTTTGGGGCATTTGCAAGAAAAGCTGATGTGGTAGGGTCATGGAAGAATAAGAGAATCAGTGGGGTAGTTTCACAATTTTAGAAAACTGTTTACTTATGGGTGGGCTGTTCACCCAAGTGGAGAAGAATCGAGAAGAAAAAAAAGAGAGGAGAGGAAGAAGAAAAGAAGGGAGAGAGATGAAACCGAGAAGAGAAAGAGAAGAGTAGAGAGCGATGAAGGTTGGTGGAAAAGTGGAAAAGTGGCCGTCCTCCGGTGATGGGAAGGAGTAGAGGAGGATTAAGCATGTGGGAGGTGAGTAAAGCTTGAGATTTCCCTCTTTGATGATTCTTGATTAATTTGATTTGTGTTGTTTATGAATGAATAAAATGGTATGAGATTAAACTGAAAAGGTAAGATTAATTGTAATAATGTTATGTGGATAGAACATATATGTGATTCCTAAGCAAAAAATTGGTTAAAGATGTGTTTTTTGACATAAGGGTTACTGTGCAAAAACTGACCATCTGGAATTCCGAAAATCGTTTACATGTTTTGGGTTTTTGACTGAAGATGAATTTTGGATATGTTGTTGTAGACTTCTTGAGGAGTGATTAGAAATTTGTTTCACTCAAAAACTCGAAGTATTGGATTTCTATGGCTTTTTTAAGTTTGCCCTGCAATTCTGGAATTTGGGTTTCCTGCAGAACGAGTAATTTAGTAAATGATTTGATGCATCTATTCTTATCCAAATTTGATGATTTTAAATTCTGGTGAATCCTGTAGGTTTCTAGTTTAATTCTGTTGGTTTTCATAAGGTTTCGATTAAAGGTCAAATTGTTATAAATTTTACAAGTCAGTAACCTCAATTCTGGAAGCAGTTGGCAGTTTTGAAGGGTTGAAAGAAAATTCTGTTTTAAATAGTTATTGACTCTATAATGGCTTGGATAATTTGCTGGAACTTCATATGTGTGTCTTGAATGCCCCATTAAAATTATGGCTTAAATTGATGAATGGAATTTTTAAGAAAAATCCTGGAGTGATCAGTGTTCGGTTATGAGACAGTTTTTGTTAAAGGATGTTAAGTTAATCTTTTGGTGTTTAAGATGTCCAATGAATTTAATGTTGAAGTGTTACCATTGGGAGACCTGTGCATGGAGAGGTCATTAGATTTCGGATAAATGAAGACAAGCGTAGACATCGTTAGAGGATTCCGATCCCTTTTTTGGATCAAGAATTTAGCTTCAAAAGTTGAGTGGATAAACGAAAATTTCCTTGCTAAAAGTCTGATTTTCTGTTGTATGTAACGCGTGGAAGCTTATTGTGGCGTTTGATGTGTGTTTTGGTGATGAAAAAAAAAAAAAATGCAGTCTTGCTTGGTGGGCACTTTAGTAGACTTGAAGATTTTATGTTTGTAACTTAATGATGAATTTATGTGTTTATATATTTTGGATACTGAATAATGAGCTTGATTTGGAATTGATTGTGATTGGAAACAAATCCAGCCAATTGGTGGGACTAGTTTGCTTGATTTACAATTGGGAGTGTCAGATATTAAATGAAAATGGTATGGATTGCTTTAGGAGGTTGTGGATTATGTTGATGAATTGGCTTGGCCCAAATTTAAGAAGTTGTGAGTAATGGGTGTTTTGGGTTGGCTTTATAATTGTGAAATATTGGGTTTATTTATATTTTGGGGGCATAAGGCCCAAATTTCTTTGCTTTGGGTTAGTATTTGATTGTAATTTGTGGAAGGATTCCCAAGGGGGCAAATTGTCAGTTTTACGATTATTGGAGTACAGGCAGGGGGCTAATTGTAATGTTTGAAACCTTTGGGACTACAAAGAGACAAATATGAGGTGTAAATTGATATTTTATAACTTGGTATATTTCGGAATATTATACTCGTATTTACATGATGGTTTTATTAAGAAATATATGCCACCCATATTCGAACACTTGCATGAAGGCCTGTAATATTATTGAAGGTTGGGAAGTTCGAAGGTGGGATTGTGGAATTGTTATGCTGACCGTAACCACCTTTGTAGTACCGTCCCCCTCCAGACATCAGCTAGTATTTGTATTTGGCCTCATGCACTCAATGAGATGGTCCGTACTACCGCATTGTGGTAGCATCCTCTCGGGACAGTACGAACACCTGATGAGCTCCAAGCGGGATTACAACCAGCAAGTATTGGCCTAAGTGGGATTATGACGCCCAGTGGGCATTGGCTTGGGTGGGATTTGATGAGATTATTGGGCGGGTATTGGCCTGAGTGGGATATGATTAGCCTCATGCGCGTATTTAGATGGCTCGTATTTCCAAACGATGATGATCTACACCATCCTATCGGGATAGGTCGAGTGCCTGACGAGCTCCAGGTGGGATTGCAACCTGAGGATAGATCTTGGGAGAGATTTGATGGATTACACTAGGCTGGTATTAACCTAGTTGAGCAGCTAGTTGGTTGTCTATATTAGGGACCTTGGGTACTAGTGTGGTAGTGGTGGTGGTGGTGGTTGTTGCATTAACTGAATGAGTGGAACTTGTGAACATCTAGCGCGTATAGGTCGGGATGAAATTTATGAATATCCAATGGGTATAGATTGGGTGGAAATTGTGGACACTTGGCAGGCATTGGTGTAAGCAAGAGTGGGTTTCGTGTCGAGAAATGTCTGCTCAACTTTGATGATGGTGTATCGGTTTTCGTGAAAATAATACGATGATCCATGGTAATTGGAAAGTTTGTACCAGGATGCGAATTACCTTCCTAGGCATGAGTGGATACGAATCAAGGAAATTATATAAGGAAAGTGTGGTTTCGTTAAGGGAATAGTTACGTGTTACGTGAAATGCAAGTTTTGCTCATGTAGGTTTAAGGTTGAAAATTATTTTCATTTATAAATTGCATGTGTTTGGCTGACAGACATATGTTCATTAGCATGATGTTTATACACATTAGAAGCACTCTGATACATTTGTTCTATAAACCGTTTTCTAAGATTTACATTTGCATAACTATGTTTTGTGTTACACTATTGTCATTAAAGTTTTTATGAATGGAATTGGTAAATTGTTTTTGAAAAAAAAATAAAAAATCACCCTCCTCTTGGGATCTTGAGTCCCTCGGAATGCCCGGATTCGACAGGATAGGGAATACCCAGGAGGGGGTGTGACAATAAATCCTTGTGAGTATGGTTTGATTAATTTTGCCCTCTTGGAATAGATTAATATTAGGTAATTAGAATAAAAAATCTCATCATATTCAACGAGTGAAATATGGCAACCTTATATTGTGTTATTTGTATTTTGGATTAATAATAATTATTTAGATAAGATAAACAAATAATTAGTTGTGTTACTATTTTCTATGCCATATAAAATTAAAAAAATAATAATAATAGAGAATTTATATACCTTGCTTAAAAACCAATGATATTTTCGTGAAATGTCAAGCTTTGAGTAACTACCAACAAAGCGCAAGTATCTGGTTTTGACTAGACCTTTATCTGAAAGAGGTAAGACAAGAAAATAAATCAGATGTGAAGTAATTAAATATAAATTAATGTTAAAAGAGGAAAACTATGAAGTATTGTTGATCATTCCTTTAAATAATTTAATTATTAAAAAAAAAAAAGGAAAAACCCTTTTTATCATTTTGTTCCTATTTAATAACAAACAAGTCAGTTCAGACTAGAGTGTGTATTTCATTGTAAGTATTAGTGAATATTCTTGAAGTCTCTTGGTTAATGTTTGTTCAATTACTACCCCAAGAAATAAAATCACATCTAACCTTACTAATATTAAAATTTTTATTTCTAAATAACATAAGATATATATACATACACATTTAAACCTTAATACATTAATATCATTGGGACTATAAAAAATTATTAACAAATCAATATATTAAGTAATCATATAAATTATTAATTTATTGAGGCATTCTTTATTTTCTTTTTCCAAAACATTAAACCTAATGCATTACATATTGTGTATATTTAATGTGATGTACAGAATGGCTCATAGTTAATGCACTTAAAGCAATAATCATATTGCATAATTTTCTCTTGCAATATGAGAACATTACACTAGTGGTTCTTAATGCACTAAAAAAAGTTAAAAGATGAAATCCAAGAAGACATCAATTTTAAGAGGAAACAAATAACATCGGACTCATTTTATAAAAGGCCTTCTAATTAAGTCATGCATATATATAATTTTTATGTATAAGGAGATTATTAGTTTATATATCAAGTGATACTTATGTGTGTGTGTGTGTATTTTTTTTAATGTATTGTCTTATAAATTTAGCAAATTATTAATTTACCACATTAGTTCTAAAAGTATTATTTAATTGAAGTTACTAATTTATCGAGATTTAACTGTATTTTTTAACTTACACAAAGTTAGCCATGGCTCAAGAGGTCCACCTTCAGTTAAGACATTTTCTTTTAATTTTAAGATTAAAATATTAAACTATATGATAAATTTTGGTTTCATGATGATGCTCTAAAGCAGAAGTTTTAAATTAGGTCTGCTCCGTTAAGCTACATCCATGGAGATTTCCTTATTATATTTTCGAAAAGTTTTCATTTTCATTCATAGTGTAAATATTCAACATAGAAACATAATTTATCGAAGAATATTTAATTATTATAATAAATGTCAAAAGCACAAAAGAAAAAAAGACATTTCTTGTACCTTTTTTTTCTATTAAGAGATATTTTGACACAATAGAAAACTACACTCTGTGAGAGAATACTATGACCTGTATTCTGCAAGTGAAACAATAAAAATAAATAGCTAAACAATAAATGACGAATTTTAAATATTTTATATAATCATACTCGATCAAACTAGAAGATATTATCCTCTTCATAGGGTTAATAGCTCACAACCCCGAGTAAAATATCCTAACAATGGCTACTAATTAGTCAAATATCATAAATTGTTAAGAGTTATAAGCTAAAACTAGGAGACAACAGTCAACAGTTACCTCTTCTTCTCAAACTATATAAGATGTTGTGCCTCTTATCTTACATTTAAACGAAAATCATTTTTCCAGAAACCTCATCTCACAAGTTTTTTCTCTATTCTTAGCATAAACTGACTTAAATTATGCAAATGTAATAAGAAAACGAAATTTCAACCCTATCCTTGGAATAATGGAGACAACCTATATGCAATATTGTTCTAAACAAAAATTTTTGTCTACTTTAACCCATGTGGAAAATTAATTTAGACATGTGGACACTGACCACATATTCTAAATAAACTTCAGCCAAGCCAATGAAGCTCAAAACATTAATTTTTGTAGTCTTTCTTTAACTTTTTAATGAAATAATTTGTAGTAGTATAATAATGAACTTTAAAGATGATAAGTATCATACCCAACTGTGATGATGCTATTTGAGCTTAAGAATCTGTGGTCACAATTCACAAAGTTTAGCTTTATGAACTAGGATACATATCTAAAGTTGGTATAAAGTTTGTGACTAATACCTTCTAGGTAAGAGAATCAGCAGTAAAATTCCACACTCAGATCTTTGATCAGATCCTTGCAAACTTTAAGTTTATAAAGACGTTAGCAAGTAAATAATAACAAAAAAAACCAAGTAAAACCAGAAGAGAAGCTGAAGTTGAAACATCGTACCGATTGGTGTTCTCCTTGAAATGAAACTTCTCTGATATCTGTAAATCTTTGCACAATCACCTTTCTGCTTTTATCAAAGATGACCCACAATGTCTCCAATAACTTGACCTATCAAATGAGAAAAATATAATTAAGTAAAATACAAGTAACTGTATTATGGAGCCACAAAAGCATTAATAACAAAATAAGTAAAACAAGTTAATCTTGAAAATGAATAAAGATAATAAAGAAAACAAACATTCAATTTTAGGGGGTATTTACATTTTTTAAGGAGATTAAACAAGAAATTAAAATGAAATTGCCAACCCAAATTCTTAACGGGTAGTAATTAGTCTAAAGTTGAAATAATGAAGTTCAAAACAAATTAATTTTTGTAGTCTTTCTTTAACTTTTTAATGAATTAATTTATAGTGGTATAATAATGAAGTTTAAAGATGATAAGTATCATACCTAACTGTGATGATGCTATTTGAGCTTGAGAATCTGCGGTCACAATTCACAAAATTTAGCCTTATGAACTAGGATATATATCTAAAGTCAGTATAAAGTTTGTGACTGATACCTTCTAGGTAAGAGAATCTGAAGTAAAATTTCACACTCAGAATGAAGTGTATTTGAGATCTTAGATCAGATCCTTGCAAACTTTAAGTTCATAAAGACGTTAGTAAGTAAATAATAACAAAAAAAAAAAAAAAAAAACAACTAAAACCAAAAGAGAAGCTGAAGTTGAAACATCATACCGATTTGTGCTTTCCTGGAAATGAAACTCTTCTAGAATCTGTAAATCTTTGCATATAAAATTGAGTTGAGAAAGATATTAGAGAAAATGTAATTTGAAATGCGCGCGAAAACTTAACAAGACTAATCTGCTTTTATCATTGGACGATATGGCTCAAAGATAATTAAGTAAAACTGCTTTGGACGAAATTACGGTGGAGATATAGTGGGAAAGCAATGAATTTCTTTTTGACAGAAGAAGACAAACAACTTTCGGTGCTGACAATCTCCAAGACAATTCACAAATTATTTGTACCAGTCGTTAAGTGTTATTAATTTGAAAAAATTATATAATATATCTTTAAATTTTTTGGCTTTTGACTTTTACACATAAATCTTGAAAATAAAATTGATGATAATTTCATAATAGTAATATAAGTTATATTAGATAGGATTTTGTATACTTTACACATATTTTTTGAAAATAAAATGATGATAAAATTAATGTTACATATAGAATTAATTAATATTTTATCCATCTCAAAAGATATTTTGGTACACAAATGATGAAACAAGAGCATTATTTTTGCTCCTGCTTCTTTTATCTTATAATTTCAATGACCCACCATGTTTGCCATTTCCTCGCTGCATCAAAGAGACGACAAAATTCAGGAGCTGCCAAGCAACAACTGCACTATATGTTTTCCTCTCTCAATAATTTTAAGTGTTCAATGTGCAAATTGCAAAAGGGTCAAGGTCTTTAGATATTGTATTTTCTTTTTAATTATCATTTTCTTTTTAATCATCAAATTTTATGAATGTTGACAGCTTGTTCAATGGATAAAAAGTTTTTAAAATTCATAATCTATTAGAATTATTTCATTATTAATCCTCATAAACAATTTTAAAATTTTATTTTCTCAATACGTAGTCTTCTTAGTCAAGAATAAAAATAGTCAGAATATATTGTCTTTTAAAAATGTTGTCTAATGTTATTTAATATGGTCTAACATATTTTAATTAAACAGTTAAATACTATATCATTAAATCTAGTTTGATTTGGTCTAATCTAGCATTATATGTTAATAAACAAAATTTTTATTGTTTCTTAATTTTATAATTACATATATCCTATAAATAAAAGTTTTGATATTAGAGAAATTAGAATTAATAAAAATGATTATATAGATACAAATCATTTTTGAATGCCATAAGAAAGTAAATCTCTCTTTTAAAAAAAAAAAAAAAACTCAATTATTTTGGGTGGATTGAAGATACTTTCTCAAAATTCATCATACATCAAACACTTTGTAGTAAATTTAATCATGACTAGTTTATCTTCAATTTTGTATTTTTATTTTTATTTTTCCAACTTTATTTTATTCTACTATCATATCCTAAAAATAAAAAACATGTTTGTTTTAATATTGTTCAAAATTCAATCTTATTCTATTCAACTCAGAAAACTTAACAATTATATTTCTCAATAAAAGTTTATAAATTAACAAAAACACTCTCACCCACGCAAGCAACAGTTGCCAGCAAGCAACTGCCGCCAACAACCATCGTTGATGCCAGAACGACGCACAATTGGCCAGATCTGGTCGATCTTTCACCAATCTGTCCGTTTCCAACCAAATCTTTCATGGATCTAGCAGAAAACGGTCAGATCTACGACCAAAAATCTGGCCGTTGACCACACATTCTAAATAAACTTCAACCAAGCCAATGAATTTCAAAGATGAAATAATGAAGCTCAAAACAAATTTATTTTTGTAATATTTCTTTAACTTTTTAATGAAAAATTATGTAGTGGTATAATAATGAAGTTCAAAGATGATGAGTACCATACCCAATTATGATGATGCTATTTGAGCTTGAGAATCTGCAGTCACAATTCGCAAATTCAGCTTTATAAAGTAGGATATATATCTAAAGTCAGTATAAAAGATTGTGATTGATACTTTCTACGTAAGAGAATCTGAAGTAAATTTTCACACTCAGAATGAACTGTAATTGAGATCTTTGATCAGATCCTTGCAAATTTTAAATTCATAAAGACGTTAGCAAGTAAATAATAATGAAGAAGAAGTTAATTAAACTAGCTAAAATCAGAAGAGAAACTGAAGTTGAAACATCATACTGATTGGTGTTCTCCTATAAATGAAACTCTTCTAGTATCTGGAAATCTTAAATCTTTGCATATAAACTAAGTTGAGGAAGATGAGAGAGATAATGTAATTTGAAATGCGCGTGAAAACTTGAAAGACTGATATGCTTTTGTAAATCCTTGCACGTAAAACTGGGTTGGGAAGATGAGAGAGATGATGTAATTTGATATGATTCAAAGATAACTGAGTAAAATTGCTTTGGACGAAATTATGGTGCAGACGTAGTGGGACAGTAACGATTTTCTTTTTGGCAGAAGAAAAAGAAGAAGACAAACAACTTTATAATTTCAATGACCCACCATGTTTGCTGAATTAAAGAGACGTTAAAGAGACGACAAATTTCAGGAGCTACCGAGAAACTACAGCAGTACTTTATATTGTAAGTGTTCAATGTGCAAAAGGGTCAAGGTCTTGAGATATTGTATTTTCTTTTTAATTGTCGAGTTTTATGAATGTTGATAGCGTGTTCAATGGATAAAAAGTTTACTTATTATATATTATTAAAATTTATAATAATCTATTAGAATTATTTCATTTTTTCAATAACTAACATGATTTACTACATGACTAAAATTCATAATAATCTATTAGAATTATTTCTAATATAGATACAAATCATTTTTAAATGCTATAAGTTAAGAAAGTAAATCTTTCTTTTAAAAAAAAAATAAATAAATAAAAACTTAATTATTTTGGGTGGATTGAAGATACATTCTCAAAATTCATCCTAATCAAATACTTTGGAGTAAATTTAATCAGGACTAGTTTATCTTTAATTTTATATTTTTATTTTTATTTTTATTTTTTGTCAAAAAAACTAACTAATTGATTGAAATAATTTTAAGTTATCTGTACATAAAACTGAGTTGAGGAAGATCTGAGAGAAAATGCAATTTGAAATGGGCGTGAAAACTTGAAAGACTAATATGTTTTTTATGAATGGATGACCCACAATGCCTCCAAAAAGTAAAAAGAAGTTAATAAAATTAATGTTACATATAGAAATAATTAATATTTGATCTATCTAGAAAGTACTAGACCATTAAATCTAGTATGACTTGGTATAGTCTACGGTTATACTGTAATAACAAAATTTTTATTGTTTCTTAATGTTATAAATAGTATTTAACATAATTTTATACTTACATATATCCTATAAATAAAAAGTTTGACATTATTAGAGATTAGAATTAATAAAATGATTATATAAATTAAGAAAATAAATCTCTCTTTTTTTCAAAAAAATGAAAAATAAAAACTCCAATTATTTTGGGTGGATTGAAGATGCCTCTCAAATTCACCATGCATCAAATAATCATGACTTTAACGGTGTGGATTGAGGATATCTATAGAGCATCTTTGCTATTTCAATGTCAATGAAGTTGTCAAGGGACACTGTTGTCATTTCATATACAAGATATTTAGGAAACTGTGATAGAAATGACTCATGATGAGCTGTACACATACTTGACTTCTAGGCAATGTAGAGGAAGCTATCAAAATTATCGGAGAACACCTTTCACTGTTTAATTGCTAATCAAATAGACAAGGGGTATTATGGTCATTTAACAGCCAAAATTATTTTTTTAGTCCAGGTTCCATCACCGGTACCTGCCCTCAGTTCCAAGTAGGTTCCATCCAGGGTACCCGCCTTCGGTTCCAAACAGGTTCTATCCTGGGTAACTGTCTTCGATTCCAAGAAAGTTCCATCTCCATAACCCACCATTGGTTCCCATCCCAGGATCTGGTTCCGGTTTCGATTCTACCTACTACCCATGCTTACCCCTATAATGTTGTCAAACCATATTTCAAAATGAAAAGTAAAATGATTCTTATTATCTAATAACAACATCGAGTAATAATACATCAACAACTCTTTTTCATAAACTTTATCTCACAACCCTGACGTGACAGTTCGCAATTGGTTAGCTTATAATTAATTAGTGGGATCTATGCGGGACCTATATAGGACTCATTGTGAACTGACTAATTGTGAGCTATTATGTTAGAGTTGTACGAAAACGTTTGTAAAAAATGATTGTTGGTATAGTATTATTCTAACGACATCTCAGGTTGTTTTTATCTTTACTTTTTAATTTCTAATTAAAGTTCTTAATTATTATTTGGTACAAGTTTTAAGTTTAATTCAATATTCTGAACACATTAAAAACAAAAGACAATATTAGTTTATATTTAGTGCAGTATTATCTCATTAAATGCACTGAAACACTAAATCCGAGTTAAATTGTAAATTTATATTAACGCGTGATAAATCTTTTCAATGATGTGAGTTTATTTGAATGATAAAAGCAGATGATAAAGACTGATCTGCTTTTATTCAAAATTGGACGAAATTAGTGTGGGGACAGCAATGAATTTCTTTCTGACAGAAGAAAAAGAAGAAGACAAACAAATTTATAATTTCAATGACCCACCATGTTTGCCATTTCCTTGCTGAAATAAAGAGACGGTAGAATTCGGGAGCTGCCAAGAAACCAGTGCTCTCATTAATTTGAAGTGTTTAATGTGCAAAAGGGTCAAGGTCTTGAGATATTGTATTTTCTTTTTAATTATCATCAAATTTTATGAATGTTGATAGTGTGTTCAATGAATAAAAAGTTTACTTATTACATATTATTAAAATTCATAATAATCTATTAGAATTATTTCCTTTTTTCAATAACTAACTGCAGTAGATTATTTACTATATAATATTCAACATTATTAATTCTCATAAACAATTTTAAAATTTTAATTTCTCAATACTTAGTCTTCTTAGTCAAGAACAAAAATAATCAGAATATGTTGTCTTTTAAAAATGCTAGACTATTTAGTCTATTGTTATTTAACATGGTCTAATACATTTTAATTAAACTATTAAATACTATACTATTAAATCTAATTTGAGTTGGTATACTCTAATAAACAAAATTTTTATTGCTTCTTAATTTTATAGTTACATATATCCTGTAAATAAAAGTTTGACATTATAGAAATTAGAATTAATAAAATAATTATATAAGCACAAATCATTTTTGAATGCTATAAGTTAAGAAAGTAAACCTCTCTTTTAAGAAAAAAGAAAAAAAAAATCAATTATTTTGGGTGGATTGAAGATACTTTCTCAAAATTTATCCTACATCAAACACGTTGCAGTAAATTTAATCACAACTAGTTGATCTTTTGCTAGTCTTTAATCTTCTTTTTATTATTAGTATTTTTTTTTTACTTTTGTTTGAAAAGCTAACTAATTGATCGAAATAATTTAAAGTGATCTTGCAAAGTCTAATTTTTTTTATTATAAATTTTTTTATTTCAATTGTAAGTGGAATTACTGACCCACCATGTCTGCCTCAAGTTTAAATCCCATGAATAATTTAACACGACGTTACACAATACGAGGTCTTTTTCTTTCCTTTAGCAAGTGGGATGACCCCATCTTTTCTATCACCAAGTTTTCATTCACTTTAGACCAACTATGAGAGCAAGAACAATTAGGGGTTATTTCAAAATTAATACACCTTTGGTCGGAATTGAACCTCCCAATCAAGGGATGAATTAATAATTTTTTTTTCTGTTGTTAAACTTACTTAAAAAGAAAATATTAAGTTTACCCTAACAACAATTTATCTATTTATGCTCTATGAATGTTCCTAAGGTAAATTAAATCATTCATTTAATTAAATGATTGTTAAGGTAATTTTTTTTGTAATTTACAAAATTTTGCATTTAAATAATATGTTTGTGACATAATTTGAATTTCATAAGCTAATCTCAACTTATATACAAGGAAATAAAGCAAGAGATATGACACTCTGTTACAGTTGTCTATGACATTTCTCCAACGTATAGAGCTCGACAAGAAAATTACATTGAAATTAAGTCGAAATCAATTAGATTATAATATTCATCATTGTATAATAAAACAATAAGTAATCAATAGAAAAATTATTTAATTAATATAATATTCATGAAAATATGAGATATTAATTACTATAAGAAGTCATTGAATTTAAAGAAACATAACTGAAAACCCTTAAAATGTGAAAAAAGGAAAACTGAAAATAATTCAAAATTAAGTATAAAAATTAAAAAGAGAAAGTGAAAGTGAAAATAATTAAAAATTAAAAGCCTTTATTAAGTGATTATAAAACTTAAAAAATTTGTTGATAATTTTGAAGACTTTGATTAAAATTAATTTCAAATAGATAGGTTACTGAAAAAAGGGTTTATAAGAGATAAATTTGAGTATAAATAATAATTAAACTAATACAAAAGTCATAAAATAACATCTTAATTAATAAAAAAATTTAATCATGACGGGAAGAAATTGCACAAGACTTGTTCAAGAAATTATAAAAAGAAAACGACAAAGACTCGGCAGGACGTGAGATGAGATGATAGAGAAAGGAAAGAATAGCTTTATAAGAGCATCTTCCAACCCACGCCAAATTGGCGCAAAAAACACCAATTTGGCGTGGGTTGGTACTCCAACCAGCGTCAAACACTGCACCATTTTGGCGCAGTGCTACAGTGCCACGCCAAATTTGGCGCGGCACTGTAGCACTGCGCTAAAATGGTGCAGCACTGTAGCACAATAAAAAAATATTTTTTTATTTTGTTTTTTTGTTTTTTTTAATTTTGTTAAGTTAATTTGAGTATTAAATTTTACACTAAAAATCATACCAAATTTGAGTATTTGTATTTAATTTAATTTGATTATTATTTATAATAATGATATAATTTAAAAAAATGATGACAAATTAAAAAATAAAACTTTATTCAATGCAAATATTAAACTACAATAACTAAAAATAAAAATTAACACTAATTTAAAAATACTAAAATTAAAAGAAAATACAACATAAACTAAAATAACAATTTAGTATTCCGGTAGATTAGTTTCGGATCCAAAGAAGATCATCAAAATATTGAAAAGAACTTGAGTTATTTTGAGATCCTGACCTTGTTGTTGAGCTCTTTTTGCATAATTTTAATTGCTCATTTTGAAAAAACTCACGTAGGCTTGGATCGGTTATAGAATTCAAATCCTTAAATAAAATTTTGTTATCTTCTCGATATTCTGCCAAAGCCAATTTTTTATATTAGATGTAATGTTTTTCTATATTAAATGTAATGTTTATTTGATTAAATAAATGCTTAATTCTATTAAATTAGTATAATTTTCAAAATAATTATTATTTAATAAAAATATCATTCTCAATATTTAATTAATATATACAAAAATAATGTAAATAAATGACATTAATTGCTTGATTATTACAATAAAGCCCCCGGAAAAAAAGAATATTCTAAAGAATATTCTAAGGAATATTCTTTTTGGTGTAATATTTGGTGTTGTGGGTTGGAGATAGAATAGTGTTTTGTACCAAATTTTGCACCAATTTGGTGTAATTTTGCACCAAATTGGTGCAATAGGTTGGAGATGGCCTAAGATTCCTTTGGGATCGGATCGTAGAAAAGCGCGTGGGATTAAAAATGTTTTATAAGATTTCTTTTTCAAAACCAAATATGACCCACGTGAATGTGTAAAGTGACAGCTCATTGGGAACAAGCCACCCACATGACACGCTTACCACTACTTCACGGCCTTTTCATTCTTTTCCATACACGCGTTATTACTATTTTTAGAATTGGATTTGGAAACTTTTGTCTTGAAAGGAAGTTAAACGATATTCCAAGGGCATCTTCGTAATTGTAGGACATGACGTGGTAACCACGGTATGGCATATATGGGACCATAGGTTATAAAAATCATAAAGCATACAAAAGGTCATACATATTCACGTGTTTTTGCTGATTTTTTATTTTATTTTTATCTGAACTCTCTCATTGTATTAATAGCATTATAGCAAGATAGAAAAGTCCTAATTCGCAAGTTTGATGTGACAAATGGCCGAACGACTTGTACATACTTAAGGTTCATACTGATAGTTGTATATCAGGTTTTGCCAAACGATAAATGATACCTTCCACATGCTCGTTAGTGATTTTTGTTTATTAATAATGAAAAGACTAAAATGCCCTTCAAAGTTTCAATTTTAGTTTTTTATAAATTTAAAAATATCTAAAAAACTCCCTAAGTTTGCTAATTTAATTAAACACCCCTATATATAAAAGGTTTGTTAAATGACAAAAAACACCTCCACCACCCCGCTGCAGATTCGCCACCATCGCCGAAGGTCGAAAATCAGATACGGCTACGCATCCACCTGACCGTGTCGTAACGCGTCCGATCCGACCTTTTCCTGCCGATCCACCACGATCGCCGGAAAAGGCAAGATCCGCCATCAAGCAAGAGCCTGATCCGCCGCCGACGCCGCATGGAGTTTTGTGACTGCCGACGGCCGATCTCGGCCTTTTCTCGCCAGACAACACGATCTCCGGCCGGAAAAGGCCAGATGACGCTATTACGATACGTATCCGACTGTCAGGTCGTAACGCATCTTTTCTCGCGATTCCTACATGATGGCCTAACTGCACGCAGTGGCGGGGGTGTTTTTGTTATTTTATAAAATTTTTATATATTGGGTATTTAGTTAAATTTGTAAACTTAGGGGGTTTTTAAAAAAAAAATTAATTTATAAAAAACTAAAATTCAAACTTTTAAGGGCATTTTAGTCTTTTTACTATTAATAAACAGTAATAAATAGAAATCACTAACAGAACATGACGTAAAGTACCTATTTGTCATTTCAAAATCTTTTAGGTACCAACTTGTCATTACGATAAACCTTGGGTACGTGTAAGTCGTTCTCCCGTGACAAATTAATAATTAGTGTTAATCCTGTAAATGCTTTCACATGTTTCAAGTTTATGTGATTAAACTATAGGTTATAATAATTTATAACGATATTGATAAATATTTAACATATTCAATACGCTCACGAATCATGAAGGAAAAAAAATTGATTAATTAAATATTTAATGTTTTGTTATTTTCTTCATAATATATTTTTTTTAAATCCAACTTTTTTACAAGGTTAAAATAAAAATTGAATTTATTGAATTACTTATAGATCATAATTTTATAATAAATCTTAAATATTTTTGTTTCATATGAAAATCCTTCGAAAATGTATCAATAGATTAACTCTTAATTTTTAAATGTATAAATATTACTTTTAAAATCCAAAAAAGATAGTCTGGGACTTTGATGGGGACAAGGGAGGGATAGAGGACCATCCAGGTCTTTATTGGGTTGAGAATAAAAGTAACAATATATAGCATTTAATTATCAAATCAAATAAAAATAAAGCATGCACATGAGACTGATCACATGTAATTCAAACTTCGAAGAGAGAGAGAGAGAATAGTTGATGTACATGTGTAATTTCCTGGAAACTTCTCGGAAGCTTGGTTGTATTTACTCTACTCTTTCTTTAAACTAACAATTTATAATAAAAGATATAAAATTTATAGATAATATATAATAATGAAGTTGAAAAATGATAAGTAATCATACAAATATATGAAATTAAATATAAATTACATTAATCTTTTTTTTTTTTTTTTAAATTACATTAATCTTTTTATTATATAAATTACATTAATCTTTTTATTAAATTAAAGGAAAAACTTTTTTTATTATTTTTGTCCGGTTTGATAACAAACAAAGTCAATTATGCATTTTATGGTAAGTATTAGTGAATATTTTCGAAACCCCTTGGTTGATATTTGCCCAATCACCACCCCAAGAAATAAAATCATATCTAACCTTACTATATTAAAATTTTAAATACAATTATTGGATATATTATTTAATCTTATAAATTAATAAATTATTGATTTATCAAGACATTTTTTATTTTTTTTTCAAAACATTGAACTCAATTATTTTGGGTGGATTGAAGATACTTTCTCAAAATTCATCCTACATCAAACATGTTACAGTAAATTTAATCATGACTAGTTGATCTTTAATCTTTTATTTATTTTTATTTTTATTTTTTTCTTTTAACCGATGTTACTCAGGTACCCGCCCTCAATTCCAAGCATGTTTCATCCCGAGTAACATCGGTTCTCATCCCAGGTTTCGCCCAATTCCGGTTCTATCGACTACTTATGGTCACCCTTATTGTTGTCAAACCATAATTCAAAACGAAAAGTAAAATAATTCTTATTATCTAATAAAAACATCAAGTAATACTATACCAATAACTCTATCTCATAAATTTTCTCTCACAATCCTAACGTGACAGTTTATAATTGATTAACTCGTAATTAATTAGTAAGATCCAAGAAGGATTCATATGTGACTTATTTTAACCTGATTAATGGTGAGTTATCACATTAGAGTTGTGAGAAAAAATTTATGAAAAATGAATGTTAGTATAATATTATTCTAACTGCATCTCATGTTGTTTTCATCTTTAACAAATTCACCCATCACCGTTAATATTACCTTTTAAAAAATATGTTGAAAGATGATATAAATATAGTGTTTGGGATAAGTGTATAATCCTACCGTCTCAAAATAGGATCTTCTCATCTTACAAGAATAGTCTTTTGTCTTCACTCATTAACCTTGTTTTTGTGATCATTTTACTTATCTAAAGTTTCCTGTAGCCGACGAAACTCATGCAATTTGTTTAAATTTTATTTTTTATTTTCCATGTGTTTATATTAAGTAAGCTGTTGATACAAACTAATCTTTACATACTACCGAATTTAATTTGAAACTATTTAATCATTTTAAAATGCATCAGTTTTTATTAAAAGAATTATTCATTTATATACTTTTAAAATGATAGTTTCTTTTTTTCTTTACTTTTTTAATTTCTAATTAAAGTTCTTAATTATTATTTGGTACCAGTTTTAATTTTAATTCAATATTCTAAACATATTAAATATAAAACAATACGATTTTATGTACTAAACAAAAGACAATATTAGTTTATATTTAGTGCAGTATTATCTCATTAAATGCATTGAAACACTCAATCCGAGATAAATCTTTTCAATGATGTCAGTTTATTTGAATGATAAAAGCAGATGATAAGGCTGATCTGCTTTTATTCAAAGATGGACGAAATCATGGTGGAGACATAGTGGGACAGCAATTAATTTCTTTTTGACAGAAGAAGACAAATAACTTTATAATTTCAATGAATGACAGAAAAAGCAATGAATGCAAGTGTTCAATGTGCAAAAGGGTCAAGTGCTTGGATATCTTGGGTGCGTTTGTTTCGATATTTTTATCTATATTTTCAATCTTATTTTTAAAGTATTGTTTGACATATTATTTTAAAAATATTAATATATTTTTTTAATTATTTTTAAACTTTTTAAATTTATTAATTTTATTAAATATCCTTAAAAAAAGTTTAAAAATTAGTAAAATACTCTCACCTACTCATATTTATAAGATTCCAACAACTATTATCGATGGTAATTAGAATCTGTCCCTACGGCTTACACCACGACCAAAATTAACTGGTTATTCATCGATCTGATGGCCAAAGAAATGGTCATCGTTGATGATCAACGACGACTAAATCTTGACTATCGTTAATCGAAAACGATAGCTATCTTCAATTGCCTTACCTTTGCGCAGTTGACAGTATATTTAGTAGTAGATCTGCGGGGGCCTTTTCGTTAGATGTGATGGATCTGATCAGAAAAGGCCATATCGACGCGTTACAACATAGATCCGACCGATCTGTGTGTAATGCAATTTTACGACCAAATTCTGGTGGTGGTGATCGGAATCTGGCATTGCGAGTGGTGAAGGTGTTTTTGTCATTTTATATGTTAGGGTGTTTAATTAAATTAGTAACCTAAGGGCTTTTTTTTATAAATTTTTAAATTTTACCTTGTAATACTGGCCTTTGATGAT
>CM047905.1:24485290-24514636 GCA_026229545.1 Pistacia atlantica
ATGACCCACAATGTCTCCAATAATTTGACCTATCAAATGAAAAAAAGATAATTAAGTAAAATACAAGTAACTGTATTATGGAGCCACAAAAGCATTAATAATAAAATAAGTAAAACAAGTTAATCTTAAAAATGAATAAAGATAATAAAGAAAACAAACATTCAATTTTAGGGGGTATTTACATTTTTTAAGGAGATTAAACAAGAAATTAAAATGAAATTGCCAACCCAAATTCTTGACAGGTAGTAATTAGTCTAAAGTTGAAATAATGAAGTTCAAAACAAATTAATTTTTGTAGTCTTTCTTTAACTTTTTAATGAAATAATTTGTAGTGGTATAATAATGAAGTTTAAAGATGATAAATATCATACCCAACTGTGATGATGCTATTTGAGCTTGAGAATCTGTGGTCACAATTCACAAAGTTTAGCTTTATGAACTAGGATACATATCTAAAGTCGATATAAAGTTTGTGACTGATACCTTCTAGGTAAGAAAATCAGTAGTAAAATTCCACACTCAGAATGAAGTGTATTTGAGATCTTCGATCAGATCCTTGCAAACTTTAAGTTTATAATGACGTTAGCAAGTAAATAATAACAAAAAAAACCAAGTAAAACCAGAAGAGAAGCTGAAGTTGAAACATCATACCGATTGGTGTTCTCCTTGAAATGAAATTTCTCTGGTATCTGTAAATCTTTGCACAATCACCTCTCTGCTTTTATCAATGGATGACCCACAATGTCTCCAATAATTTGACCTATCAAATGAAAAAAAGATAATTAAGTAAAATACAAATAACTGTATTATGGAGCCACAAAAGCATTAATAATAAAATAAGTAAAACAAGTTAATCTTGAAAATGAATAAAGATAATAAAGAAAACAAACATTCAATTTTAGGGGGTATTTACATTTTTTAAGGAGATTAAACAAGAAATTGAAATGAAATTGCCAACCCAAATTCTTGACAGGTAGTAATTAGTCTAAAGTTGAAATAATGAAGTTCAAAACAAATTAATTTTTGTAGTCTTTCTTTAACTTTTTAATGAAATAATTTGTAGTGGTATAATAATGAAGTTTAAAGATGATAAGTATCATACCCAACTGTGATGATGCTATTTGAGCTTGAGAATCTGTGGTCACAATTCACAAAGTTTAGCTTTATGAACTAGGATACATATCTAAAGTCGATATAAAGTTTGTGACTGATACCTTCTAGGTAAGAAAATCTGTAGTAAAATTCCACACTCAGAATGAAGTGTATTTGAGATCTTCGATCAGATCCTTGCAAACTTTAAGTTTATAATGACGTTAGCAAGTAAATAATAACAAAAAAAACCAAGTAAAACCAGAAGAGAAGCTGAAGTTGAAACATCATACCGATTGGTGTTCTCCTTGAAATAAAATTTCTCTGGTATCTGTAAATCTTTGCACAATCACCTCTCTGCTTTTATCAATAGATGACCCACAATGTCTCCAATAACTTGACCTATCAAATGAGAAAAAGATAATTAAGTAAAATACAAGTAACTGTATTATGGAGCCACAAAAGCATTAATAATAAAATAAGTAAAACAAGTTAATCTTGAAAATGAATAAAGATAATAAAGAAAACAAACATTCAATTTTATGGGGTATTTACGTTTTTTAAGGAGATTAAACAAGAAATTAAAATGAAATTGCCAACCCAAATTCTTGACGGGTAGTAATTAGTCTAAAATTGAAATAATGAAGTTCAAAACAAATTAATTTTTGTAGTCTTTCTTTAACTTTTTAATGAATTAATTTGTAGTGGTATAATAATGAAGTGTAAAGATGATAAGTATCATACTCAACTGTGATGATGCTATTTGAGCTTGAGAATCTGCGGTCACAATTCACAAAGTTTAGCCTTATGAACTAGGATATATATTTAAAGTTAGTATAAAGTTTGTGACTGATACCTTCTAGGTAAGAGAATCTGAAGTAAAATTTCACACTCAGAATGAAGTGTATTTGAGATCTTCAATCAGATCTTTGCAAACTTTAAGTTCATAAAGACGTTAGCAAGTAAATAATAATAAAAAAAAAAAAAAAAACCAAGTAAAACCAAAAGAGAAGCTAAAGTTGAAACATCATACTGATTGGTGCTCTCTTGGAAATGAAACTCCTCTGGACCTGTAAATCTTTGCATATAAAACTAAGTTGGGAAAGATGTTAGAGAAAATGTAATTTGAAATGCGCGCGAAAACTTAACAAGATTAATCTGCTTTTATCATTGGACGATATGGCTCAAAGATAATTAAGTAAAATTGCTTTGGACGAAATTACGATGGAGATACAGTGGGACAGCAATGAATTTCTTTTTGACAGAAGAAGACAAACAACTTTCGGTGCTGACAATCTCCAAGACAATTCACAATTATTTGTACCAGTTGTTAAGTGTTATTAATTTTCAAACATTATATAATATATCTTTAAATTTTTTGGCTTTTGACTTTTACACATAAATCTTGAAAATAAAATTGATGATAATTTCATAATAGTAATATAAGTTATATTAGATAGGATTTTGTATACTTTACACATATTTTTTGAAAATAAAATGATTATAAAATTAATGTTACATATAGAATTAATTAATATTTTATCCATCTCAAAAGATATTTTGGTACACAAACGATGAAACGAGAGCATTATTTTTGCTCCTACTTCTTTTAGAATTCATAATCTATTAGAATTATTTCATTATTAATCCTCATAAAACAATTTTAAATTGTATTTTCTCAATACTTAGACTTCTTAGTCAAGAATAAAAATAGTCAGAGTATATTGTCTTTTAAAAATGTTGTCTAATGTTATTTAATATGGTCTAACATATTTTAATTAAACCGTTAAATACTATATCATTAAATCTAGTTTGATTTGGTCTAATCTAGCGTTATATGTTAATAAACAAAATTTTTATTGTTTCTTAATTTTATAATTACATATATCTTGTAAATAAAAGTTTTGATATTAGAGAAATTAGAATTAATAAAAATGATTATATAGATACAAATCATTTTTGAATGCTATAAGAAAGTAAATCTCTTTTTTTTTTTAAAAAAAAAAAATGAAAAATAAAAAATCAATTATTTTGGGTGGATTGAAGATACTTTCTCAAAATTCATCCTACATCAAACACTTTGCAGTAAATTTAATCATGACTAGTTTATCTTTAATTTTGTATTTATTTTTTTATTTTTTCAACTTTATTTTATTCTACTATCATATCCTAAAAATAAAAAACATGTTTGTTTTAATATTGTTCAAAATTCAATCTTATTCTATTCAACTCAGAACACTTAACAATTATATTTCTCAATAAAAGTTTATAAATTAACAAAAACACTCTCACCCACGCAAGCAACAGTTGCCAGCAAGCAACTGCCGCCAACAACCATCGTTGATGCCAGAACGACGCACGATTGGCCAGATTTGGTCAATCTTTCACTAATCTGTCCATTTCCAACCAAATCTTTCATGGATCTAGCAGAAAATGGTCAGATCTACAACCAAAAATCTGGTCGTTGACCACACATTCTAAATAAACTTCAACCAAGCCAATGAATTTCAAAGATGAAATAATGAAGCTCAAAACAAATTAATTTTTGTAATATTTCTTTAACTTTTTAATGAAAAATTATGTAGTGGTATAATAATGAAGTTCAAAGATGATGAGTATCATACCCAATTATGATGATGCTATTTGAGCTTGAGAATCTGCCGTCACAATTCGCAAATTCAGCTTTATAAAGTAGGATATATATCTAAAGTCAGTATAAAAGATTGTGATTGATACCTTCTACGTAAGAGAATCTGAAGTAAAATTTCACACTCAGAATGAACTGTAATTGAGATCTTCGATCAGATCCTTGCAAACTTTAAATTCATAAAGACGTTAGCAAGTAAATAATAATAAAGAAGAAGTTAATTAAACTAGCTAAAATCAGAAGAGAAACTGAAGTTGAAACATCATACTGATTGGTGTTCTCCTATAAATGAAACTCCTCTGGTATCTGAAAATCTTTGCATATAAACTAAGTTGAGGAAGATGAGAGAGATAATGTAATTTGAAATGCGCGTGAAAACTTGAAAGACTGATATGCTTTTGTAAATCCTTGCACGTAAAACTGGGTTGGGAAGATGAGAGAGAGAATGTAATTTGATATGATTCAAAGATAACTGAGTAAAATTGCTTTGGACGAAATTATGGTGCAGACGTAGTGGGACAGTAACGATTTTCTTTTTGGCAGAAGAAAAAGAAGAAGACAAACAACTTTATAATTTCAATGACCCACCATGTTTGCTGAATTAAAGAGACGTTAAAGAGATGACAAATTTCAGCAGCTACCAAGAAACTACAGCAGTACTTTATATTGTAAGTGTTTAATGTGCAAAAGGGTCAAGGTCTTGAGATATTGTATTTTCTTTTTAATTATCGAGTTTTATGAATGTTGATAGCGTGTTCAATGGATAAAAAGTTTACTTATTATATATTATTAAAATTTATAATAATTTATTAGAATTATTTCGTTTTTTCAATAACTAACATGATTTACTACATGACTAAAATTCATAATAATCTATTAGAATTATTTCTAATATAGATACAAATCATTTTTAAATGCTATAAGTTAAGAAAGTGAATCTTTCTTCTTTTTTTAAAAAATGAAAAATAAAAACTTAATTATTTTGGGTGGATTGAAGATACATTCTCAGAATTTATCCTACATCAAATGTAGTAAATTTAATCATGACTAATTTATTTTTAATCTTGTATTTATTTTTTTCTTTTTTTCTTTTGTCACAAAAACTAACTAATTGATTGAAATAATTTAAAGTGATTAGTACATAAAACTGGGTTGAGGAAGATGCGAGAGAAAATGCAATTTGAAATGGGCGTGAAAACTTGAAAGACTGATATGCTTTTTATGAATGGATGACCCACAATGTCTCCAAAGAGTAAAAAGAAGTTAATAAAATTAATGTTACATACAGAAATAATTAAATATTTGATCTATCTAAAAAGTACTAGACCATTAAATCTAGTATGACTTGGTATAGTCTACGGTTATACTGTAATAACAAAATTTTTATTGTTTCTTAATGTTATAAATAGTATTTAACATAATTTTATGGTTACCTATATCCTATAAATAAAAAGTTTGACATTATTAGAGATTAGAATTAATAAAATGTTTATATAAGTTAAGAAAATAAATCTCTCTTTTTTTCAAAAAAATAAAAAATAAAAACTCCAATTATTTTGGATGGATTGAAGATACCTCTCAAATTTACTGTGCATCAAATAATCATGACTTTAATGGTGTAGATTGAGGATATTTGTAAAGCATCTTTGCTATTTCAATGTCAGGGAAGTTGTCAAGAGACACTGTTGTCATTTCATGTACAAGATATTTAGGAAACTGTGATAGAAATGACTCATGATGAGCTGTACACATACTTGACTTCTAGGCAATGTAGAGGAAGCTATCAAAATTCTCAGAAATATTGTGTGGATGTAAGAATTCGGAGAACACCTTTCACTGTTTAATTGCTAATCAAATAGACAAGGGGTATTATGGTCATTTAACAGCCAAAATTATTTTTTTAGTCCAGGTTCCATCCCGAGTACCTACCTTCGGTTCCAAGCAGGTTCTATCCTGGGTACCCGTCTTCGGTTCCAAGAAAGTTCCATCTCAAGAACCCACCATCGGTTCCCATCTCAGGATTCGATTCCGGTTTCGGTTCTACCTACTACCCATGCTTACCCCTATAATGTTGTCAAACCATAATTCAAAATGAAAAGTAAAATGATTCTTATTATCTAATAACGGCATCGAGTAATAATACATCAACAACTCTTTTTCACAAACTTTTTCTCACAACCCTGATATGGCAGTTCGCAATTCGTTAGCTTGCAATTAATTAGTGAGACCTATGTGGGACATATATAGGACTTATTATGAACTAACTAATTATGAGCTACCATATCAAAGTTGTGAGAAAAAAATTTATGAAAAATGATTGTTGGTGTAATATTATTCTAACTACATCTCATATTGATTTTATTCAAAGATTGACGAAATTAGGGTGGGGACAGCAATGAATTTCTTTCTGACGGAAGAAAAAGAAGAAGACAAACAACTTTATAATTGCAATGACCCACCATGTTTGCCATTTCCTTGCTGAATTAAAGAGACGATAGAATCCAGGAGCTGCCAAGAAACCAGTGCTCTCGATAATTTGAAGTGTTCAATGTGCAAAAAGGTCAAGGTCTTGAGATATTGTATTTTCTTTTTAATTATCAAATTTTATAAATGTTGATAGCGTGTTCAATGGATAAAAAGTTTACTTATTATATATTATTAAAATTCATAATCTATTAAATTATTTCCTTTTTTCAATAACTAACTGCAGTAGATTATTTACTATATAATATTCAACATTATTAATTCTCATAAACAATTTTAAAATTTTAATTTCTCAATACTTAGTCTTCTTAGTCAAGAACAAAAATAATCAGAATATGTTGTCTTTTAAAAATGCTAGACTATTTAGTCTATTGTTATTTAACATGGTCTAGTACATTTTAATTAAACTATTAAATACTATACAATTAAATCTAATTTGAGTTGGTATACTCTAACGTTATATGTTAATAAACAAAATTTTTATTGTTTCTTAATTTTATAGTTACATGTATCCTGTAAATAAAAGTTTGACATTATAGAAATTAGAATTAATAAAATAATTATATAAGTACAAATCATTTTTTAATGCCATAAATTATAGTTACATGTATCCTGTAAATAAAAGCTAACTAATTGATCGAAATAATTTAAAGTGATCTTGCAAAGTCCAATTTTTTTTATTATAAATTTTTTTATTTCAATTGCAAGTGGAATTACTGACCCACCATGTCTGCCTCAAGTTTAAATCCCATGAATAATTTAACACGACGTTGCACAATACGAGGTCTTTTTCTTTCCTTTAGCAAGTGGGATGACCCTGTCTTTTCTAGCACCAAGTTTTCATTCACTTTAGACCAACTATGAGAGCAATAACAATTAGGGGTTATTTCAACCAAGTTTTCATTCACTTTAGACCAACTATGAGAGCAATAACAATTAGGGGTTATTTCAAAATTAATACACCTTTGGTCGGAATTGAACCTCCCAATCAAGGGATGAATTAATAATTTTTTTTTCTATTGTTAAACTTGCTTAAAAAGAAAATATTAAGTTTACCCTAATAACAATTTATCTATTTATGCTCTATGAATGTTCCTAAGGTAAATTAAATCATTCATTTAATTAAATGATTGTTAAGGTAATTTTTTTTGTAATTTACAAAATTTTGCATTTAAATAATATGTTTGTGACATAATTCGAATTTCATAAGCTAATCTCAACTTATATACAAGGAAATAAAACAAGAGATATGACACTCTGTTACAGTTGTCTATGCCATTTCTCCAACGTATAGAGTTCGATAAGGAAATTATATTGAAATTAAGTCGAAATCAATTAGATTATAATATTCATCATTGTATAATAAAACAATCAGTAATCAATAGAAAAATTATTTAATTACTATAATATTCATGAAAATATGAGATATTAATTACTATAAAAAGTCATTGAATTTAAAGAAACATAACTGAAAACCCTTAAAATGTGAAAAAAGGAAAACTGAAAATAATTCAAAATTAAGTATAAAAATTAAAAAGAGAAAGTGAAAGTGAAAATAATTAAAAATTAAAAGCTTTTATTAAGTGATTATAAAACTAAAAAAATTTGTTGATAATTTTGAAGACTTTGATTAAAATTAATTTCAAATAGATAGGTTACTGAAAAAAGGGTTTATAAGAGATAAATTTGAGTATAAATAATAATTAAACTAATACAAAAGTCATAAAATAACATCTTAATCAATAAAAATCTTTAATCATGACTCCAAGAAATTGCACAAGACTTGTGGAAAAGCGCGTGGGATTAAAAATGTTTTATAGGATTTCTTTTTCAAAACCAAATTTGACCCACGTGAATGTGAAGAGTGACAGCTCATTGGGAACAAGCCCCTCACATGACACGCTTACCACTACTTCACCGCCTTTTCATTCTTTTCCATACTCTCTACTCGCTCTACGCGTTATTACTATTTTTAGAATTGGATTTGGAAACTTTTGTCTTGGAAGGAAGTTAAACGATATTCCAAGGGTATCTTCGTAATTGTAGAACATGACGTGGTAACCACGGTATGGCATATATGGGACCATAGGTTATATAAATCATAAAGCATACAAAAGGTCATACATATTCACGTGTTTTTGCTGCTTTTTTATTTTATTTTTATCTGAACTCTCTCATTGTATTAATAACATTATAGCAAGATAGAAAAGTCTTAATTCGCAAGTTTGATGTGACAAATTAATAATTAGTGTTATTCCTTTAAATGCTTTCACATGTTTCAAGCTTATGAGGTTATAATAATTTATAACGATATTGATAAATATTTTACATATTAAATACGCTCGAAGGAAAAAGACTGATTAATTAAATATTTAATGCTTTGTTATTTTCTTTATAATATATTTTTTTTTTAAATCCAACTTTTTTACAAGGTTAAAATAAAAATTGAATTTATTGATTTACTTATAGATCATAATTTTATAATAAATCTTAAATATTTTTGTTTCATATGAAAATCCTTCAAAAATGTATCAATAGATTAACTCTCAACTTTTAAATGTATAAATATTACTTTTAAAATCCAAAAAAGATAGTCTGGGTCTTTGATGGGGACAAGGGAGGGATAGAGGACCATCCAGGTCTTTATTGGGTTGAGAAAAAGTAACAATATATAGCATTTAATTATCAAATCAAATAAAAATAAAGCATGCACATGAAACTGATACACATGTAATTCAAACTTCGAAGAGAGAGAGAGAGAATAGTTGATGTACATGTGTAATTTCCTGGAAACTTATCGGAAGCTTGGTGGTATTTACTCTACTCTTTCTTTAATCTAACAATTTATAATAAAAGGTACAAAATTTATAGATAATATATAATAATGAAGTTGAAAAATGATAAGTAATCATACAAATATTTGAAATTAAATATAAATTACATTAATCTTTTTATTATTTTTTTAAATTACATTAATCTTTTTATTATATAAATTACATTAATCTTTTTATTAAATTAAAGGAAAAACTTTTTTTTTTTTTTTGGTCATGTTTGATAACAAACAAAGTCAATTATGCATTTTATGGTAAGTATTAGTGAATATTTTTGAAACCCCTTGGTTGATATTTGCCCAATCACCACCCCAAGAAATAAAATCATATCTAACCTTACTATATTAAAATTTTAAATACAATTATTGGATATATTATTTAATCTTATAAATTAATAAATTATTGATTTATCAAGATATTTTTTATTTTTTTTCAAAACATTGAACTCAATTATTTTGGGTGGATTGAAGATACTTTCTCAAAATTCATCCTACATCAAACATGTTACAGTAAATTTAATCATGACTAGTTGATCTTTAATCTTCTATTTATTTTTATTTTTATTTTTTTCTTTTAACCGATGTTACTCGGGTACCCGCCCTCAATTCCAAGCAGGTTTCATCCCGAGTAACATCGGTTCCCATCCCAGGTTTTAGTTCCAATTCCGGTTCTATCGACTACTTATGGTCACCCTTATTGTTGTCAAACCATAATTCAAAACGAAAAGTAAAATAATTCTTATTATCTAATAAAAACATCAAGTAATACTATACCAATAACTCTATCTCACAATCCTAACGTGACAGTTTACAATTAATCAGCTCGTAATTAATTAGTAGGACCCAAGAAGGATTCATATGTGACTCATTTTAACCTGATTAATGGTGAGTTATCATATTAGAGTTGTGAGAAAAAATTTATGAAAAATGATTGTTAGTATAATATTATTCTAACTGCATCTCATGTTGTTTTCATCTTTAACAAATTCACCCATCACCGTTAATATTACCTTTTAAAAAATATGTTGAAAGATGATCTTCTCATCTTACAAGGATAGTCTTTTGTCTTCACTCATTAACCTCGTTTTTGTGATCATTTTACTCATCTAAAGTTTCCTGTAGCCGACGAAACTCATGCAATTTGTTTAAATTTTATTTTTTATTTTCTATGTATTTATATTAAGTAAGCTGTTGATACAAACTAATATTTACATACTACCGAGTTTAATTTATTTAATTTAAAACTATTTAATCATTTTAAAATGCATCAGTTTTTATTAAAAGAATTATTCATTTATATACTTTTAAAATGATAGTTTCTTTTTTTCTTTACTTTTTTAATTTCTAATTAAAGTTCTTAATTATTATTTGGTACAAGTTTTAATTTTAATTCAATATTCTAAACATATTAAATATAAAACAATACCGATTTTATGTACTAAACAAAAGACAATATTAGTTTATATTTAGTGCAGTATTATCTCATTAAATGTATTGAAACACTAAATCCGAGATAAATCTTTTCAATGATGTCAGTTTATTTGAATGATAATAGCAGATGATAAGGTTGATCTGCTTTTATTCAAAGATGGACGAAATCATGGTGGAGACACGGTGGGACAGCAATGAATTCTTTTTGACAGAAGAAGACAAATAACTTTATAATTTCAATGAATAGCAGAAAAAGCAATGAATGCAAGTGTTCAATGTGCAAAAGGGTAAAGTGCTTTGGATACTGTAGTTGCGTTTGGTTCAATATTCTTAATCCTATTTCCTAAAAATACTGTTTGATATATTATTTTAGAAATATTAATATATTTTTTTAATTATTTTTAGATTTTTTAAATTTATTAATTTTACTAAATATCTCTAAAAAATATTTAAAAATTAGCAAAAATACTCTTACTTATCTATACTTATCAGATTCCAGTAACCATCATCGGTGATAATCGGAATATGTCCCTACAACTTACAGTACGATCAAAATTGGCTAGTTATTCACCGATCTGATGGCCAAAGAAATAGTTGTCGTTGATGGTCAATGACGACCAAATCTTGGCCATCGTTGACAAAAAATGACAGCCATATCTTTGGCCGTTACCTTTGCGATCGTTAGCGTTACATTTGGTGTGAGATCGATTTTTTCGGTCAGATCCGTAGTGGATCTGATCGAAAAAGGCCATATCGACGCATTACGGCACATATCCGACCGATCTGTGTCGTAACATAATTTTATGGTCGATTCCAGCGATGGTGGCCAGAATCTGACACTGCGAGTAGTGGGGGTGTTTTTGTCATTTTATATGTTGGGGTGTTTAATTAAATTAGTAAACCTATGAGCTTTTTTATAAATTTTTAAATTTTACCACGTAATACTCCCTTATTCAATTACCTAATATTATTCCCAAAATTATATGCAAAATAATGAACTAAGCACACCCGTAGTTTCTTTTTATTATCAAATTTTTTGAATGTTGATAGTGTGTTCAATGGATAAAAAGTTTACTTATTATATATTATTAAAATTCATAATAATCTATTAGAATTATTTCCTTTTTTCAATAACTAACTGCAGTAGATTATTTACTATATAACATTTAACATTATTAATTCTCATAAACAATTTTAAAATTTTAATTTCTAAACACTTAGTCTTCTTAGTCAAGAACAAAAATGGTGAGAATATGTTGGTTGCGTTTGTTTCAGTTTTGGGAATACTACTTTTAGTATTCCCAAAAAAGTTAAACAGTAAAATATCCAAAAACTCAGATTTTTGGGAATACTACTCCCAATATTATTCAACTTTTTTTAAACCCCTTAAATTTGATAATTTAATTAAATACCCCTAAATATTTTTTTTTAAATTACAAAAACACCCCAATAATTCCCATTTACCAGTTGGCCACCACCACCAGGAGGAAAATGGCCGGAATCAGTAGAATGGTGACGTCTAGCAGTGAATCGCATGGTAGTGTGCCAACGCCAAAGATCGGCCGTTGCGGCGAATCTTTGGTCTGTGATCGATCAATGGTCAAGTAGCGGCACCGTTTGTTGGCCGTTGTTGAGCAAATACGGCCGATCGGCGGTTGGCGGCCGAATCTGGCCGTAGATCCGCCTGAGGAAAAGGCCATACTCAGCGCTATGCCGGCAAGATCCAGGCCGGTCCATGCGCCCATAATGACGGTCACCTCGATGGTGGTGGCCGTAGGGGGTGTTTGAGGGTGGGTTAGGGGTATTTTTGTTAACTTTTAATGTTTTATTATAGGGGGTATTTTATAAAAAAAAATAAATATATAGGGTATTTTATTAATTTATAAATCCTACATCGTAATACCCGCCCAATTCAACTTTTTTTTAACTTTTTTCAAAAAACTTTTCCTAAAACCCCCAAATTTTGAACCAAACGGAGCCGTTGTCTTTTAAAAATGCTAGACTACTTACTGACTTAGTGTAACGTTAAAATAACACATGTTCTAATATATTTTAATTAAACTATTAAATACTATACTATTAAATTTAGTTTGATTTGATATAATCTAACGTTATATGTTAATAAACAAAATTTTTATTATTTCATAATTTTATAGTTACACATATCCTGTAAACAAAATTTTAATATTATGGGTGCGTTTGGTTTATTATTTTGGATAGGATTTTGAGAATAATATTGGGTAGTTGGATAGGGGAGTATTACGAGGTAAAATTTAAAAATTTATGAAAAAGCTCATAGGTTTGCTAATTTAATTAAATACCCTAATGTATAAAATGACAAAAACACCTCCACCACTTGCAGTGCAGATTCTGGCCACCTGCGTCGGAATCTGGCCGAAAAATAGCGTTACGACACAGACCGGTTAGATCTGTGTCGTAATGCTTCGTTATGGCCTTTTTCGGCCAGATCTACCACGGATCTGGTCGAAAAAAGCCAGATCCAAGGCTTGTCGTGGCTGTGACGGTCGAAAAAGGCCAAAACAATCGCCAAAGATATGGCCGTCGTTTTCGGTCAACGATGGTCATTTCTTTAGCCATCATTACGGCCAGATCTGATCTTTTTCGACCAGATCCGTGGTGGATCTAGCCGGAAAAGGCCAGATCGGTGAACTTCCGGCCATTTTCGATCGACAGGTAGGCCGTTGTACAGATTCCGCCTACTACCGACGGTGGTTGCCGGAATCTGACAAGTATGGGTTACGGGGGTGTTTTTGCAAATTTTTAAACTTTTTTCAAGGGACATTTAATGAAATTAATAACCTTATGGGGCCTAAAAGTAATTAAAAAAATAGGGTAATATTTTTGCAATAATGTACCAAATATTATTTAGAGAATAGGATTGGGAATATGGGTAAAAATAATAAACCAAACATGCCCATAGAAATTAGAATAAATAAAATGATTATATAGGTGCAAATCATTTTTGAATGCCATAAGTTAAGAAAGTAAATCTCTCTTTTAAAAAATAAAAAATAAAAACTCAATTATTTTTGGGTGATTGACGATACTTTCACAAAATTCATCATACATCAAACATGTTGCAGTAAATTTAATCATGACTTGTTTATCTGATCTTCAATCTTCTATTTATTTTTATTTTATTAGAAAAGCTAACTAATTGATTGAAATAATTTAAAGTGATCCTGCAAAGTCTCATTTTTTTATTATTAAATTTATTTTTTCAATCGCAAGTGGAATTACTGACCCACTTTGTCTGCCACAAGTTTAATTCCCATAAACTAATTAACATGACGTTGCAAGCCTAAATTCGGATAGTAATCAGTCTAAAGTTGAAAAAATGAGATATAAATTAATGTACAGTACGAGTCATTTTCTTTCTTTTAGCAAGTGGGATGACCCACCTTGTCTGTCACCAATTTTTCATTCTCTTTAGACTAACTACAAAAGCAAGAACAATTAGGGGTTATATGAAAATTAATACATCTTTGCTAGGAATTGAACCTTCAAATCTTAGGGATGAATTCATAATTTTTTTTTTTCTGTTGTTAAACTTGCTGAAAAATGAAATATTAAGTTCACTCTAATAATAATTTATTTATTTATACTTTTTGGATGTTCCTAAGGATAATTTGGTTTAAACTAACAATCCAGACCATTTATAATAAAAGATACAAAATTTATAGATAATGAAATTGAAAAATGATACCAATTATTGATGGTGCTATTTGAGAAGGTGTAATTACAATCACAATTAACATAATTTGAAGAAATAAAAAATTGAATTATGGGAAATGAAGAGAAGGAATGTAGATGGTCGGGTTTGAGGCATAAGTGTGCACAAAGAATGAACTCATACCAAGGAGTGATTTTTGACAAACTTGCGGTCTATATATGTTTTAAAACAATTAAAATTATAACAATAAGAGGTTTATTAAAGAATAATTAATTAGTGGAGTCCACCCAATACAGATTTATTTATCTATGCTAGCTCTAGCTAGATCTATAAATAAAGAAAATTAAATATTACAATACAATTTTCGGTTTTTGTGGATGTAATATAATTAAAACAATTATTTATGCATAGTAAATTAATTTTACAGAAAGTAGTAAAAATTATGATTGATTCAATAGAAAATTAATCCTAATTAATTAATAAGATTTCTTTATTTTTTTAATGAAGTAATTTATAGTAATAGAAATATGATTAAAAATAGATAATGTAAGTTGAGAGATGACAAAGTAATCATGCCCAACTGTGAATAACAGAGTCCAAAATGTAAGCTTTATAATGAAGAAAACAAAAACATTTTAATCAATCAAATATATCTAAGCATGCATGAAATTAAATATAAATTACATTAATCTTCTACAAACCATTAAATGAAGCAAATAAAAACACTATCTTTAGGTATATCACATATGGGTTATTCTTTTAGGTATTGACTATTGACAACTATCTAGTTTGTAAAGCTAGTCAATACCTCTGTTTTAAAACTTGGACAGGATCGGTCGGTTCGACTATGAATCAGCCTCCAATCCAGTTCGATCGATCACATGATTTAATCCGGTTTTGTCTTTGGGTTCGATTGACCCAATGTGAACAATACTAACCTGGGGTTCAACAGCCGAGTTAGAATAAATCGGGGTTAGTAACAGTAAACCAGACTGACCTAACAAAACAAAATTTCAAAATTGAAATCTCTAACCCTTTCTCCCTTTCTTCACCTTCACAGCTCCGCGACCGCGATAGTGTGACTTCGCCAGTTTGCCTTCACTCGTCCGGTGTTCGCCGTAGTTTACTTTACTTTAATCTTTGATTCTCTTGTCCTTATTCTAGTTTCAGCTGATTTGGATCTCTCTTTCTAACCATCCCTTACGACTACTCATTTTGTCATGATGAAAGTGGGTTCCATCGAAGGTGTTCTTAGCCGCCCCCCCTTACCCTATCCAAGCGTTTCCAAGGACTCAGGGATCCTGAGAGAAGGGTGAATTTTTTTTTTTTTGGAAAACCATTTATAAAACTTTAATGACAGTAGTACAATTCAAAACACGATTATGAAAGTGTAAGCATTTACATAAAACACTGTATCAGAGTGCTCCTCTAAGATGTACAAGCGTTATGGTTATGCCAATGAACATGCGACTGTGGGCCAACCTAAAGCATAAGCAAGCGCCTCACGTTCCCTGTGTGTAAACCTGGGGAAAAATATAAAACAATGAGCTAGGGAGCCAAGTGAATGGATAATATCATACACGAAAATAATTTTCAGCCTTGAGAAACATGCATGAGAAAACCGATTGCATTACATGCAAGACGTAACCATTCCCTCAGCGAAGCAACACTTTCCTTATATAATTTCTGAACACTGTAGAACGTCCATCATCTCGCTCTGACAATCGCTTTGCAAACTCAACTTCAGGAACCAAGTGGCCTGCGCCTGCCAGAGAGATGAACACAAGCTCAGCTTTCTTCATTCTTGGCGATGGCAGAGGAAAATGTAATGAAAATTTGAGATTTCTTTTCTTCTGAGGAGTGGATAAGGGATCTAGATCACTCCTTTGATAAAGTAGTGATCTTGTTGCACATGTATATAAAATCAATCAATCATGTTGTAGAGAGAGATTCTTTTGGTCAGAAGCTGCAATTAATGATTAATTAAAAAATAAAAATATGCAATAAATCTACACCCCAAAAGCTTATTAAAATAAAAGTTCTGGAGAGTTTTAGGCTGAGTATGGGTAAAGGATAGACCCAAAACCGACAAGCATCCGGACCTCTGATTTCAGATAGTAACCGGAACCGTCATTTACAGGGTAGGTTCCGGTTCTAAGAAGTTGGAATCGGGACTCCCCGATTCCAGTTCCTTCACTGCAGGAACCAAGAACCGAACCAGGAACCGGACTCTGCATCTGCATATTTAAAAACCAAAACCAAACCCTATACCCATCATTCAAAATATTCCCAAAAATTACATATAGAATCTTACAGATATTAAAAAAGAGTGTGAAAAAGAGAGACCTTGTCGAGGAAAGCGGAGGACTTCGGTGGTTTGGAAGAAGGAGAAGCAGAAGGTTGATGTTTAAGGGTCATTTTGCTATGCTTTGTGATTGTATTTGAGAGTTGATTTTCTGGTTGGCGCTGTCTCCCTCTCTTGCATTTTCTGCTTCCTTGCTTTTTCATGGGATTCTGCAAAACAAAAAGTCAAAAACGAAACCAAAAACCCTTCTTATGGGTTCAACTGTTCAAGAGTTGAACCTCGAAGAAGAAAAGTAAATATTTGTGTTTAGTTCTTTTATTATGGGTCCCAAAGGTTTAGGCTTCTTGGGAAGCCCAAAAAAAGTTACCCAAACTCAAAAAAAGCACTTTTAGTTGATCGACTGCCAACAAAACTCACTCATCCATCCATGGCCTCCTCTGTTCCTCTTCCGCCACCACCACCACCGCCCACCACTTTTCCGCCACCCCTTTCCCTTTCACCGCCAATTCCCAAACTCACAATCGTTCCCGCTTAAGCAAAATATGCCAAGAAGGCCAACCTTATTTAGCCCGCCAACTGTTCAACACAATTCCTTGCCCAACTACCGTCCTTTGGAACACCATCATTATTGGTTTTATTTGCAACTAGATGCCACGAGATGCCATTTTGTTCTATGCCCAGATGAAAGAATGCGCTCATTATACTTTGTGTGATAACTATACTTACTCTTCGGCTTTCAAGGCATGTGCCGCGACGCACAATTTCAGAGTCGGAAAAGCTGTTCATTGCTATTTTGTTAGGGGCTTATTGAACCCAAGTAGGATTGTGTATAACTATCTGTTGAATATGTACTCTACTTGTTTGAGTTCTGTGGTGGATAGTGAAATTGGTGGGTGTGGTTATTCTGGTTTTGATTATTCGAAGTATGATTTAGTTTGTAAAGTTTTTGATACGATGACAAGCAGAAATGTTGTTTCTTGGAATACTATGGTTTCATGGTGCGTAAAGACAGAGAGAGATGCAGAAGCGATCAGGCAATTTAGGATGATAATGATGAAGGGAATTAGACCCAGAACTGTTAGTTTTGTTAATGTTTTCCCGGCTTTGTCGAGTTTAGAGGACTATAAGAACGGTAACGTACTTAATGGATTGCTTGTTAAATTGGGAAGTGAATATGTAAATGATTTGTTTGTTGTGAATATGTAAATGATTTGCTTATCTATTAAGGCATGGCATTCGGTTTGAGGGAATGGAAAGTTACCTTATCGACATGTATGCAAAATCTGGTTTGATTAAGGCTTCTCAACAAATTTTTGAGAGAAACCATCCTGGAGACAGAGATCAAGCCACTTGAAATGCTATGATTGCTGGGTACACCCAAAATGGATTGGTTGAGGAAGCTTTCATTACTTATTTAAACAGGCCTTATCTCATTGTTCAGGTAAGACCCAGAAAAACTCTCATCCTAGTATGATGGTAAAAATTTCGCCTTTAAAAAAATTATATCACTTTATGCTCAGTAGCAATGGGGCTTTATTATATATGGTGCATGAATTTATTTATTGGATCTTTCACACTTTTTTAACTGCAGTGGCTGCCTTCTCATTGCTTCTTAGTTAGGGATATCTTCTATGTTCTTTCCTCTGCTGTGATCAAAGCACTTTTTTCATATTGTAAAGTGACCTTGCCTAAATTTTTATCGCAGAATATGTCTTTTGGGTGGAAACAAAGAAGAAAGTGAAAGATTGGTTTAAAATTCATCTGAGAAGTTCTGCATGCAAAATTGTAGAAAAAATTGTCATTAGTTTCTATTTTCTAAATTTTCGATTCTTTATTCTTGAAACTGCTAGGATTCTCTTTAAGTTGATAGTTTCGACATTTTCTATTGATATACAATATTTGACATTCATTAAGTCAAGAAGAAAATGCCTACTTTTGGATTCTCTGTGGTCTTTTGTTTTTGTTTCTTTCTCGTTGGAACGAGTTTTCGATATGTTGGTCGATGTGATGCTCTAAAGTAATGGACAAGAATCAATTAGTTCAAAAATTTGTAATTTCATTTTCCCTTTTTTTGAGAACATCAGTCATAATTGTGACAGGAACAAATGTTACATGGATTGCAGAACTCAACAAGGGCATATTCTCGCTCTAGTGCATCATCATCTGCAATGGGGCAGCATGATCGTGGAGTTGCCAGGGAGGTTGACGCCATCTACTGCGTTCTGCCAGTTTGCGCCAGTGTCCCCCTGAGAGATTGAAGGGGCTACAGCACTTGACCTTCAACCAGGCATTCTTAAGTTCTAACCTTGTTAAGGGATGCTGAACTACTTCATGTGACTTCCAGCAGGTAAATAACATTCTTCTTATTCTTATATATTAATTACTATATATAATTGGATGGTTTTAATGGGTTATAAGATATGGATTTGTGACATAACTAATGTCAGATATCAAAATAGATTTAACTCATTTAATCCTTCATATGATTGATCATAATTACATGGGATAGACTCATTCATAGTACACTCGTTGTATGCTGACATGGCAGACACTCATTGCATGAGTTACACGTGTCTCTACTCTTTTCAGTACTAGCAAAGCACTGACATCATTTACAATTATTTATGAATCATCAATCATCCGCACAATGAACAAGAAAGCTCAGCTCATCTTTATTCTGTGGAGCTGGCCAAGCTCCTCGTTCACTACCACCACCACCTCTCCATCACCTTCCTCATCATGAAACTACCTTCTAACTCCGAAGTCAATGCCTACCGCGACTCAGTCTCTGCAGCCAACCATATCCACTTCGTTCATCTTCACAATGATCACCTCCCAATGTTGTGACTATGGCATATGTGCTTCCAGCTTGTAATCCAATGGGAAGTATAGAGTTGGGCAAGCAACTTCACGTATTTTCTATCCACCATTTGTTGGATTAAAATGTCTTTGTAGGCTCTGCTCTTGTTGATATGTATTCTAAGTCAGGGTCAATTTCTTATGCTGAAAATGTGTTTGCCCAAACCTCTAAAAAAAATCCTGTCACATATACCACAATGATATTAGGTTATGGTCAACTTGGGATGAGCAAGAGAGCTGTCTCTTGGTTTCACAGAATGCAAGAATGTGACAGTGAACCTGATGCTGTTACCTTTGTTGCAGTGTTGTCTGCTTGTAGTTATGCCGGCTTGGTTGATGAAGGTCTTCACATATTTGAGTTGATGGAGAGTAAATACAAGATTCAGCCCTCAACTGAGCACTATTGTTGTGTTGCGGATATGTTATGTAGGGTTGGGCGGATGGTTGAAGCCTATGAGTTTGTCCAAAAATTAGGTGAAGAGGGGAATGTGTTGGAAATTTGGGGTTCACTTGGTGCTTGCAGACTTCATGGAAAATCTGAATTGTGAGAAGTTGTGGCCAAGAATTTGCTCGAATTAGATACAAGAAACAAAATGACGGGCTAACATGTTTTGCTCTCAAATATCTATGCAGAAGAAGGAAACTGGGAAAATGTTGACAAAGTAAGGAAAGCGATGAGAGAAAGAGGGTTGAGAAAAGAAGTTGGATGTTCTTGGATTGATACTGGAGGTTATGTGAACTGTTTTGCATCTAAGGATCAAGAGCATCCGCAAAGTGATGATATATATGAGATGTTGGCAGGATTAGCCATGGAAATGAAAAATGCTGGTTATAGGGCCAGCCAAAACTCCAATCTAGATGCCATCTCGCAGTTTATTGAATGAACTGGAATATTCGAGTTGGACTTTGAAAATGGGAGAATGAAAACCATTTTTAGTGAAGACATCTAGCTGCAAAAATGTTGGCTGTTAAAAGGCCAATTCCCAAACTCACAATCGTTCCCGCTTAAGCAAAATATGCCAAGAAGGCCAACCTCATTTAGCCCGCCAACTGTTCAACACAATTCCCTGCCCAACTACCGTCCTTTGGAACACCATCATTATTGGTTTTATTTGCAACTAGATGCCACGAGATGCCATTTTGTTCTATGCCCAGATGAAAGAATGCGCTCATTATACTTTGTGTGATAACTATACTTACTCTTCGGCTCTCAAGGCATGTGCCGCGACACGCAATTTGAGAGTCGGAAAAGCTGTTCATTGCTATTTTGTTAGGGGCTTATTGAACCCCAGTAGGATTGTGTATAACTATCTGTTGAATATGTACTCTACTTGTTTATGTGGTGGATAGTGAAATTGGTGGGTGTGGTTATTCTGATTTTGATTATTCGAAGTATGATTTAGTTTGTAAAGTATTTGATACGATGAAAAGCAGAAATGTTGTTTCGTGGAATACTATGGTTTCATGGTACGTAAAGACAAAGAGATATGCAGAAGCGATTAGGCAATTTAGGATGATAATGATGAAGGGAATTAGACGCAGTACTGTTAGTTTTGTTAATGTTTTCCCGGCTTTGTCGAGTTTAGAGGACTATAAGAACGGTAACGTACTTAATGGATTGCTTGTTAAATTGGGAAGTGAATATGTAAATGATTTGTTTGTTGTGAATATGTAAATGATTTGCTTATCTATTAAGGCATGGCATTCAGTTTGAGGGAATGGAAAGTTACCTTATAGACATGTATGCAAAATCTGGTTTGATTAAGGCTTCTCAACAAATTTTTGAGAGAAACCATCCTGGAGACAGAGATCAAGCCACTTGAAATGCTATGATTGCTGGGTATACCCAAAATGGATTGGTTGAGGAAGCTTTCATTACTTTATTTAAACAGGCCTTATCTCATTGTTCAGGTAAGATACAGAAAAACTCTCATCCTAGCATGATGGTAAAAATTTCGCCTTTAAAAAAATTATATCACCCTATGCTTAGTAGCAACGGGGCTTTATTATATATGGTGCATGAATTTATTTATTGGATCTTTCACACTTTTTTAACTGCAGTGGCTGCCTTCTCATTGCTTCTCAGTTAGGGATATCTTCTATGTTCTTTCCTCCGCTGTGATCAAAGCACTTTTTTCATATTGCAAAGTGACCTTACCTAAATTTTTATCGCAAAATCTGTCTTTTGGGTGAAAACAAAGAAGAAAGTGAAAGATTGGTTTAAAATTCATCTAAGAAGTTCTGCATGCAAAATTGTAGAAAAAATTGTCATTAGTTTCCATTATTTAAGTTTTCGATTCTTTATTCTTGAAACTGCTAGGATTCTCTTAGTTGATAGTTTCGACATTTTCTATTGATATACAAGATTTGACATTCATTAAGTCAAGAAGAAAATGCCTACTTTTGGATTCTCTGTGGTCTTTTGTTTTTGTTTCTTTCTCGTTGGAATGAGTTTTCAATATGTTGGTCGATGTGATGCTTGAAAGTAATGGATGTTCACAAGAATCAATTAGTTCAAAAATTTGTAATTTCATTTTCCCTTTTTTTGAGAACATCAATCATAATTGTGACAGGAACAAATGTTACATGGATTGCAGAACTCAACAAGGGCATATTCTCGCTCTAGTGCATCATCATCTGCAATGGGGTAGCATGATCATGGAGTTGCCAGGGAGGTTGACGCCATCTACCGCCTTCTGCCAGTTTGCGCCAGTGTCCCCCTGAGAGATTGAAGGGGCTACAGCACTTGACCTTCAAGTTCTAACCTTGTTAAGGGATGCTGAACTACTTCATGTGACTTCCAGCAGGTAAATAGCATTCTTCTTATTCTTATATATTAATTACTATATATAATTAGATGATTTTAATGGGTTATAAGATATGGATTTGTGACATAATTAATGTCAGATATCAAAATAGATTTAACTCATTTAATATGATTGATACTTAATTACATGGGATAGACTCGTTGTATGCTGACATGGCATACACAGGACACTCATTGCATGAGTTACACGTGTCTCTACTCTTTTCAGTACTAGCAAAGCACTGACATCATTTACAAGCTATATTTAGTATTTACTACACATTGAGTGCAGGGTCTATCGGTTTGATGTTTCACGCACAGGCTCTTTGTGATGCTCAGAAGTGTAATAGCCAAATCGCCAAACCATAATGTATCCAAAATTGTGATAGCTCAAGGTCTCCTTGAATTCAAAACCTCACTCTTGGATCATAACTTTTTCTACTACAATTATAATAAGCCAGATGTTGAACTATAAATTTGACTATAGAATTGTAAAAAATCATCTGTCGAACCATAATTTATTCATAATTGTAATAGATCAAAGGTCTCTTTGAGTTCAAAATCTCAATGTTGAACCATAATGTTTTATGCTAATTAATTGTAATAAAACAAATGCCGAACAAAAAGTTCGACTATAAAATTGTGAGCACCTGGTTGTCAAACCACAAGTTATCCATAATTGTAATAGATCAAGGTTTGCTTCCAATTAACTATAACATGGTAATAAGTTAGATGTCGGACCATGATTGATCCATAATTATCGTTAAGATTACTACCAATCATCGTTACTATTACCTATTAAACAAATATGCTTAACAATTTTTAATTGTAATAAGGCAGTTTTCCAACCAAAATTCAAAATGAAAAGCAAAATGATTCTTACCATCTAATAATGACATCTTATATTGCTTTTACCTTTAACAAATTCATCAATCACTGTTAATATTATCTATTAAAAAAATATGTTGAACAATTGTTAATTGTAGCAAACAAGTTGCCGAACCATATCTTAATTGAATACATTAAGTATTTAAGAAATATAAAATTACATGAAAATGACATTGAATATTGTTATTGTTCTTAAGAAATCCATTGATCTATTACAGTTTACTTTTACGTTATTCAAGGAGTTTTTTTACTTTCTTGAACTGGTGTATTATTAACTACTTAATAAATAAAATATTGCATTTCGTTACATGTGATTTAATATAATTGGTGTTTGTTGTTAATATAATGTTGTTTACGAAGTGTTTCAAATACAAGCAATAAACATACCCGGGTGACGCAAGGACCCTAAACCCTACACCTAGTTTAAATATTAAAGTTGTTCAATAATTATCAATTAGGAAAAAAAAAAAAATACTTGAATAAAAAAGGGAAAAAAATTATTAATTTAGCTATTTTCGTGGTAAAAAACTTGAAATTGAAATTTCTAATGTAAGCGCAAAAGTCCATTCATGCCAGTTTTTGTGCTAGCCCATTTGTGCTTGGGCTTGAGCTTGGCACGACCCATTCATGTTGTGCCTATTGGGCCTCTAATTACAGAATAGTGGTTGTGCCGACCCAACACGATTTATTATTCATGTTGGGCTAGACTAACATAAACAGCAATTTGGGCCTTGAAAAAAAATATTATTATTAATCAAATTAGTAATAATTTTAGTTGTTCAAATGGCAATCACTTCGTATAATTGTACTCAAGTTCATTATAGTCATAACTAATGCCCTTAATAACTGTCAAAGTAGACAATTCTGGGTTGTTTTCTTCCCCTCCAAACAATTATGAGAAAATACAAAATTTTACTCTTGACCTGTTCATCCGATCCCATACAATTTATTCTCTTCCACATTGTAATTTATTACCCCAAATTGCATCGTGACAACTATCGACTTTGGAGATCTCAGATTTTATTTGTTGTCAGCTCAGAGCTTGAAGATCACATCACTGGTTTGAGTGTTTGTCCACCTCCGTTCTCGAAGGTCAGTTCAGAAGGATTTTCGACTGGTGCAATGATGAAGAAGGTCAATCCTAATATTCGTTATGGAAGAGAATCGACAAATGTCTAGTGAGTTGGCTTTTTGCTTCTATCTCTGAATCGATATTTAGGCTAGTTTCTAAATGTCAGTTAGCTTCTAAAATTTGGCTTACACTTGAACAAGAACTTGTTTCGAGACTAAAGCTAACGATATGTTGATGATGTAACTATTTGCTAGCGGTTGTGTGATAACTGATGAGGATTTGTTGAATTACATACTGGATTTGTCCTGAGTTCGTCGTTGTGGTAGTTAACATTACTTCTAGCTTTGGAAGAATATCATTGCAAAAGGCACAATATTTGTTACAAAAGTATGAGTTACAATTAGAAAAGAATAATGCTTTGCTATCAGTTGCTATTAGTTTAGACTTCAATGGAGATTAGGTGAATTTGGTTAGTTTAGCAGTATATGTCAATTATAAGTTTGGTTAGAATAAGAACCAGAAATCAAATGATAATGTTGTTAATAATCAAGGTGCCACTGATGCGGACTATAGTCCTAGTTTTGGTCATAAAGGTGTTAGTGTTGCTGGCTATAATCCTGTTCCATAGTACTTAGTACCTAAGCAAACTCCCAATTTCAATACTTTAATCCTACCTCTCATTCAGCTCTTTTAGCTAAACATGTGAATTTTGTTCCTCAATATTCTCAGCACTTTCAGTCTAATCAGTTTTTAGGAGGAGGAAGAGATTATGGTAGAGGTTCTAATTATAGAAATAAGCCTATTTAACATGTGGTAAGTCAAGCCACACTGCAGTTCTCCTCAACCTAATATGGCTGTTCAAGCATGCAATGTCTCACCAGCTATGATTTCACATCAAGTTTCTCCAGCTCAAGGTTATAATTCCTCAATTCAAGCCTCTTTGTCTACTCACAATGTTTCTAATAATTATGCAACAACTGCTTCAGCTACAGTCAGAGAACCAGTTTGGTACATCAAGTCAAGAGCCACTGATCATGTCACAACAAATTTGAGTCAGTTGTGCGTAAATGCAAGCTACACTGGCCAGGATCAAACTCAAGTTGGGAATTGTGAGCATGTGAACATTTCTCATACAGGTTTTACTTCTTTATCAAGTGCTTTGAAATCTATGTTTTTTTATCTTAAAAATGTTCTCGGTGTTCCTCATGTCTAAAAATTTGCTAAGGATTTCAAAATTTACAAAGGATAATAATTGTGTAGTTGAATTCCTTGCTGTTCATTATATGATCAAGGACAAAATCACCAAGATAGTGTTGTTACAAGGGGAGCTTAAAGTTGGTTTGTACCAACTAAAGATTCCCTCTATCTCCTCCTCTTGTTCCAGCTTCTACTATCCATACTCAGGCTTACTTCAGTCTTCTCTTTCCTCCGATGCTTGCTGTTTGCAGAATGTGTCATCTACTGATTTTTCTAAACCTTCTTGCTCAACTGTTTTCAATGTTGCTACATATAAAAATTCTGATGTTTCTCTTAATACTTTAGAATGTAACGCTTCTCTTAGGAATGAGAATTTGGGGTCAAAGTGTAAAACTGTGTTCGATACAGCTCCATGTATGTCATCTGCACTTAATTGTTCTATCAATAAAACTTATGTTGTTAGCCGTCAAGCTTTTAACTTGAAAACTTATGTTTTTAGCCGTCAAGCTTTGTGTACTGACAAGTTAAAAGCAATGCTATGACATAAGAGACTTGGACCCCCCAATGAAGCAAGTTTTGAGCACTGTGTTTGCACAATTAAATGCATAATAAACCTTGTTAAGTCTTTGCCATTTTGCTTAGCATGTCAATTTGGTAGATTGCACATCTATTTTTCCATATTCTTCTAGTGGAGCTTCCAAGCCTCTTGAACTAATTCATTCTAACCTTTGAGGCCCCTCTCCACAATTGAAGCTTGTGCATGAATAGTCTGTTAATTGGAGTTGTGACCAGTAGCTTCAATTGAAGTTGTTGCTGTTAGTATACCCAGGTGAAGTTCTTATTGTTGCTATTAGTATACTGAAGTGATATTTTTTTTTTTTTTTGGAGCTTGTGTAGTAGTTGAGATTGAGTTTGTGGTTAGCAGCTGAGATTAAAATTGAAGTGAAAGTTGTTGATAATGTGCTATTGTTGATGTTGGCATATTGAAGCACAATTTAGCTGTTGATAAACTGAAGCTGCTACTGTTTGGTTTACTGAAGTGAAGTTCCTTTTAAGCTGTTGCTGATGGTTTACTGAAGTGAAGTTCCTTTCATTGAGTTTGTGTAGTAGATAAGGTGGAGCTGTTGATGAACTGAAGCTGGTACTGTTGGTTAGTTTGTGTAGTAGTTGAGGATTAACAGTTCAGATTGGCACACTGAAGGTTATGAAGATCTGATTTGCAATGTAGAGCAGCTATTGAAGCAGAATCAAGTTGAGATCTACTACAAATATGATCTGAAGTGTAGTGAAGTTGGAGTTTCAATTCATTTTATTGCCGAGTCAAAGTTTTCTTTTTACAAGCTCAAACTGCAGGGCAGTTTAGCTTGAGGAGGGATGTTGACTATGAAAGGCAAATGCTGGAAGCTGAAAGGAGTAAAATGTCACAACTATCCTTCACTTACTTAAACTGATACTTTATATGCTGTCGCTTTTTACTGGTGTTTTAAGTAGTTAGTCTAAGTCAACTTCTTCTCTTTACTTTAGTCTTCAACTTACTCTACTGTACACATATAAAACAGAGGTGTAGGAGTAAAACTAGATTTACACCACCCTTTTACACCATTCTCTCACATTATAACATGGCAGCTGACATGGCAGATGTCATCTCATCTGCCACCTCACCAAACTGCCACATCACTTCCCCCCAAAACTTAAAAAAAAAGAAATTTTCAAAATACCCTAAAATTTGAAATCTCCAATTTCCCTCAAACAAATCAAATCAATTTCAATTTCCCTAAAATAGGGACCCAAAAAAATTCTCCCCAAATTTTCTTTCAATTTTGAAAACGCTAGCCACCACATTCTCCAATCTCAGCCGCCACCATAGTCGCACCAGGTCGTCGCCATCCACCATCCCAAACGCCCTTCACTCTACTAACAGAAGGTAGCATTTCAATTAACTCTACTAACACTCGTGATTTTTGTTTTTGTTGCATGTCGATCCTAAGAGCCACTCTTTGGGGGCTTTGTCATTTATTAATAATGGAGTCAATTTGTTTGTCCTACAAAAGTTATTTATGGGTTAACAGTTGGAGTTCCTGTGTCCAGGAGGCCAGGGTAGAGGCGAATAACCACCCCAAAAAAAGAGACCGATACATGCAAGATTCAGTTTGGTGTTTTTGACGGTTTGATTTTTTGTCTTGAAATATTATTATTCCATTTCTTATCTTGTGTCTCTTCAACCAAACAAATGGTAACATCTTGTCATTTTTATTTTACAAGTGGATTGAGTCATATCTGAATAATTGCAAGGATGACCAATTTAAAGTGTTAGTGTTGATGAGTTAGAGTGTTGCCTTTTCCCGTTTGCTTTTGTTTTGTTTGCACATCTCAATGTATATGGAAAGAAGCTTGTGCTTTTATCTTTTATTTTCTTTCAGTTATGAAGTTCTCCAAAATTTCACTAGTCTATTGTGTATATGTGCATTGCCCATTGACGCTTCCATTTTTGTTCTGCATTGTTTTTCGAATTATAATTGTTATTTTCCATTCCCTTTTATGAAGATATTTATTTGTTTTGTTTCTTCTTTTTCAAGGGTACTCTTAAATCACCCTTGTCCTGTAGGAGAAGAAAACATGTGCTTCTTGCCAAACAATGGAAGAGCTTATTTACACCAATGGAAGACTTATTGAAGGTGGTGTCAAGTTTTGAAGAAAGTCTTCAGACTTATATGTCGACTTATTCATTCCATATAATTTTCAATTGTGACCACTTTGTTTTATCATTCTCTCTCTCATATTGTTGTGAGTATTCATTCTTCATTCTGCAATGCAGGGTGTTGATCCAAGTATTAGAGTAGAGATTTGGCCATTCCTCCTTGAAGTATAAGAATCTTCTTTCATGTTTAAGCTTATGTATTGTTTTTTAACCTTAATCATGCATGCGATACATTTATTTGTTTGATTTAGATATAATTCTCTCTCTCTATAGGGCTTGTTTCAAATTTTTTAATAGCCTTTAGGTTAATGTGGTCCTCTGAAATTCTTGATACATGGCAACCTGTTTGGAACGTGTGGCTTGTTATGTCCTCTTACCTTGATTCCAGTTTATTGATATCTTCCATGGTACAAATTAGGCACAGAATTTAAAAAAAAAAAAAAATAGAAAGATTCATACCAATTTGGCTTGGTGTGTGCTATGGCTTAGCATATTTTTTGGCATAGGTATTGGCTTAAAGGCTCTCATATTTTTAACTTACTATAATTAGAGAGTGTTACAATTTCTTACTTCCGTTATTCTTTATTCTCTGTGTTTAAGTATAAAGAACTATACGCTTTTGTTTGGTCTGCGTGGAAATATATTTGAATTGATGAAAATATTTTGTAAGAAAGCTGCAAAAGAAAATTACACTAGTGTTAGATTCTATTTGTAATTTGGTTTCTTTAGTTGACTATGGTCTAGTGTTTCTTCTCCATTTTCCATCATAGGTAGAAGTTAATTTAATTTTGGAGTGAACTATTTTTTTTCATGTTTCTGATTTATTTTCTGAATCAGACCAGATTTGAACAGATTTTCTAATTAAATGCAGATCAAGGCTGAATTTTGATTTCTGGTAGGACTACCGGGAGTTTGTGTGTCTTTGCACTTGCAGTTTGTACAATGTTTAGGAGTTTTCTGCAGCTTCTATAGTTTATGCAGTTTATGTTTTTTTGTTGTTTCTGGGAGAACTTTGCAGTTTGTACAGTTCTTTTTTGTTGATTATGAAGCTTGGGCATTTTTTTTAGTTTCTAGGAGTGTCATGCAGTGATTGCAGTGTTTGGTTGGCTGGCCGTGAAGTGTGGGCATGTTGAAGTTGCTGCAACAGAAAGCTGCTTTCTTTTGTGTCTGTGTGGTGTTTCTAGAGGAGAATTTTGGGAAGGTGCTGGCTGTGGAGCTGCAGCTTAATTGCTGCATTTTTCTGCTGTTCCATGGACAGTTCTGCAGGTTTTGCAGTTTCTTGTCTGCTGGAAGTTAAGCTTATTTTGGGGAGGCTGCTTGGATGTTCCCGGCTGTTCTAGACTTGC
>CM047905.1:24522755-24534398 GCA_026229545.1 Pistacia atlantica
GTTACAAAAGTATGAGTTAAAATTAGAAAAGAATAATGGTTTGCTATCAGCTGCCATTGTTTAGACTTCAATGGAGATTTGGCGAATTTGGTTAGTTTAGCAGTAAATGTCAATTATAAGTTTGGTTAGAATAAGAACCAGAAATCAAATGATAATGTTGTTAATCATCAAGGTGCCTCTGATGCGGACTATAGTCCTAGTTTTGGTCATAAAGGTGTTAGTGTTGCTGGCTATAATCCTGTTCCATAGTACTTAGTGCCTCAGCAAACTCCCAATTTCAATACTTTAATCCTACCTCTCTCTCACCTCTTTTAACTCAGCATTTGAATTTTGTTCCTTAATATTCTCAGCACTTTCAGTCTAATCAGTTTTCAGGAGGAAGGAGATTATGGTAGAGGCTAATAGAAACAAGCCTATTTACCATGTGGTAAGTCAAGCCATACTGCAGTTCTCCTCAACTTAATATGGTTGTTCAAGCATGCAATGTCTCACCAGCTATGATTTCACATCAAGTTTCTCCAGCTCAAGGTTATAATTCCTCAATTCAAGCCTCTTTGTCTACTCACAATGTTTCTAATAATTATGCAACAGCTACTCCAGCTGCATCAGAGAAGCAGTTTGGTACATCAAGGATAATAATTTTGTAGTTGAATTCCTTGCTGATCATAATATGATCAAGGGACGAAGTCACCAAGATAGTGTTGTTACAAGGGAGCTTAAAGTTGTTTTGGGTTACAACTTAAAGGGATCTTTCTTAATCTCTCTCTGGGTTTTCAGCTTCTTACTTATTTCCAATTACTCAGCTTCCACTCCAGTTCTTCTTCTTCTGGGATGCTTGTGCATCTTAAATGGGATCTTAAACATCTTGCAAACTTGTTTTCAATGTTATGTTAGCTTCTTCAAAGAATGAAAGATTAAAGAAAGTTTTCAAAGTTGTTTTAAACTTGTTGTTTTCAATAAAACTTATGTTTTTATCCGTCAAGCTTTGTGTACTGACAAGTTAAAAGCAATGCTATGACATAAGAGACTTGGACTCCACAATGAACAAGTTTTGAGCACTGTGTTTGCACAATTAAATGCATAATAAACCTTGTTAAGTCTTTGCCATTTTGCTTAGCATGTCGAATTGGTAGATTGCACAATCTATTTCTCCATATTCTTCTAGTGGAGCTTCCAAGCCTTCTTGAACTAATTCATTCTAACCTTTGAGGCCCCTCTCCACAATTGAAGTTGTGCATGAATAGTCTGTTAATTGGAGTTGTGACCAGTAGCTTCAATTGAAGTTGTTGCTGTTACTATACTGAGGTGAAGTTCTTGAAGTTGTTGCTGTTAGTATACTGAAGTGATGTTTTTTTTTTTTTTTTTTTTTTTTTTTTTTTTTTGGAGTTTTTGTAGTAGTTGAGATTGAGTTTGTGGTTAGCAGCTGAGATAAAAACTGAAGTGGAAGTTGTTAATAGATTAAAATTGAAGTGAAAGTTGTTGATAATTTGCTATTGTTGATGTTGGCATATTGAAGCAGAATTGAGCTGTTGATGAACTGAAGCTGATACTGTTTGGTTTACTGAAGTGAAATTCCTTTTAAGCTGTTGCTGATGGTTTACTGAAGTGAAGTTCTTTTCATTGAGTTTTGTGTAGTAGATAAGGTGGAGCTGTTGATAAACTGAAGCTGGTACAGTTGGTTTACTGAAGTGAAGTTCCTATCTTGAGTTTGTGTAGTAGTTGAGGATTAACAGTTCCGATTGACACACTGAAGGTTATGAAGATGTGATTTGAAATGCAGAGCAGCTATTGAAGCAGAATCAAGCGAGCCAACACCTCACCTCCCAAGAAAAAAAAAAGGGTTCTGAAAAAATTCAAATTCCATTCCCCCGAATATGATGTCTTTCCCCAAGTTCAAACTCTTCTTCCCCTAGATAAAAAATCTCTCCTAAAATTGAACCCTAAAATTGAAATTGCTCTCCTTCCGCTAAATCAAATCTCTCTCCCAAAATCAAATTTGAACCGTCGTTGTTTGTTGTCTACCACCACCACCGTCGGCTATCGTCTACCAAAAAGAACTTCAGTTCTCTTCAACTCACTCGAAAAGCCAAAACACAAACGAAACCAAAAACATTTCCTTCCAATTCTCTCAAGTTTTCTTCCATGGCTTTCACCAACTCTCTCTTCTCTTCTTCAACTCTTCCTCGAACTCCACTCACCGATTCCGATTTCTCCCCTCTAATTTCTCACGACTCATTCATCTCAATTTCAGTGGAAATTTCCTTCCGATTTCTCGCAATTCCTCTCAAAAACGGCTTCTCCACGCGAGAAAATAGTAATCAAATTCTTCTTCTTCTTTGTTTTGTTTGATGAAAAATTGAAAATAATCGTGTTAATGCATGCGATTTGTGTTTGTTTTCTAGATCGTTCTATAGCTTTTTTTGGTTTTATTTTGATTATGAAAGAAACACGTGGAGACTTGGTTCAATTACGACATGTTTAGTCGATTGGAAAGGGAAGGTTTTTGATAAATACATGAAATTTGGAGAGGTTTATTATAGTCTTCAAGGAAATTTATTTGTGGAGAAGGGAGTAGCACATTGAGTTTTGTGTCCTAATAGATGTTGTAAAGCTTGAGTTAGTTATCGTAAATTTATGTGTATTCATAGCTAACAGTCATAAGACCATCACTTAACTGAACTATATACAAAACTAGTTGATTTGTTGTTGTATCTTGCACAGGGATTAAAAGAACTTGAGTTTCAGGAAGTTGGATGCTCACGGTCATCAGCTGAAGGGCAGCAACTCCAGGTGGTTACGGTTCTTTAGTTTTCTTTCAATTTATCCCCTATTTGTTTCCCATGACACAAATACATGTAACTGCTTGGGTGTGGTTTCGTTACTGCTTGCCATATTTTTGCTTGGGGGTGGTTTCTGGGCAGCTCCAGGTTGTAGCCTGTGTGTATGTTTTTGTTTTGAAAATACTGCATCTTCTCTAGATTTATTGGTCTACTTATGTTGATTGTAGCTTGAGAAACAAATTCTGGAAGCTGGGGGGACGATTGCTATGCAACGAAATGAAGTAGATTTGTGATCAATCTGCAGAAAAAATTAAATAATGCAGTGATTAGTATGGATTAGTTGGTTTTCCTGATGTCTAACTCAATCATCTTGATTTTCTTTCAATAAGTTTCGGCTGTGCAAGGTCATGGATTTAATTGAATTTCAGAGTTGTAATACCTCTGCAATAATGTATGCTACTTTCTGTATTATGTTTTCTTTTGCAAGGTACGGTCTAAATGTTAATCTTTAAATTTCTGCAATTGACTTGCAGAGTTATGTTTATATTGGTTTGTGTTAGATTCAGTTGCAGTTCTTCTTGAATAATCTTTTGATATTTATATGATATGGGTTATTAAAAATATTCTGTAATGAAGATTGGCTACTTTAATACTCTTTTCTTTTCTTGTAGTGCATCAACAACTTTGGAAACGACATTTATTATGTTTTGTGGGTCATTAAAAATATTCTATAGTGAAGATTGGCTACCTTAATACCTTCATATTCTATAATGAAGATTCAACTACGTTTATCGTTGAGTTCTTTTGTGGCGTATTAGATTCATTATGTTCTGTGTATAATTATGCATTTTCTTTTGGTTGGAGAAAAGTTCTACATCTTGTGTTTATCTTTGTCATATGGCACTTCCAAATTATTTAACTATTTTGAACTGCATCTAGCAATTTTTTTGCTCTGTGCATTGTAAAGACTTACACTAAATATGCTCGAATATTATCCATATGATTAGAGTTTGATGATTACTCTTTTTCATCAGGTGTGGTAAAGATTTTGACATCAATGCTCAATAAGTTACAGATTCGAACCCTTTGCTCAAGGAAGCATTTGTTGAGGCTTTGAAGCAATCAAAACGAAATTTTTTGATAATTACTGTAATAAATATGTTAATGATAGTATAAACGTTCTAGTTTTGCTTTTTTAAGTTTATTTTTTTTCTTTATTGGATGATTTGTGATTTAGGAGGTGTTGTATCTGGTTATTGAAGGAGAGACAGGGAGGGTGAGAAAATTGTGGAAAGGAATCTGAAAGAATGTGTACATGTTTGATGTTTGTTTATTTCTCATATTTTGATTAATTGCTTAGGAATAGCAATTTTTTTGTTCATTATTGCAAATATTTTGAAGGTTGATTACTTCTGTTTTGATTAATTGCTTATGAATACCAGCCACAGCCAGAAGTTAATTTAATTTTTTTTGTTTATTATTGCAAAAATTGTGAATATTATTGCAACTTCCTTCATTGATGATATAATAAACTCATCACCATCAAGCCACCTTTGACAAACAGTATTATGTATCTACATTTGAGGTTTGCGTGAATGAGTTCTAAAACAAACATAAAACAAAGATAATAAGAGGAAGCTGCAAATACCTACTGTCTTTTTATCATGTATCAAATAATATATTCAAAATAGCAGATTATTGTGTAGTATATCTGATTGAATGTAATATAAAATTAACAAAACAAAACTTGTCCATTTGAAGACAACAATCAATTAAACAAAACTTAACAACCAGTAGGCAAAACACTGCATTTTCTGCAAAACGACTAGAGAAAACGCAACATTCTTGCTGCATCAACAGAAAAGGAAAAACTGCATAAAATGCAGCACTCTCCCACTGCAGGTTTCTTCTGCAATTTTTCGGCCAAAAATGCATTTTTCTGCTGCTGCTTCTCCAACATGCCCCAGCATCACTCCCAGCAAACACAACACTGCAGCAACAAAAATCTGCAGAAAATGTCCCAGAATCACACCAGAAGTAGGGCAGCAAACTTCCAGCATCCTTACCAGCAAACTCCACAAGCACCAGCATCACTCCAGCCAACTTCTGGCAAAAGAAAAAGCACTTTCCCAGACACTGCAGAAACATGAAATCTGCATAACCTGCAAAAAACGCAGCACTCTCCCAGAAATTGCAGAAACTGCAACATGAAATCATACATGCTTGGGTATCCAGCAATCAAGTCAAATATATATCCAGACAGACCAAACAAAATTCTATAGTTCTTTATACGTAAACACAGAGAACAAAAATAACAGTTCTTTATACTTGAACACAGAGAACAAAGAATAACGAAAGTCAGAAATGTAGGAAGAACAAATTAAAGTGAGAAATTGTCACACTCTAATTGTAGTTGGTTAAAAATAGGAGAGCCTTTAAGCCAATACCTCTTTTAATTGGAGTAGCTAAATTTGTATGAATTGGACCAATATAAACACAAACACTTCCAAAGTAGAAGAAATCATAAAGATATCACCATAGCATACTTTCTTTGTCTTCTTTCTTCTTCGGATTTTCTTTCTCTCTTCCCCTTTCTTTTCTTTCTGACTTCTACAATTAAATTTGTCCACCAAGCTAATGCAGTTTGCAAAATAATGGAGTCTATTAAAACACTCTTCTTATAGCCATTAATGATAAACCATGTAACTACCGAATTCCAGAAACTTTATACATGATGATGAAGTAAAAAGAAAAGCACAAAATATCAGATATCAAGTTCCTATTAAAAGGGTGTCTCCGTATTATCACATCAAATTTCCCCTTAATAGTTTATTGTTCATAACATTTAAAAAAAATAACTAAGAATTGGAAGGCAGGAACATGTTACTGACCAATAAAAGGGGTTGAACTGACTGCATTTGTGCTACGATCTAAGGTAGCATACTGAGAATAATCAACTTGGCTTTCTGCACAACACTTCAATAAATCATTGAACCACAAAGGACAATCATTACCACTATTTGTTTTTATGAAATTTTGATTCACACTCTAAACTGTTCTCCACTAAAAACATTTTTTAATGCACAAAATACAAACATATTCAACTCACTTGTCTAATGTCCAAAGAAAATTTGAGAGGCACCATAAATAATTTTCTTTATAAAATATTTTGATACTGTATAATTTTGAGTACCAACCCAATAAATAAATAAGGAAGCAACTTGAATGCATACAAATCTTGTACATCTGAAAGTTGACTCAAACACTAAAAACATTAATCTCAACAAGTCAGATCTTTTTCTTCTCTCTAGTTTTCCCAATCACCAAACAGATAGTAATTTTGTATATGGTTCAGTTAAGTGATGGTCTTATGACTGTTATCTATGAATACACATAAATTTACGATAACTAACTCAAGCTTTACAACATCTATTATGACATAAAACTCAATGTGCTACTCCCTTCTCGACCACCATCCATAACTAATAGAATTTGAGGTAGGTTTGACTCCTCACCCAATAAGGTCTTGTTGAAGGGGAGGATTACCTTCTCTTATAAGCCAGTAGGTTTGAGCGTGCCTAGTAGGTGTGGGAGTCAAACACTTCCCCTCACGGTTCCACCCATATGTTGGGTCATGCTGTAATAGTTTTTGCTCTGGCTAACTCCTCACCGGTTAAGCCTTAACACTTAGCTCAACCGAACTCGAGCTTGTTGAATGAGAGGATTACCTTCTCTTATACAGTAGGTTTGAGCATGCCTAGTCGGTGTGGGACTTAGACACTTCTCCTCACGGTCAAGCTCATATGTCATGCTCGTAAGGTAGTTGTGGCTCAACTCTTTCACCCGCTTGGTCAAAGCACTCATCAACTAACTCGGGCTCGATACCATGATAGAATATGAGGTGGGTCTGACTCCTCACCTAATAAGACCTTATTGAATGGAAGGATTACCTTCTCTTATAAATCAATAGGTTTAAACGTGCTTAGACGGTGTGCGACTCCAACAACCACCACTCCGCCAGCCTTCCCTTTCACCGCCACTTCCCAAACTCAAAAACCCCACAATTAGTTTCGCCTTTGCAAAATATGCTAGGAAGGCCAACCTCATTTAGCCCGCCAACCGTTCAACACGATTTCCCACCCAACAACCGTCCTTTGGAACACCATCATTATTGGTTTTATTTGCAACAAAATGCCACAAGATGCCATTTTCTTTTATGCCCAGATGAAAAAATCCGCTCCTTATACTTTGTGAGATAACTACACTTCCTCTTCGGCTCTCAAGGCTTTTGCCGCGACACGCAATTTGAGAGTCGGTAAAACTGTTCATTTCCGTTTAATTAGGGGCTTATTGAACCCCAGTAGGATTGTGTATAACTCTTTGTTGAATATGTACTCTACTTGTTTAAGTTCTGTGGTGGATAGTAAAATTGGTGGGTGTGGTTATTCTGATTTTGATTATTCAAAGTATGATTTAGTTTGTAAAGTATTTGATACGATGAAAGAAAACCTAACTAGGAGTGAATACATGCTAAAAATGAAACAATATGTTGATGATGTACTACCTCCTAGTGGTTGTGTGATAACTGATGAGGATTTCTTGAATTACATACTGGATTGTCCTGAGTTCGTTGTTGTGGTAGTTAACATTACTTCTAGATTTGGAAGTCTATCATTTGCAAAAGGCACAATCTATTTTTCCATATTATTCTAGATGAGTGAGAAATGTAGAACACTAATCTAGAATTAAGTCTTTTATAAAGTCATGTTAAACATGTTAATGTAATAAATTATTTCTAGCGAGGGAAAAAAACATATGTAATGTACAAATATTAGTCAAATACATATGATGTGAGTTGAAATACACTCAACATATACCGATGAGAAATCACAAATTGAGTACAATACCAACAGTAAACAAAAAGATTGATGAACTTTCAAAATGAAACTCTTTTAAGGCAAATGGAACAAATCCATACATCATTAGGGACTAAATATGATCAACTAAAACTATATGCTTCTTCCATGGCTATGTTTCTTAATATATCATCAATCAAGTCTCCAAATGCAACATATGAAGATCCACCCTCCATCACTGCTAATCTGCTCTTTTCACTCTTCTTTTCACCTTCTTTCTCACCTCATTATCACTCTCCATCACACATTTTATGGCTCTTGCTATCTCATCTGCAACCACAACAGCCTTATTCATGATCCTATAATCCACTTTCAACTCCACAGCCAGTCCCAAATTTTTCACCATTTGGAATGCATTAAGCGGTTGCTCAGCATACAGAGGCCATGCCACAATTGGAACACCAAACCACAAGCTTTCCAAGATTGAATTCCACCCACAATGTGATACAAATCCCCCTATTGAACTATGAGCCAAGACCTCCTTTTGTGGCACCCATCCACAAACCAAACCAATCTCCTTGGTTTTTTCCAAGAATCCATTTGGCGAAACCTCCTGGAGATGATCAATCTTGTAATCACTAGGCCTTTCAACTTTATCCTTTGGTGGTGGCTTCCGTAATGACCACAAGAACCTCACCCCACTTTGCTCCAATCCAACTGCAATTTCTTTCACGTGCTCTTCTCCAAAGCTCCCTTGGCTTCCAAAGCACAAGAAAACAATTGATGAATCTGGTTGATTATCAAGCCATTTCATGATCTCATCACCTTTTTGTTTCTCATCCGAAGCTAACTTATTGCTTTCACCCTTGAGATCAATCACCGGTCCAACTCTGTAAATAGGTGGCACATGATCAAAATCATTCATCAAAGACTTAATCGCATGAGATTCCAGCTCCTCAAATGTGTTGACAATAATCCCTTTGGTCTCCTTGTATCTTCTTCCATGGTTCATAACTGTAGTGTAGCCACCATGCTTGTTCAAAAAAACTTCAGGCAGACCACTGCTTGGAACTGGATTAATATAACTAGGGATCACCAACTCACCACCAAACTCTTCAATTTCTCTTCCTACTTCATCATGTCGAATTGGAAGGTACAACACGAGACCAAGAAAAGTTTCACTAGACATGAAGAACAAATAAGTAGGAACTCCAAGTTCATTTCCCACATCTCTCATTGATGTACAAAGAAAATCAACAACCAACCGAGCAAATGGAACTGACTTAGAGTTTGAAAGCACATGCTTGACAATAGCTTCTTTAACACAAGCTCTATGACAATCTATAATCTCAATTAAAAAATGTTCTACAGATTTATGAACCTCTTGTGAAGGAGAGAAGTCTACAGGAGGAGGAAGATTGATTAACCTTATTGAAATAATAGATTCTGCAAGTGATTTGGTGCATGCAGCTGTAGGAGAGGTGCCAAAAGGAGAATCCATGCGAAGAACAGTCACTGAGAAACGTTCATCTCAATCTAACAAGCGCTTTGCAAACTCAATTTGGGGAGCTAGTTGGCCAGCGCCTGGTCCAGGGATGAACACAAGCTCAGCTATCTTCATTATTGGTGGTAAATGTGATGACAGAAGATGAAGTATATTTTTCCTTTTTTGAGATTTATTGGTTAAATGTACAGTACATGATGTATATACCTCTACAACTCTCGAAAACTTATTTAAGAAATAGTCAAGAGGTCATAATCAAACTACGGGTAAAACAATTCAATAGTCTTTGGAAATCTCTAATTCAAGATGAGATTAGAGAGAGTTAAATTTCAGTATAAATAGAAGAGTACAAATATGGAGAAATTTACAAGATTTACATAATTGAGACAATTAAGGGAGACTGAATCAATTTACAGGTCAACAGATTGATACTTAAATATCTTGTAGCTGTAGTGTCTTGATTTAAGGAACCTTTGTCATAATTTATTTCACCTTGGTCAACTGGTATAATCTTAGCATCCACTGAACATGGTAGGCAAGAGAAGCGGCTAGAAGTCATTTCCTTAACAGTATGTGTTAATAATGAATACGTTTTGGTAGAAGCACACAAGTAGAAGGGACGTATGCCGTGGCACACAAGAAGAAGCTGGAACTAAAATTCCAGAATGCTTGATGCCTAGGCACTGTGCCGAGGCATGGTTTAGAGTTTCAGTTTTAGAGAAAACCAAATGAAGTTATTTTCAGTTTTTATTATTCTGTAACTTCTTGCAAGTGTTGTTGTAAGCTATTTTTCAGTTATCCTTTTAAAACCTATAAAAGGGAATGTAAGATGCATGTTTTAATTGAGTTCAATGAATAAAATTGTTCTCTTTTTACACAAGTTCATCTATTCTTCTCAATCTTATTAATGAAGTTCATTAATCCCCAATAATTACATAATGCTACATGGTAACTCTAGTTCTGTTGTTTCTACAATTAATATTACTATTCTAACTTATCTTAAAGCTAATACCATATATCCTCAGACTTTTTTAGAGAATGAAAATCTTTTTAATAGTACATATAATATTTCACTGAACATATATCCTCTTCTTCATGACATGTTTCCTAATACATCCTCAATCAAGCATCCATATGCAGCAAATGAAGATCCACCATTCATTACTGCTGATCTGCTCTTTTCAATCTCTTCTTTGACCTTCTTCCTTGCTTCATTATCATTCTCCATCACACATTTTATAGCTCTTGCTATCTCATCTGCTGACAAAACTTCTCCACTGATATTTCTATAATCCAATCTCAACTCCACAGCCACTCCAAAAAATTTCACCATTTGGAATGCATTCATCTGTTGCTCAGAATACATTGACCATTTTGCCATTGGAACACCAATCAGAGGCTCCCCAAGTCTGAATTCCACCCAAATGTGAAACAAATCCTCCTACTGATTTATGAGACAACACCTCGTTTTGGGTGGTCCATCCACACACCAAACCAGTCTCCTTTGTCCTCTTCAAGAACCCTTTTGGCAACACCTCTGGACATCACCTTTGTAATCAGTAGTTTTTAGTGGTGGCTTCCGTAATGACCACAAGAATCTATGCCCCCTTTGCTCCAAGCCAAGTGTTATTTCTTTCATTTGCTCTTTATCAAAGCTCCCCAGGCCTTCAAAGCAGAAGAAAACTAGTGATAAATCAGGTTGATCATCGAAATATTTATACCTTCGAGACTTATAATATATCAGAAAAACTTCAAGAGTTCAGAGTTACTATCCAGTTGAAATATTTATATCACCTTCTCATGATTTGAACTCTTCTTAGTTTTAAAGATTCTGTTTCATGTGTTTATATATATAATTTATTTGTTTACTCATCTTATAGTTATGTGTAGGTCACAAATATAAAAGTTAAAATCAACTCAATATAAATCGAATAAAAATCTAAAATTAAGAACAAGAAGCTTCAACAACATAGAAAATGAAACAATAGTAGACAAAAATATTTCATCGAGAACTTTCAAACTTGAAACTCTTTCAGGAAAATGGATTAAATATGAATAAACAAGACTATGTCTCTTTCATGGCTTTGTTTCTTAATATATCATCAATCAAGTCTCCAAATGCAGCATATGAAGATCCACCCTCCATTACTGCTAATCTGCTCCTTTCACTCTTTTCTTTAACTCTCTTCCTCACCTCATTATAACTCTCCATCACACATTTGATAGCTCCTGATATTTCATCTGTGACCGCAACTTCCCCATTCATGATCCTATAATCTAATCTCAACTCCACACCCAATCCCAAATCTCTAACCATTTGGAATCCATTAATATGTTGCTCAGCATACATAGGCCATGTCACAGTTGGAAAAACAAACCACAAGCTTTCCAAGATTGAATTCCACCCACAGTGTGACACAAATCCCCCTACTGATTTATGAGCCAACACCGCCTTTTGTGGAGCCCATCCACAAACCAAACCAATCTTCTTTGTTCTTTCCAA
>CM047905.1:24534498-24553800 GCA_026229545.1 Pistacia atlantica
CATACTTTTGTAACAAATATTATGCCTTTTGCAATGACATACTTCCAATTCTAGAAGTAACGTTAACTAACACAACAATGAACTCAGGAATATATTAACTGTGACAAAATTGGAGTCTCATATCCTAGTAATCATGAATTACTAAGATATACTTTTGTAACAAATATTATGCCTTTTGATGAAAATAACAGCTACTAACCAAAGGTAAATAAATAAAAAGAAAATATATTAACTGTGACAAAGTTGGAGTCTCATATCTTAGTAATCATGAATTATAAAAGAAAGATTAAACATGAAAGCGATATCCATTTAAAAATGCATCAATTATTAAGCCTCTTCAGATGTTTCTTCAAATATGTAGCCTCTAGCACACCATAAAAACCAAATCTCAGCAACCACAATAACATTGACATATTATTAAAAATGAGTGAGAAAATATGTCAACGGATCCTTAGAATTCACAACAAAATGCTATAGAGTAGGAAACAATAAAAAAAAGAGATCATAATACATCACCTCAAGCCCAACACAGAAGGGCAATTCTGCTTCTTTATCCATCTTATCAGTTGATGAATCTTTATTGTCCAAGTATACTGAGTAACCAACACATCCATACTTGAAATCCTTAAGAGTACGACCCTCTTTTGAAGCTTCCAACTTAGTTTCTCCCACAACATACCTGGGGATTGGTCATACACCTTAAAATCAGGGCAAATTTTTCAGAGTTTCAATAAATAAAACCCTTAATCAGAATGAAACAGGCAGTGAACTTCAAAACATAATTCTTAAAGATTAGAAAGGAAGAAGACACTAGTATGTGCATGCGCAAACACAAATATGTGTATAGAAACAAAAAATCGAAAGAAGCCAAGAAGTTAAACAGCATTAGCGTCGTATGGACATCGAGTCTAAACATTAGGCAGCAATTCATAGCAACAATTACAAACACTTGAAGCACCAATACAGCAAACAGAGGTACAGTTAGTCCCCAATTAAGTAGATTAATTAGCACAGTTAACCAAACTCACAGCTTAAACACCCCCCAGCCTTCTCCACCATCTCAGCTTCAACACAATCTTCCCCACAACTATCCTGAACACATTAATAATGAACAACCCAGTTTAATCTTTACACTTTATTCTGTTATATATCACCAGCGAGACTAACAATAAGAATTTGAACAATAAAAAAAATACCATAGTTGCATTGTTGTTCTCAACGTTGTTGGTGTTGTTCTGGTTGTGGTTATCTTCACTGCCCTTATCTTCTTCAAAACCAAGCTTTTCATCCATTTTTGAGTCATTTGATACTTCTAAATCAACTATTGCAGAGAGAAATAGAACTCAAATATATACACAGAAATGTAACATTAGACAGACAGTCAAGTCTTAATTGTAAAGAGGAAGAATGTATGGTCCAGAAATATACGTCTAAATCAACAGATTTGAGCACAGAATCTGGTATTTTGACTGGCTCCTCCCTCCTCGGTGGATCTTTTGTTCTGAATGTGCATGTAGACCACTCCCTGTACATTCCTTTGCAAGTATATCTTTTACCATCAAATTCCAATTTACTATTGCAAATTGGGCATCTCCCTAACGATTCATAAAACAGCATGTCTTGGCTGTTTCAATAAAATAAAAAACATTCTTAAAATGATAAGAATCTCAACCCACATACATGGTTTATATATATATGAAAAATAAGTAAATTAGTGGATGTTCTAATTGAACTCACCATTTAGTGACAACAACAGGATCTGGGCCACAGGAGTCTTGGTCATTGGCTTCAAGAATCTCAACCATTTGTTCAATAGAGAGATTAGCCTCAATAGCTTTACAGAATTATTCAAACTCCACATCTAAAACATCAGATTCTCCAGCTTTTCCATTAGTCTTGCCATTGTCATGGTCTTGCTTGGCCTTCTTTGGAGATTGCTCAAAAGAAATCCTAAAAGCTTGCACTGTCACATTGGAACGTCATTAAGTGATAAATAAATGAGTCATTCAAAATGGTATAAGAAATTTATTCAGCTACCTCAGAGATTCAAAATTTCAGAGAGATGAGTTGACACATGTTATAAATAAATAAACAAATAGTGACAAAGAAAAGATTACCCTAATTCAAAATTATAATAATACCTACAAATTCCAAAGTTTAACAATCCACAAATAAAAATCTGAATTTGATTGAATGAACATCACAACATTAAAATATAAACAAAATATACAGCTGACCTCAAGATGATAAGCTGCTTCAGAAGTCAACCCAACCGTGGCGACAGCTATCAATCCTCCCTACAGAGCACAACAAACATCCTAAATAAAATGAAAAATAAGACCTTACTATATACAGTACCGTAAGCAGTGAGTAATAGCAGGACTTATACCAAAATTACACATCTATCTGTCATTCCAGTTACTGAATGTCATAACTCATATTTTCATATGAATTTCAAACTTCTTCTAGCATAATAATTCTGTATTTTCCACTATAAATTACAAATTTAAAGTTAAATTTGGCATGCATAATCTTGTAATTCATAAGCATATAATATTGTACTTTACTAAAACCTCCACATAGCAATCTAAATTAAAATTAAATGCATGAGAATTGAGAGTGCGACCTTCCAATCCCCAGAGAAAATATCACACTTTTCTTCTCCGCTATCTGGTAACAACCACCAATCACTTCAATCAAATCAGAAAACTCACAACACGCTTATAAGTCTCAAAAGACTGAACAAAAATATGAGATTCTAGTACCAAGCAGAAGGGCCACTAAAGAAGAATAAATGGCAATGGATCAATACAAAATGCCATATCACAAAAATTTGCACAACTACCAACCTTCATTAGTATCACGTTTAAAACAAAAAACAAATAATCAGTGAAACCCATCACAATTATCAGAATTACAGTCACGAAATAATTATTGGTTTGGAGATATCATAATAGTAGTACACTCCCACCTGAGTTAATGACCTGGAGCATTGCAATACTACAAAAAGCAGAATATAAAAATGTAAAAGTATAAAAAACCCAACCCCAACAAACCAAATTTGATTAATTCATTACCTTTTTGAGGCGTATCATTCTCATCATCCGGCTTTTGAGGAGTATCATTCTCATCATCTGACAGAATTTGAGGTGAGGAGTCAAGCCCGCCTCAAATTCTATCATAGTATCAAAGCTCAAGTTCAGTTGAGCTAAGCGCTTGAACATCGGGTGAGGAGTTAGAGCCAGCAACTATCTCTAATAATAGGCATGACCCAACATATGGACTTGACCGTGAGAGGGAGTGTTGGAGTCCCACATCGATTAGACACGCTCAAGCCTATTGGGTTATAAGAGGGGGTAATCCTCTCATTCAACAATGTCTTATTAGGTGAGGAGTCAAACGCACCTCAAATTCTATCATTATCCGGATTTGAAACATTGAAATATCAACAAAAGAGACAACTCATTAATTGTTATCATGCACGCTATATTGAAATAAAAACAAAATCCCAAATCTTAGAAGCCAAAATAGTTACCTTTTTCAGGCGCCAGATTCTGATCTTCATACTCTGAAACATCAATAGTAAAATTATCAGGTGGTGTTGCTTGTGCCACATCAATTTTAGCAACAACGGGCGTGGTCTCTAAATCAGGCGATGCAAACTCTTGGGAGCTGAAAAATAAAAACCTAAAAGCTTAGACCTGAATCTCCAACTGGGAAGATGAAATTTCTCTGCAGCTTTGGTGGGAAAATGAGAGAGAGCGCGAAACTGATTTAGGCAAACCTGTTTTCTGGTGAATGTGAAAGGATTAACACGTTTCAAGCGTTTGCATGTCAATGTAAATGGTCTCAGTACTTGTCTAATAATATTCATTAGAGCTTCCAAATAGTCATTGTATAGTCTATGTCTCACATTATATATATATATATATATATATATATATATATATATATATATATATATATATATATATATATATATGTGTGTGTGTATATGTGTGAGAGAGAGAGAGAGAGAGAGAGAGAGAGAGAGAGAGAGAGAGAGAGAGAGAGAGAGAGAGATGGGGATGCTAGGCATCTTAGAGATCTTAACTAATTGCTCAAGTAAATCGATAACAACCTTAATGGCCATCTTCATTAGCAATCCGGATGGGTCGAACTTAGGATCTCTTAAGTAATACACTTAAAAGTCTTTGTTGACTACTGAACCACCCAATGGTGGTTAGATTGAACTATATATTATTTCAACTTAAATGTATCTTATTTCTCTTATAAAATTAGTGTTGTAACAAATCATGTACCCATAATTTATCGTCATCTAAAATAATTACGATTGATTCGTCAATTAGAATATTTATTCCAATATTTAGAAGAAGAAAAAAACTATTTTCAACAAATATTATTACATAATTTCTATTTTCTCTTTAAAAGAAACATGTTATATCAAGAAACATGTTATATATCATTGCCCATCAAAACTTATTTGAAGTCTATCCAATAAATCTTTATCACAATCTCTTTCTAGTCTTTTCAATGCACCGTATATGAACTTTTCTTCCTCCGAATTAAAAAAAGGCCCAAAACTTGAAGACCTAATAGAAGACCATTAGCATATTGTCCAACACATTTGGATAGCTCCCTAAATTTTATGAAGGCTTGTTTGACTATTGTGGACTAATATATTAACCATACAGATCAACTAATAATAATGATAAAAAAAAAAAAAACCTATATATATTTTTTAATAATACTACACCAATAACCTCCTCTCACAAACTTTCTCTAGCAATCCTAACATGGTCGCAATTAGTTAGTTCACAACGGATCCTACTAATTAATTACGAGCTGCCACTTCAGGGTTGTAAGAGAAAATTTGTGAAAAAAAGTTGTTAGTATAGTATTATTATTTTTTTTCTTTTTTCTTTTTTTTTTGTCTATTTAAAGGATGATGTAATGATTAAAAAAAAAAAACTATATTTTTTTGGTCTTTTTAAAGAGTGATGTTAGATCTACAACTCAATCTCACAACCATCGACATGAAAGCTTATCATTGGTCAGTTTGCAAAATGGGTCCCGTCTGTCTATTTGTGAGCTAACCAATAACAAGTTACCACGTCGAGGGTTATGAGAAAATGTTGTAAAAGAGAGTTGTGGATGTACCATTATTGCTTTTTAAAAGGCATTGGTATGTTGTAAATATCAATTTTCGACCGATTCTCTAATATTAAATAAAAAAGTTAAACTATGTCGTGCATTTTTTGTGTTAATATTGTATTATTATAAAAACAAAAAACAAGAATTTAATTCAAAGCCCTCTGGAAGCTAATAGTCTTCATATCAAGAGTCTTATTTAATTAATGTCTATTAGAGTTAAAGGAGTTAATCCTAGTATTTTCGACGATAGAATATGAATATAGAGGACTGAAAACCAAGGGGCAAAATAATTATATCACGATGACCATGAGATAATTAAATTAAAATAGCAATATTAAAAGTAAAAATTACAACTTGAATACTATTATTTTAATTTTATTAATTCCTATCTCTCTCTTTCTCTTTTCCCCAAAGAGTTGCATACAAACCAATAACTATCAATATTGCTCCCATAATTCTGAAATAATTGAAATTAAATTAATTAGTTAATTATGAAAAATGATAGACTGATCAACAATAGTAATTAATAATTAATTCAAGAAATTAATTAAAATTTAAACATACCCTCCCAAGTGCAGGGCATCTCCTAAAATTAGAAGTCCCATAATGGCTGAAATTATTGTCGCTAAAGGTCTAACTGCTGTCATGAAAACTGGACCTCTCCTTCTTACCACCAATGTTTGAACATAAAATGTTATTCCACTTATCATTATTCTCTACACACACACGCGCGCGACAAAAAAAAAATAATAATAATAATAAAAAAAATCAAAAATCAAAAATCATATTATTATGAAATTAGGGCACATGTTAATGATGATTATTTTCTCTGGTTAATTGTAAAAGAGAAAATATATTGAATTTGGTAATTATTAGTAAGACTAGACAACATATTCCCACCCAAGGTTGAGCCAAATCCCAAGCTAATACGCGTGGTTTCATTTATTCCAAATACCCACCCTTAAATTAACACAATTTTCTTTATTTTAATAGTAAAGGGGCAAATTGGTCTTTCTATTTTTTTTTTTCCCTTTCACTTTCTTTCTTATCTCTGCCTCATCGTCCCATCTTCTTCTTTTTCCCTCTACACCTCCTCCTCCCCAGCGCCTCACCATGACTATGGTGGTGGTTTAGACGCTGTGGTGGTTTTGGGATGGGGTGGTTTGGAATAGGATGTGGTGGTGGTGGTTTGGCCGACTGTGGGATTTGGAATGGGATATAGTTTGGATGGCTATGGTAGTGGTTTGGAATGGGTTGTGGTGGTGGTTTGGCTAGCTCGGGTGGTGCCGTGGTGGTTTGAAATGGGATGAAGGGCAGTTTGGTAATAGCATTCGTCCGAACCCAACAGTTACTAACTGTGTTTAAGGGTGGGTATTTGTAATAAATGAAACCAGTAGTATTAACTTATGTTTTAGCTAAACCTTGGGTGGGAATATGTTGTTTACCCTATTAGTAATTACTATAACATGATAATGAGGTTGAAGTGGTTTTCTTTTCTAGTCGTTTATGCTTTCTTTAGGCCTTCTTAAAATAAAATTGATATTGAGAGTGTATACAAATAAGAAAATTATTGAAACAAAGAATTTAATCATAGTTTGAGTCTTAACAGAAAAGAAAATGTTACAAAACAAATGTTAACTATATTATAAGTCAATTTTTCATATGTATTCATCTATTGTCTTGAGTCACGTCAGTTTGTATGCGAGAATTTGTGTATTAAATTTATATTAATAAAAATAATAATGTTCATTTTGATGTAATTGAATAGAGGCCTTGATTTTGATACGAGAGCTAAAGCAATTACCTCAATTATCTACCCTTTTAGCTCATCATGTGGTTAGATTTACGCGTTAACAGGATAATCACAACCCTAACCCTAACAAGTGATAAAAATATGTTATCAAACTTAATTTGACATAAAAGTTTGAGAGGCTTACATTAAAAATAGGACCAAGAAGAGCAATGTTCCAGGACAATCTCCAAGAATGGGGTTCACGAACTTGAATTACAGCTATGATTATTGCAAATAAACCTCCAGTTAAGCTTGTGTGTAATGTAAGAGTTATTAGTGCTGGGTACTTCGTGATAGCTAAAGCCTGTATATTTTTCCATAAATAACATTAATACTAGTCAAACGATCGTCTATATATTATCAAAAATCTAGATCACGTTAATTAGCATTAGCGATGACGGTTTAACACTGTCCATTAATACTAAAAGACAAAGTTCAGTCTACCGATGATTGATATTTGTAAACCAAGTTCATATATTTTTTCCGCATTTAAAATTTTTTGAAGTATAATCAACACAGAAATTGAAAACCTTATATATACAATCATGGATATTGAGAAGAAAATTTTGTTATTAATTTATATCATTAATCACCTGTAAAATGTAGAATGCTGTCATTGCAAAGCATGCAAATAAAAGGAAAATAGAACCCTTCATCCAATTATCTCCATGTGGAATAAATATTTTATTCTCATAATGATGAAAATTATCTTTATGAGATGAAACCACCACAATTCCTTTGTAAAGAGCCAGCATTGCTGCACCACCAAAGGCAACAAGGCTGCCCAAAATCTTTGCCTGAGTGCTAAGCTTACAAATGTCTACCTTCTCCATCCTGAAATATATATAATAATATATAACGAAAATTTGTACACATTTTTGTACAATTTATTAGAATTATATTATTCATGTACCTACATAGAACGGCTAAGATAAAAGTGACCGATGGTACTAAATTTGACATGGTGGCTACCAATGCTGGTGATGTGTATTAAGTCCTAGAAAGAGCAAAGTTCTTGCAATCCTTAATATGTAGCGTAAAAAAAGAAGCTTTAGATACTTAGGCTTCGTTTGGTTCAAAATTTGGGGGTTTTGGAAAAAGTTTTTTGAAAAAAGTTAAAAAAAAGTTGAATTGGGCGGGTATTACGATGTAGAATTTATAAATTAATAAAATACCCTTTATGTTTGTTTTTTTACAAAATACCCCCTATAATAAAACATTAAAAGTTAACAAAAATACCCCTAACCCACCCTCAAACACCCCCACCCCGGTGGCAACCGCCACCGGAGGTGGCCGAGTCGCCTTATGGGCGCATGACCGGTTGGATCTTGCCGATCATGCGTCGCTATGGCCTTTTCCGGCCAGATCCACGGTGGATCTGGCCGGAACAAGCCATATCTATGGTCGATTCGCCGTTAACGCCGACCCGGTCAGATTTGCTCTCAACGACGGCCAACAAACGGTCGTTCATTGATGGTCAACGACGACCGCTTGCTTGGCCATCGCGGATCGAGTAGGACGGCCAAAGATCTCCGCCAACGCGCATTCGGCCTTCCAGATCCGTCTTTCTCGGCCAGATCCACTTCCTGGATCCGGCCGGAAAAGGCTAGATCACGCACACCGACCTGACTCGGCAGTAGTCGCCCCATCCTACAGATTCCAGCCATTTTCCATAGTGGTCGGAATAACGTAAATATGTTCAAGGGGTGTTTTCGTAATTTTAAAAAATATTTAGGGGTATTTAATTAAATTAACAAATTTAGAGGGTTTAAAAAGAATTGAATAATATTGAAAATAGTATTCCCAAAAATGAGAGATTTTGGGTATTTTACTGTTTAACTTTTTTGGGAATACTAAAAGTAGTATTCCCAAAACTGAAACAAACGAAGCCTTAATATGTTAATTATTGTTAAGAAAGTGTAACTAGGTTATTTAATAAGAGTTTAATGTTAATCATTTTATATTCATACAAAGAGATGAATACAAAGTGACGTGACATTACTCTTTAAATGACAATTAATTAATTGATTTTGTGTATGAGCAATGTTATGTTTACAATTAAGTTATACAAATGAGTCACACAAATAACAAAAAACAAAAGACAGAGTAGTCATTTTATATAAATTTTGTGTATGACTTAGTTGTAAGTATAACATTATTCTTTATATTTTACCACATCACTTTATATATAAATATTTGTATGGAAACCTTGTAAGTGTAGTATTATTTTAATAGTAAACTCTAAAAAGTTTTCATGCGTATAATATTGGAATAGATAGATGATAAATTGATCAAGCTTGATCAAGCTCGACCAAAGACCAAATAGATACTAAATGGGTCAACTTAAACTCACATAGAGAGAGAGAGAGAGAGAGAGAGAGAGAGAAATTTCAAATGTAAGAACATGAAATTTCAAACTTGAGACTTTAACATTGATATCAAATCTATGACAATGATTATTATTATTATTATTTTTTAATATTGTTCCTATTTGATTAAACTGTATTGAAATGACGTTTATGCCCCTAGACCGTCTAACACCCTCGCTAACCTCCATTATGGGTAATAGTACCACGTTCCAAAAACACTGGATGAAAAAGTATTTCATAAAAAATTATGGATGAATATGATATTGTCTAGGCAGGTTTTATGTTTTACAAAAACAACCCCATTTTCAGCTTCAATGCTTCTTCGCCAAAGCCTCACAAGTCACAACTCTCACTCGCCAATGTCGCCATCTCTCCACTTCCGCTTCATCCACCAAAATCCCACTTCTCTACACGCACACAAATGACAACCAAAACGACGCTGTCACTCTCCAACTCCTCTCGTGGGGGAGAGGCGCCTCAGGCCAGTTGGGCGGTGGCATTTAAGAAGTGAGACTCTACCCAGCCCCAGTTGCAAACCTCATTCTTTCTCTACCCTTTACCATCTCCCAAACTCCCGGCCGCCTTGTTTAGAAAGATTCTGAAGTGGGTTCGGTTTCAAGTTTGAATATTTCATGTGGGTTGTTTCATAGTGGGTTGGTTGTGGATGGAAAGCTGTGGGTTTGGGGGAAAGGAGATGGTGGGAGACTTGGTTTTGGGCATGAAAATTCTGTTTTTGTGCCTAGTTTGAACCCTTATTTGGGTGTTGATCCTGTTCAGTGCGTTGCTCTTCACTATGTTGCTTTGACTTCACTTGGGAAGATTTTCACTTGGTCAGTGAGTAATTAACAACTCTGCATTCATTATTTGTTCATTGATTGAGTGTTTGTTTGGTGTGAAGGTTTAAACATCGTTTGCTTAGGCGTAAATTAGCAAGCTTATATAGTTATTAGAAGTGTATGTATGGTTGAGTAATCAAAGGTTAAAAAGTGTTTTTTTTTTTTTTTTTCTCCGAAGAAGTAAATTAGCAAAAAGGCGTACAAAAATAATCACTTTTCTTTATGATTTGCAATGAGATGTTGTTTTATTTGGAGTCCATACAAATTATTGATCTTAAATTTGGAGTGATGAATCTTGCAGGGGTAATGTAATACTCTAGCCAAAATTTTCTTGGGTATGGTAATTTAATATTTTTAAAAGAGCTTATTGGGGAAGTTAGTTGACATGATGTAGCACTCTCCTTGAATTGCAACCAAAGGACTAACAAAACAGAAAGCAAAAGAGCTTTTATCAATATATGGAATCACATTTGATCAACAGAGCATTTTTCCTTTCTTATTTAGTAAAATGGAGATGTTGAAGCAACTAAGTATCATTATTCAAGATTTAGAATATAACTATGTCAGTTTAACTGGTTGGCCTGATAATTAATGATGTTCTTGTGCTTGATTGGATAAATATCAGGAGAAGAGAGTTGTGTGCACATATTCATCACATCGTTGTGTTCACTTACGTGTTTTTAGCCTGATAATAAAGGGCTCTATCATTAAAAGTTTGCAAGGGTTATGGTGGTTTTGGTGCACTTGGACATTCTGTCTATCATAGAGAGTTGTTTCCTAGATTGGTGGAAGGTTCTTGGAATGGGAAAATACAGCACATCGCAACCAGTGGAACACATACTGCTGCAATAACTGAATCAGGTTGTTCTTCTTAACTGACCCTGTTTTTTGTATGGAAATTCCTTTACATGTGTATAGTATTGGGTTTGCATTTTAGATATAGGTTGTTTAACATGGACTAAATTTATATGAGTTTTGATTTGCGACCTTTGGAAACAGCCCTCTTGAACTCATAATGTGGAAAGCATATCAATCTAGTACTGCAGAACAAATATGTATTCTTCTATTTATGGGTTTCTAGTTGTTCTTTATGAGAAGATGATTCATATTGCCTTCATATTTGTTACAAAAAGAATAAAGAAAGGGGGCTGTCAAATATCTTAATCCGTGTATTATTGAATATAGGGGAACTTTACACTTGGGGTTGAGATGAAGGAGATGGAAGATTGGGCCTTGGTCCTGGTCGAGGCCCTAATGAGGGAGGTGGACTCAGTATCCCTTCTAAGGTCAAAGCATTACCTGTACCTGTGGCTGCTGTTTCTTGTGGTGGCTTTTTTACAACAGTGCTGACAGAGGAAGGGCAACTTTGGAATTCGGGAGGTAAAGATATCAACTCTTTTGTCTTATCTTCTCTCCTTATCTCTACCCAATGGCAGTTACTTTCATTTATTTGTTCGGAAAAGTTTTCAACTTTGATGAAATTTCATTTATCTTTGCTTGTGGAACATTACAATGACATCATATTACACATTGTCATGTGTTCTGCTCAGCAAGTTCTAACTTTGAGCTTGGAAGAGGTGATAAGGTTGGTGGTTGGAGACCCAAGCCAATTCCTAGCCTTGAAGATGTTCGTATCATTCAGACAGCAAGTGGTGGCTATCACTCCCTTGCATTAACTGGTAAAATAATTGCTTTACGATTCCTGCGGAACCTTATTAAATCCATTCCTCACTTGTCACCTCCTCCTTCCTATTCTAGGCTGTATACTATTATTGGTATTCATTTTTATGTATAATTTCAGATGAAGGCAAAGTTCTTTCTTGGGGATATGGTGGACATGGTCAGTTGGGTCATTGTTCAACTGAAAATCAGAAAGTACCCGTGGTGATCAAGGCTTTAGCTGATGAGCGTGTAGTCTACATCGCTTGTGGGGCCTCATCCTCAGCAGCCATAACAGGTAAGAAGAGTTAAATGGTCTTTGATATTTCCATCACCCTTCAATCCTACAATCTTCCAAAGAATCGATAGTTATCTGATCTCATAATAGCACAGAAATGAGGTTTGAGGATATCTTTTAGTATTCAACTAAGTTGAAAGATACTTAAATTTAATAAAATCAAATATTTAGATATCATTGTAGAACAATAATTTTATATGCAAATCAAATAAATAAAACTCATGATTATATATTTGTTATCACCATAATGTTTGATAATTTGCTATATATTCAGATAAAGGGAAGTTGTGCATGTGGGGAAATGCCAAAGATTCTCAATTGGGAGTTCCTGGATTGCCAGAGGTACAACCGTGTCCTGTTGAAGTCAAGTTTCTAACGGAGGATGATGGATTGGGACCCCACAAGGTGTTATCTGTTGCAGTTGGTGCATCTCATGCCATGTGTTTGGTTTCAAGATGAATTGGAAGGAAATCACATTAACAGCATTTTACAGATCATTTGAAAATGCTACAACCTAGGAAGGAAACTCTTGTAACATCAATACAAATTAATGATCATTTGAAACTCTTGTAAAACCTGGCGGTTGCAATGATCATTAATTTCGAAGAGAAGCTTAGGGGATAGCCACTATATCTTCATTGCATCAAGGGAAAGATTGCATAGATGATAAAAGTAGTTTGTCATGAAATAAAAATAGGAACAAGTGGAGAGTTAGGATACTCGGTGGATTGGGAAAATGATATTCCATCAGTTGCTGGGTTATGTCAAAGTTGGTTTGAGATCTTTCACCCACACTAATGAAGGATGAAGTTATTTTTCCTGTTAACATGTTAGGATACTTTGATAGAACTAGACCAATAAAAAATTAACATGTTCAAAGTCAAATTGGTACTATTCTATTGGATTGATAACAAATTTGTCTATGATCAAATTATTTGACCACATCAAACAACATTGGCTCCCTAGAATTGAAATGATTTAATTCAATATAATTGGATAATTTGAACATTATTTGAGTTTGCCTTGCAAGGAATCTCTAGGTATGGAATTATTCTATGCAAAAATTTCAGCCTTTATACAATTTGACTTGGTCAATAAGCTATAAACTATATTCATAATTTTCTTGTTAGAAAACTTAGTATAAAATCTAGGATATACAAAATTATTTAAATTAATAATAGTCAAAAGATTCTTCAATTTTTTATTAATTTTATCTAATTAAATTAAATAGTCTTCTTTATCAATTATTAAGATAATCTTAAGTTGAATACTATTGATATATAAGGATTGTATCCATAGTCATGCATAAAAACTGATATAACACGAAACAAATAAATAAATTGATATAAAAACCATCTTTATAGATGTGTAGCATACGAAATTGAATAATACGGTAATATAAGAGCGTAACATCACTTTATATACAAAACTTTGTATATAAATTTTGTACATGTAGTACCATTACTGTAATTTTAGCCCTAATAATCTATGTATTTTTAACTGAAATTTGATAAAAAGAAACAACACCAGGCCGTGAAAGTTTTGGTTTCAATTGTGAAAGAAAATGAAGAATTTTAACTCTTCTAGCTGATCAGTTCCATTTCAGGATGGAGTATATAAGTTCTCATTAATCCCTAAAGTTTTGACATATCTCCAAAACACCCTTAGAAAATTCATTAGTCCTTATAAGTTTGAAATATAACAAAAACCCGCTGAACCTAATTACTTCTGCACAATCTTTCACCATCTCTAACCTAATTTCAATCACTAAACTTTCTTTCCACTAAAATTCAAAATCCATCTACCAAACAAACGAAAAATAAACCAGAAAAAGAAGCCCATCGCCTTCTCCTTCTTCTTCTTCCTCTTCGTCTTCAATTCACTCAAATTCAAGAAGAAATGCCGTCCTCTCCTTCTTCTTCCTCCTCGTCTTCGTCACTACCAAAACAAACCAAAAATAATTAAAGTAAGAAAATTCCGAAGAAGAGAAAACGATTGGCCTTCCAACAAGACTTTGTCACACAGGGATACATTTCTCACCAGAACTCAACTGTGTCTAAACCAAAATCTGCCACCCATCCTACAAACTCTGCATGAAAGACACGTATCTTTTTCTACTCTTCTCCTTCTTTCTCTATAAACACTTACCACTTTTGCATTTCCAGTAGGCTAAACACAATCTCATCAAAATTAAACTGCTAAGCAATGAGAAATCTGGTCATTTTTTTGCTGTTAGTGCTGCTTTTTAGTCATGGGCTGACCATGACAATGGGGTATATAAGAACTTGTGCCTCCAGATCGAAAAACTCCGACCGGTTCCATCTCTTCGCCTTATGCTTTCTCCCCCCGCCTCCGCCGTAATCTTCGTCCTCATCGTCATAATCTTCCTCTTCCTCGTCATCGTCCTCATCTGCCACATCGTCATATCGTCTTCGTGTTCACCTCTTCGGCGAGGCATGGCTGATAATCTCTGTTTATTAAACAATTTTCCATGGGCTTTAAATTGCCTTAGGGATTTCTCAATTATGGTTAGATTTGTGTAAACTAAGGAAGAAAGAAAAAGGGGTGTAGAATTAGATTTGAGAATCGGGAATAAAAGTTAACCCTGTTTTGGCTGAAAACTGATTGGACCGGCGATTCGCTACAATAATCCCGGTCCAACCGCGGATCAAAACGGTTTAATTTATATTTCAGGTATTCGATCCTGACCGATCCGGCTCAGCAGCCGGTTCCCCGGTTCGACACAGCGACATGAGTATACCCCGTAGTTTATATACATCATGTATTGTACATTTAACTAATAGATTTCGAAAAAGGAAAAATATACTCTCATCTTCTCCCATCGCAACAACCACCACCAAAAATGAAGAAAGTTGACCTTGTGTTCATCCCTGTACCAGGCGCAGGCCACCTAGTTCCCCAAATTGAGTTTGCAAATCGCTTGTTGGATCGAGATGATCGTTTCTTAGTGACTTTTCTTCTCATGGATTCTCCTTTTGGCACCTCTCCTTCAGCTGCACACACCAAATCACTTGCAGAATCTAATACTTCAATAAGGTTCATCAATCTTTCTCCTCCTGTTGACTTCTCTCCTTCACAAGAGGTTCATAAATCCTTCGAAAAGTTTATGACTGAGTATATAGATTGTCATAGAGCTTGTGTTAAAGAAGCTATTGTCAAGCATGTGCTTTCCAGTTCTAACTCAGCTCCACTTGCTGGATTGGTAGTTGATTTCTTTTGTACTTCAATGATAGATGTGGGAAATGAACTTGGTGTTCCTTCTTATTTGTTCTCCCCCTCTAGTGCAGCTTCTATGGGTCTCCTGCTGTACCTTCCAACGCGACATGATCGAGTTGGAAGAGAAATTGAAGAGTTTGATGGTGATTTGGTGATCCCCAGTTATGTTAATCCAGTTCCAAGCAGTGGTCTGCCTGAAGTTGTGTTGAACAAGCATGGTGGTTACACTACATTTATGAACCATGGAAGAAGATTCAAGGAGACCAAAGGGATTATTGTCAACACATTTGAGGAGCTGGAATCTCATGCGGTTAAGTCTTTGATGAATGATTTTGATCATGTGCCACCTGTTTACACAGTTGGACCGGTGATTGATCTCAAGGGTGAAAGCAATAAGTTAGTTTCGGATGAGACGCAAAAAGCTGATGAGATCACGAAATGGCTTGACGATCAACCTGATTCATCAGTTGTTTTCTTGTGCTTTGGAAGCCAAGGGAGCTTTGGAGAAGAGCAAGTGAAAGAAATTGCATTCGGATTGGATCAAAGTGGGGTGAGGTTCTTGTGGTCAATACGGAAGCCACCACCAAGGGATAAACTTGAAAGGCCCAATGATTACAAGAGTGATCATCTCCAGGAGGTTTTGCCAAATGGGTTCTTGGAAAGAACAAAGAAGATTGGTTTGGTTTGTGGATGGGCGCCGCAAAAGGCGGTGTTGGCTCATAAATCAGTAGGGGGATTTGTGTCACACTGTGGGTGGAATTCAATCTTGGAAAGCTTGTGGTTTGGTGTTCCAACTGTGACATGGCCTATGTATGCTGAGCAACAGATTAATGCATTCCAAATGGTTAGAGATTTGGGATTGGGTGTGGAGTTGAGATTAGATTACAGGATCATGAATGGGGAAGTTGTGGTTGCAGATGAGATAGCAAGAGCTATCAAATGTGTGATGGAGAGTGATAATGAGGTGAGGAAGAAGGTTAAAGAGAAGAGTGAAAAGAGCAGATTAGCAGTAATGGAGGGTGGATCTTCATATGCTGCACTTGGAGACTTGATTGATGGTATATTAAGAAATAAAGCCATGAAAGAAGCATGTAGTTAATCATATTTACTCCCTGATGATGTATGGATTTGTTCCATTTGCCTTGAGAGTTTTATGTTGAAAGTTCATCATGAATCTTTTTGTTTACTATTGATATTTTACTCCATTTAAGATTTCTCACAGGTTTATGTTCAGTTGATTTCAACTCGCATCATAAGTATGTATTTCATTCAAGCAAAACAGGGATGAGGATATAATCTTGATTCTTTTCCCCCTCCATGCAGCTCACTATCCACAACATTCAAGATTTAGAATATAACTATGTCAGTTTAACTGGTTGGCCTGATAATTAATGATGTGCTTTTGCTTGATTGGATAAATATCAGGAGAAGAGAGCCGGGTGCACATATTCATCACATTGTTGTGTTCAATAACGTGTTTTTAGCCTGATAATACAATGGCTCTATCATTAAAAATGAAGTTTGCAAGGGTTATGGTGGTTTTGGTGTAGTTGGACATTCTGTCTATCATAGAGAGTTGTTTCCTAGATTGGTGGAAGGTTCTTGGAATGGGAAAATACGGCACATCGCAACCAGTGGGACACATACTGTTGCAATAACTGAATCAGGTTGTTCTTCTTAACTGACCTTGTTTTTTGTAAGGAAATTCCTTTACATGTATATGAGTTTATATGAGTTTTGATTTGCGACCTTTGGAAACAACCCTCTTAAGTCTTGAACTCATAATGTGGAAAGCATAGCAATCTTTAGTACTGCAGAACAAATTGAATGGAACATATTTCAAATGTCTGTAGGTTTATGTATTCTTCCATTTATGGGTTTCTAGTTGTTCTTTATGAGAAGATGATTCATATTGCCTTCATATTTGTTACGGAAAGAATAAAGAAAGAGGGTTGTCAAATATCTTAATGCCTTAATAGTTGTTTTTTTTTTTTTTTGGCAGCAGATGCATGAGAATGCAGTTAAATTATAAGCTGAATTAGCTTAGATAGCAGTGAATAGTTTTTTGATTTCAAAGGATTCACCAGGGATTGAACCAGTTAGAATTCATAATGGAGCTGAAGAGAATAAGGGGGCATTAAGAAAGTCTCGAGGGGAGGATGGTGAGGAGTTCTAGATTTTAGAGTATCAGGGGCGGAAAGGGAATGTTGGGGGAATGTACAAAATTGGGTTGTTGTATTCCTTTGGATTGAGAGGATTGAGGCGTGATCGTGCCAAGGCATTGGCATGGTTTTCCAAGGTTGCGGATAGGGGTGAACCCCAGTCCATGGAATTTCTTGGAGAGATATATGCAGGAGGAGCTGGTGTTGAAAGGAACTACACTAAGGCACTTGAATGGCTGACGCTTCTAGACAGCAGCTTTATTCGGCGTATAATGGAATGGGGTATTTGCATGTCAAGGGCTATGGAGGGGAAAAGAAAAATTACACCACAGTAAGTTCCTTTGCTTCTGTAGTGGTTTGTACATTTTGAGTTTGCAAGTGCATTAATTTAGTATCCGAGATAATTACTCTTGGGTTGGCATCATATAAAATTGAATTTAGAAGTAACTAACCAAAAGAGATTTAATGCTACTTATAGCAACAGCGATGTTTTTTTCACTATTTTTGCTTTTTGCTTTTTGCTGTCATCTATATTGATTAAGCTCTTTAAAGTCTTTTAAGGAGTTATTTGAAGAGTTTAGAATGAAAACCAATTCTTTGTACTATAGGAAAAAGAGTACTTTGGGAAGGCGGCTGATAATGAAGAGGCTAGTGGGCATTATAACCTTGGAGTAATGGCCTAGCCTTGCTAGTCATTAGTCAAAGTTCCATCCTTTGAGACCTAGCTGGTTAATGTTCTACCACAAAAGATTCCAAGGCTGGCAGCAAAACACAGAAATAACCCTAGATTTTTTTAGCCAAAAGAAATATCATTGAGGGAGATGAATTGAAGCAAATATAAGTCTTTTCATTCATTCAAATGTATGACGAAGAAGCAGAGTAGGAAAGCAATAGAAGATAAAGCCATGATCACAACTTTATAGTTGGTTGGTTGGTGAATCAAGTCTCAGCAATTCAGTGAGGATTAATTGAGAAATTTGGCATGATTATCGCTGTTCCTATAGTGTTAAGATGAATAATGAAGGTGATTTTGCCATGTGTCAAGCTGAGCTAAGTTAGAAACTATTAAGTTCTGACCAATCTCATCTATTTTTGTCATATGTTGAAAAAAAAATTATAAACAAAAGGCAGAGTGGACTATAGTGGGAATGACTAGCAAGGCTAGGCCATTACAGGGATTGGAGTGAAGAGAGATGTGAAGTTAGCATGCAAATACTTTTTAGTGGTTGCCAATGCAGCTCACCAGAAGGCATTTTACCAGTTGGCAAAAATGTTTCACATAGGCGTGGGGCTTAAGTAGAATCTACAAATGGTAAATTTAGTGCTATTAGGGACCATTTGTACCTTTGTAGTTAATGCTATTATGGTAAATTTAGTGCTATTATGGCCCTCATCTCAACATGACTATGTAATCTCACTTTGTTTTTTGAGTATAGAGCCCATTTGTACCTTTGTAGTTAATGCTGTTGTATTTAATTTGATTACAAGATGGCTAATTTCTAACCAAGGAGTACATTGTACAAGTAGATTTAACTCAAATGAAATGTGCATCCAGCAAACTATACAATTGTAAAAGGTATTTCTAACTCAAATCAAAAGTGTTAAAGGAGTACAATTGTAAAAATACTTTTAAGTTTTAACTCAAATGAAATGTGTATCCAGCAAACTATACACTGCTGAAGCTGCCAAAAAAAATCAGTTTTCAGATGCTGAACAACACTGCACAAGTTGCAAAAATGCAAACAATTGAGTTGCAACTCCAGAAAAAACACTCCCGGAAACTGCAAGTCTAGAA
>CM047905.1:24553900-24566797 GCA_026229545.1 Pistacia atlantica
CTTCTTTGTTCTTTCCAAGAACCCATTTGGCAAAATCTCCCGGAGATGATCACTCTTGTAATCATTGGGCCTTTCAAATTTATCTTTTGGTGGTGGCTTCCGTATTGACCACAAGAACCACACACCACTTTGCTCCAATCCGAATGCAATTTCTTTCACTTGCTCTTCTCCAAAGCTCCCTTGGCTTCCAAAGCACAAGAAAACAACTGATGAATCAGGTTGATCATCAAGCCATTTCATGATCTCATCACCTTTTTGTGTCTCATCCGAAACTAACTTATTGCTTTCACCCTTGAGATCAATCACCGGTCCAACTGTGTAAACAGGTGGCACATGATCAAAATCATTCATCAAAGACTTAACCGCATGAGATTCCAGCTCCTCAAATGTGTTGACAATAATCCCTTTGGTCTCCTTGAATCTTCTTCCATGGTTCATAAATGTGGTGCAACCACCATGCTTGTTCAACAAAACTTCAACCAGACCACTGCTTGGAATTGGATTAACATAATTGGGGATCACCAAATCACCATCAAACTCTTAAATTTCTCTTCCATTTCGAGTTGGAAGGTACAACAAGAGACCAACAGCAGCTGCACTAGAAGGGGAGAACAAATAAGAAGGAACACCAAGTTCATTTCCCACATCTATCATAGATGTACAAAAGAAATCAACTACCAATCCAACAAGTGGAGCTGAGTTAGAACTGGAAAGCACATGCTTGACAATAGCTTCTTTAACACAGGCTCTATGACAATCTATATACTCAGTCATAAACTTTTCAAAGGATTTATGAACCTCTTGTGAAGGATAGTAGTCAACAGGAGGAGAAACATTGATGAACCTTATTGAAGTATTAGATTCTGCAAGTGATTTGGTGTTTGCAGCTGAAGGAGGGGGGCCAAAAGGAGAATCCATGAGAAGAAAAGTCACTGAGAAACAATCATCTCGATCCAACAAGCCCTTTGCAAACTCAATATAGGGAACTAGGTGGCTTGCGCCTGGTCCAAGGATGAAGACAAGATCAACTTTCTTCATTTTTGGTTGTGGTTGTTGTGATGAGAGATCAGAGAAGATGAAAGTATATTTCTTCTTCTTTGTCTTGTCTTTATAGTTTTATTTAATTAATATTCAAATATGTAAATTATTTTCTAATTATTATATTATCAATCCCAACCCAATCAAGCTTGCATGTTGTCATGGGCATTTCCTGCCGTATCATGTAAATGTATTTGTCTTATTCAATTATGTAAATGTACTTGTCTTATTCAATTTTATCACTAGTTGGGTTAAGTCAACCTTGTAATCAGTTTAAGGGTCTATATAATTTGTAAAATGGCAACAATTTTCACTTCCTCACCTTATTATCGTCATCCATGACACATTTTATTTGAGAACAAATCTATGAATAATCTGTATTTTCACTTCTTCATTAGCATACACGACAAGTGTCCTTAGTTCCAGCAAGTTAATCACATGGCAGTGGCGCAATTTTGAACAGAATTTGATTGAGCACTGAAGAAAGTTTGAGCCCTTTGAGGCATGGACACTAACCCCAACATGAAATTTAGAATCTTTCTCTTTTCCAATTTATGCAGTAGAAGCAGCAAGAAACAAGATTTGATCACACTGAAATAAAATTGAAGCAGAAAGAAATCAAGTAATCACAGTTTTGAGTAGAAGTTGGCAATGGTTAAAACATTGGCAGCAAGTTAACATGAGAAAACGTTTTCATGTGTTTCCAAAGATTTTTTGATATATTCCTGGCATGTTTCCTAATATATCCTCAATCAATTGTTCAAATGCAGCATATGAATATCCACCATTCATCATTGCTAATCCGCTCTTTTCACTCTCTTCTTTGACCTTCTTCCTCACTTCATTATCAGTGTCCATCACACATTTTACAGCTCTTGCTATCTCATCTCCCAACACAACTTCTCCACTTGTATTTCTATAATCCAATCTCAACTCCACAGCCAATCCCAAATCTTTCACCATTTGGAATGCATTAAGCTGATGCTCTGCATACATAGGCAATGTTGCAATTGGAACTCCAAACCACAAGCTCTCCAAGACTGAATTCCACCCACAATGTGAAACAAATGCTCCTACTGATTTATGAGCCAACACTTCCTTTTGTGGTGTCCATCCACATACCAAACCGGTCTTATTTGTTTTCTCCAGGAACCCATTTGGCGATACTTCCTGGAGATCACCTTTATTTGTTTTCTCCAGGAACCCATTTGGCAATACTTCCTGGAGATCACCTTTGTAATCACTAGGCCCTTCAAATTTATCCTTCGGTGGCGGCTTGCGTAAAGACCACAAGAATTTGTGACCACATTGCTCCAGCCCGAGTGCTATTTCTTTCACTTGCTCTTCATCAAAGCTCCCCAGGCCTCCAAAGCACAAGAAAACAACTGATGAATCAGATTGATCATCAAGCCATTTCATGATCTCATCTTTTTCTGAATCATCACCGAAACATAATTTAACACTCTCCCCCTTCACATCAATAAGCGGCCCAACTGTGTAAACATGATGTAAATTATCGTCTTCAAAATCATTCAACAAACACTTGACAGCATGAGCCTCCAGCTCTGTGTAAGTGTTGACAATAATCCCTTTGGTCTCCTTGAATCTTCTTCCAATCTTCACAAATGTATCATAACCACCATACTTGTTAAACAAAAACAAAGGCAAAATTCTGCTAGGAATTGGATTAACATAACCAAGAATTATATAATCAGAATCAAACTCTTCAAACTCTCTTCCAACTTCATCATCTCGACCTGGAAGGTACAACACGAAACCAAGAAAATCTGCATTACAAGTGAAGAACAAATAAGAAGGAACACCGAGTTCATTTCCCACATCTACAATTGATGAACAAAACATATCAAACACCAACCCGACAAGTGGAGCTGAGTTAGTGTTTGAAAGAACATTCTTAATAATAGCTTCTTTAACATAAGGTTTGTAACTCCCTCTATGATCAGTCACAAGTTTTTCTCTGGAAACTTTAGATTTTTGCAGTGAAGGAGGGTCTACGTAAGGAACTCCTATGAGATCTGCCAACATTAAGGCAAATTCTACCCTTTAACTTCTTCAAGAACGAAAAAGTTTATGTTACCACGGGATACCGCATTAATGATATCACAAATCAATATATGCATATTACATAGATAATCAGTTTAATCACCGATCTCATTGATTATAAAAATGGATGGTAAAAAAAAAAAAAATTCTCAGACAACATATATACATGGACTTATGACATGACTGACATGATATCTTGTGATATTCTATGTTTTTCTCGAAAATATACCCAACTTTAAATTTATCACTTTATAATATTGTCCACAGCTCCAGAGCATCAAAGATCATACAACAAAACCAACGGATATTCGTAGTAGGGCATCAAATGCACCTGAGCAAACATAATTTATTTGCATGCTTTCTTATTAAAATTCATCACAAATCTCTCTCATGCCGACTTCAAATAAAAGCAACTGAGCAATATGATCAACATTAAAAGGAAAAAGTAGTCATGTTTGCAATAAACTTTCAACAAAAAGGAATGACAATAAACTAATATGCAATGAGATGATGCATACAATGAGAGGGAACAATTAAGAAGGTAACTTGCATTTGTGACAGGAGCTTATAATGTCAAAATTCTCTAGTCTTCCCAGATAATTTAATTCATTAAAGGGATTCAAACAAAAGCAGTTATGAGTCAGCAATTGTCAAGTTGAAGCTCCACTTATTGACTAACCAGTCAGCAACCTGAATTCACCTCCTAAATGCTTTGGCAATATTTTAGTAACTTAAAGAACTTATCCTATCCTCAGATTCCACACATCTATTCTAGCCTCTGTTTTAGCTGTTAAACGATACATACTTGTTTGTTTTGTCTATATGAGTTGAGAAAACCTTTCGATTAGTAGACCATCTTTAACAACATGACCTTGAAACCAAACACATGGCATGAGATGCACCAACTGCAACAGATAACACCTTGTGGGGTCCCAACCCATCATCCTCCATTAGAAACTTGACTTCAACAGGACACAATTGTACCTCCGGCAACCCAGGAACTCCCAATTGAGAATCTTTGGCATTTCCCCACATGTACAACTTCCCTTTATCTGAATATATAGCAAATTATCAAACAATATGGTAAAAACAAATATATAATCATGAGTTTTATTTATTTGATTTGCATATAAAATTATTGTTCTATAATGATATCCAAATATTTGATTTTATTAAATTTAAGCATCTTTCAACTTAGTTGAATACTAAAAGATAGAATACTAAAAGATATCCTCAAACCTCATTTCTGTGCTATTATGAGATCGGATAACTATAGATACGTTGGAAGATTGTAGGATTGAAGGGTGATGGAAATATCAAGGACCTGTTATGGCTGCTGAGGATGAGCCCCCACAAGCGATGTAGACTACACGCTTATCAGCTAAAGCCTCGATCACCACAGGTACTTTCAGATTTTCGGTTGAAGAATGACCCAACTGACCATGTCCACCATATCCCCAAGAAAGAACTTTGCCTTCATCTGAAATTATACATAAAAAATGAAAACCAATATTAGTATACAGCCTAGAATAGGAAGGAGGGGGTGGCAAGTGAGGAATGGATTTAATAAGGTTGCCGTGGCAATCGTGAATTTAAGCAATTATTTTACCAGTTAATGCAAGGGAGTGATAGCCACCACTTGCTATCTGAATGATACGAACACCTTCAAGGCTAGGAATTGGCTTGGGTCTCCAACCACCAACCTTATCACCTCTTCCAAGCTCATAGTTAGAACTTGCTGAGCAGAACACATGACAATGTGTAATATGATGTCATTGTAATGTTACACAAGCAGAGATAAATGGAATTTCATCCAAGTTGAAAACTTAAGAGAGTGATATCCAGAATTGTGCAACTATTCCGAACAAATAAATGAAAGTAACTAAACTGCAATTGGGTAGAGATAAGGAGAGAAAATAAGACAAAAGAGTTGATATCTTTACCTCCCCAATTCCAAAGTTGCCCTTCCTCTGTCAGCACTATTGTAAAAAAGCCACCACAAGAAACAGCAGCCACAGATACAGGTAATGCTTTGACCTTAGAAGGGATACTAAGTCCACCTCCCTCATTAGGGCCTGGACTAGGACCAAGGCCCAGTCTTCCATCTCCTTCATCTCGACCCCAAGTGTAAAGTTCCCCTATATTCAATAATAGATGGATTAAGATATTTGACAACCCTCTTTCTTTATTCTTTCCGTAACAAATATGAAGGCAATATGAATCTTCTCATAAAGAACAACTAGAAACCCAAAAATGCAAGAATACATAAACCTACAGACATTTGAAATATGTTCCATTCAATTTGTTCTGCAGTCCTAGATTGATATGTTTTCCACATTATGAGTTCAAGAGGGCTGTTTCCGAAGGTCCAAATCAAAACTCATATAAATTTAGTCCAGGTTACGCAGCCTGTATCTAAAATGCAAACCCAATAGTATATACATGTAAAGAAATTTCCATACAAAAAACAGGGCCAGTTAAGAAGAACAACCTGATTCAGTTATTGCAGCAGTATGTGTCCCACTGGTTGCGATGTGCCGTATTTTCCCATTCCAAGAACCTTCCACCAATCTAGGAAACAACTCTCTATGATAGACAGAATGTCCAAGTGCACCAAAACCACCATAACCCCTGCAAACTTTTAATGATAGAGCCATTGTATTATCAGGCTACAAACACGTTAGTGAACACAACAATGTGATGAATATGTGCACACAACTCTCTTCTCCTGATATTTATCCAATCAAGCACAAGCACATCATTAATTATCAGGCCAACCAGTTAAACTGACATAGTTATATTCTAAATCTTGAATAACAACACTTAATTGCTTCAATATCTCCATTTTACTAAATAAGAAAGGAAAAATGCTCTGTTGATCAAATGCGATTCCATATATTGATAAAAGCTCTTTTGCTTTCTCTTTTATTAGTCCTTTGGTTGCAATTCGAGGAGAGTGCTATGTCATGTCAACTAACTTCCCCAATAAGCTCTTTTAAAAATATTAAATTACCATACCCAAAATTTTTTTGGTTAGAGTATTACAATTACCCCTGCAAGATTGATCACTCCAAATTTAAGATCAATAATTTGTATGGACTCCAAACAAAACAACATCTTGTTGCAAATCATAAATAAAAGTGATTGTTTTTGTATGCCTTTTTGCCAATTTACTTCTGAAAAAAGCACTTTTTAACCTGTGATTACTCAACCATACATACACTTCTAATAACTCAATAAGCTTGCTAATTTATGCTAAGCAACCGATGTTGAAGCCTTCACACCAAACAAACACTCAATCAATGAACAAATAATGAATGTAGAGTTGTTAAATGCTCACTGACCAAGTGAAAATCTTCCCAAGTGAAGTCAAAGCAACAGAGTGAACTCCACCAAGAGCAACACACTGAACAGGATCATCACCCAAATAAGGGTTCAAACTAGGCACAAACACAGAATTTTCATGCCCAAAACCAAGTCTCCCACCATCTCCTTTCCCCCAAATCCACAGCTTTCCATCCACAACCAACCCACTATGAAACAACCCACATGAAATATTCAAACTAGAACCCGAATCCACTTCAGAATCTTTCTGAACAAGTCGACCGGCAGTTTGGGAGATGGTAAAGGGTAGAGAAAGACTGAGGTTTGCAACTGGGGCTGGGTAGAGTCTCACTTCTTCAATGCCACCGCCCAACTGCCCTGACGCGCCTCTCCCCCACGAGAGGAGTTGGAGAGTGACAGCGTCGTTTTGATTTTCATTTGTGTGCGTGTAGAGAAGTGGGATTTTGGTGGCTGAAGAGGAAGTGGAGAGATGGCGACATTGGCGAGTGAGAGTTGTGAGGCGTTGGCGAAGAAGCATTGAAGTTGAAGAAGGGGTTGTGTTTGTAAAACATAAAACCTACACATATTACTACTTTCTCGGGACAATATCATATTCATCCATAATTTTTGAAGAAACGCCATTGTCATCCAGTATTTTTGGAACGTGGTACTGTTACCCCTATCAGATAATGGAGGTTAGTGATGGTGTTAGACGGTCTAGGGGCATACACGTCATTTCAGTACAATTTAATCAAATAGGAACAATATAAAAAAATGGTAATCATTGTTATAGATTTCTCCTTGATAAGTACAATCTCTTATGTAAAAAGAACCACACAAAAATAGGCAAAAAAGAATTTATGTCATATTATACTCTTGATTCGTTACGACAAAAAGAGTTTGTTATAGAGAATTTGATTGTATAATCGAATGGTGAAACAAGCTTACTAACTAAAAGTGGATTTCACTATATAGTGAAATAAGGGTATGTTTGGCAAGCAACATAGCATAACATTAGAGACACTGTATATCACTAAATAATGCTATGTTGTGTTTGGTGACAAAACTGCGTAGCATTAAATAATGTCAAGTCTAAAATAATGCAGTATACTCGACATAAATAATGAGAAGTAAAATCGTGACATAAGTTAATGTAATTTACTCAACATTAATTTTAAGCAAATAAGCATTACTAATTAGTTTATTGTTTATAAATTTAATTTGCAAGGCTAGGTCAAACTACATTGACCATTTTTTGACCAACATTGGTCAGTGTTGAACAATGTTTTGATTTCCGTTAATCAATATTGACTACTAACACATTCATCTTTTGACTTCTTTTTTTTAATTATTAGTTACATAATAATTAAAAATATATTAGTTTTTAATAAATGAATTTATGTTAGAAAAGAAAAAAACCAATATTATACACTGTAATTCATATACCAAATATGGTATAGTATAAAAATAATGCAACGCAATATTCTACTAAACATCGTACAACATTTAGCATAACCTTATATAAGACAATGCAATATTATTGTATGTTATCTGATTTGTTTAATACTATACTATATTGCCTATCAAACATGCCCTAAATTCGTTATAACGAAGTGACTTATCTTTCAATTGCTTATGAGTCATAAAGTCAATATTTTTAATTAATTTTTTTACATCTCATGACCAACAACTTATTACAACTTATTCATTGAACTAAATTTTCATTATAGTAATAGAATTATTAGGTTAAGCATCCATGAGTGCACTTACTATCTATTACCCATTAGTGACAGTTACCAAATAACATTTGTAACATCTCCTCTTGTAGTCGAATGGTAAACCCTTTAGTTACTGGGATTAGTTATACCTAGGGATCTTGTCTTTGAGTCACGACCATCAATTAATCAATCAATAGAAACATCTATAGATTTTCTCTTTTACTCTCTGATATATGATTTTGATAGAAGTATTTATACTGCGATTAAATTATAGAAACACCAACCCTTGTGTGGTTAAACGGTCAACTGGGACTCTTGAGTGTATTACTCAAAAGGTCTTGAGTTTGATTAACCTCTATTGCTAATAAGGATGACCATTGGAGGATTACCCGACCATTAACTTCAAGGTGGAAATATGCGCAAGCGGACTGGACACCCCCGGTTACCAAAAAAAAAAAAAACTTATTGAAAGAGAAGACGTGTCAACTTCAAGTACTCCGATTGTTGTTCTATAAACTTGAATGTAAGGTATTTATGAGTTCTTACGCTTTCGCATATATTGATTTGAAAAACAAAACAAAACAAAACAATTCATGGTGGGGATGAATTATAATTTACAGTGTATTAGTTACGCATGCACTAGCCTAGTCATGCACCACTTTCCTTGCACTAGAACAATCTAGAATTCATGAAGTAGAAATTCTATTGGAGAAAGTAAAGTTTTACACAGTATATATGCATAATTTTAAATCATGAACATTAAATTTTATCGCCATTAAATAAGGTTACAAGGAGACAATACATATATAGCTAGCTTGCCAAGTTATTGCAACGGCAATTACAAAAATGGAAGGAGGGAGAGTGATGGATGAAATTATAAGAGATATCTTCTTCCTGGGTCTTTTGGGGTAAGCTCTAAACATAAGAATTCAGTTGATTGCTCTATGACTTGCAATTACCATATAATTATTTGATGAATTGATTTGCTGGATAGTATAGTCTTATATATAATTGAATATGTCAATTAATATTGCTTAGATTGTGTTTCTTCTCACCGTAGTTATTGTCTAATTTTGAATATATTAATTTGATATCAGTGTTAAAGTCTCAAGTTTGAAATTTCTATCTCTCTATATGAGTTTAAGTTGATCCATTTGGTAACTATTTGGTCGGGGTTGATCAATTTGTCATCTGTCTATTCCAAATTATACGGTGAAAACTTTTTAGACTTTACTATTAAAATAATACTACACTTACAAAGTTTCCATAAAAATATTTATATACAAAGTGATGTGGTAAAATATAAAGAATAATGTTATGCTTATAACTGAATCATACAATCAGATAAATTTTTTACAAAATTCACGTAAAATGACTACTCTATCCCATGTTTTTTGTCTAGTTGTATGACTCAGTTGTAAACATAACATTATTCATATATAAATCGTAGAGTGCATATACAAATAATAATATTTTGCTTACAACTGAGTCATACACAAAATTTATATAAAATGACTACCATGTCCTTTGTTTTTTGTCTGTTTGTATGACTCATTTGTACAACTCAGTTGTAAGCGTATCATTGCTTATATACAAAATCAACTAATTAATTGTCATTTAAAAAGTAATGTCATGTCATTTTGTATTCATCTCTTTGTGTGAATATAAAATGATTAACATTTGAACTCTTATTAAAAAACATAGTTACACTTTCTTAACAATAATTAACATATTAAGTATCTAAAACTTCTTTTTTACGTGCGCGTGAGCGTGTATATATAATATAGAACAGGGATTGCAAGAACTTTGCTCTTTCTAGGACTTGAATACACATCACCAGCATTGGTAGCCGCCATGTCAAATTTAGTACCATCGATCACTTTTATCTTAGCCGTTCTGTGCAGGTACATGAATAATATAATTCTAATAAATCGTACAAAAATGTATACAGATTTTCGTTATACATTATATATATTTCAGGATGGAGAACGTAGACATTTACAAGGTTAGCACTCAGGCAAAAATTTTGGGCTGCCTTGTTGCCTTTGGTGGTGCAGCAATGCTGGCTCTTTACAAGGGAATTGTGGTGGTTTCATCTCATAAAGATAATTTTCATCATTATGAGAATAAAAGAATTATTCCACACGGAGATAATTGGATTAAGGGTTCTATTTTCCTTTTATTTGCATACTTTGCAATGGCAGCATTCTACATTTTACAGGTGATTAATGATATAAATTAATAACAAAATTTTCTTCTCAATATCCGTGATTCTATATATGAGGTTTTCAATTTCTGTGTTGATTATACTTTAAAATTTCTTAAATGCGGAAAAAAATATATGAATTTGGTTTACAAATATCAATCATCGGTAGACTAAATTTTGTCTTTTAGTATTAACGGACGGTGTTAAGGTGTTAAACCATCATCCCTAATGCCAATAAACGTGATCTAGATTTTTGATGATATATAGACCATCGTTTGACTAGTATTAATGTTATTTATGAAGAAATATACAGACTTTAGCTATCAAGAAGTACCCAGCACCAATAACTCTTACATTGCACACAAGCTTTTCTGGAGGTTTATTTGCAATAATTATAGCTGTAATTCAAGTTCGTGAACCTCATTCTTGGAGATTGTCTTGGAACATTGCTCTTCTTGGTCCTATTTTTAATGTAAGCCTCTCAAACTTCTATGTCAAATTAATTTTGATAACATATTTTTATCACTTGTTAGGGTTACGGTTTATGATTATCCTGTTAACGCATAAATCTAACCAAACGACTAGCTAAAATGATAGGTAATTGAGGTAATTGTTTTAGCTCTCGTCTTAAAATCGAGGCCTCTATTCAATTACATCAAAATGAACATTATTATTTTTATTAATATAAATTTAATACACAAATTCTCACATACAAACTAATGTGACCCAAAACAATGGATGAATATAGGTTTTTTTTTTTTTTTTAATCATTATTATTAGTTGATCTGTATGGTTAATATATTAGTCCACATTAGTCAAACAGGCCTTCATAAAATTCAGGGAGCTAACGGTGTTCTATTAGGTCTTCAAACTTTGGGCCCTTTTTTTTATTCGGAGGAAGAAAAGTTCATAAACGGTGCATTGAAAAGACTAAAAAGAGATTGTGATAAAGATTTATTGGATAGACTTCAAATAAGCTTTGATGGGCATGAAGAATTAGAGAAAAAGTATTTCTTGGCATAACATGTTTCTTTTAAAGAGAAAATAGAAATTATGTAACAAGAATTCTTGAAAATAGTTTTTTTCTTCTTCTAAATATTGGAATAAATATTCTAATTGATGAATCATTCGTAATTATTTTAGATGACAATAAATTGTGGGTACATGATTTGTTATAATACTAATTTTGTAAAAGAAATAAGATACATTTAAGTTGAAGTAATATATAGTTCAATCTAACCACCACTGGGTGATCCAACCGTCAACTAAGACTCTTGGATATATTACTTAAGAGATCCTAAGTTTGACCCACCTGGATTGTTAATAAAGATGACCATTAAGGGGATTTATCTGACAGTCAACTTTAAAGCTTGAAAGATTAGTTGAGATGTCTATAAATTGTCTCAAACATCATATATATATATATATATATATATATATATATATATATATATATATATATAAAATAAAATATAATTATCGAAAAGTTTCTACGAATTTATGCTAGAATAACGTATAAATAATATTATTAGATAAGAACTAAGACCATTTACATTGACATGCAAACGCTTGAAACATGTTAATCATTTCACATTCACCAGAAAACAGGTTTGCCTAAATCAGTTTCGCGCTCTCTCTCATTTTCCCACCAAAGCTGCAGAGAAATTTCATCTTCCCAGTTGGAGATTCAGGTCTAAGCTTTTAGGTTTTTATTTTTCAGCTCCCAAGAGTTTGCATCGCCGGATCTAGAGACCACGCCCGTTGTTGCTAAAATTGATGTGGCACAAGCAACACCACCTGATAATTTTACTATTGATGTTTCAGAGTATGAAGATCAGAATCTGGCGCCTGAAAAAGGTAACTAGTTTGGCTTCTAATATTTGGGATTTTGTTTTTATTTCAATATAGCGTGCATGATAACAATTAATGAGCTGTCTCTTTTGTTGATGTTTCGATGTTTCAGAGCCGGATGATGAGAATGATACGCCTCAGAAAGGTAATGAATTAATCTAATTTGGTTTGTTGGGATTGGGTTTTTTATACTTTTACATTTTTATATTCTACTTTTTGTAGGATTGCAATGCTCCATGTCATTAACTCAGCTGGGAGTGTACTACTATTATGATATCTCCAAACCAATAATTATTTCATGATTGTAATTCTGATAATTGTGATGGGTTTCACTGTTTATTTGTTTTCTGTTTTAAACGTGATACTAATGAAGGTTGGTAGTTGTGCAAATTTTTGTGATATGGCATTTTGTATTGATCCATTGCCATTTATTCTTCTTTAGTGGCTCTTCTGCTTGGTACTAGAATCTTATATTTTTGTTTAGTCTTCTGAGACTTATAAGCGTGTTGTGAGTTTTGTGATTTGATTGAAGTGATTGGTGGTTGTTACCAGATAGCGGAGAAGAAAAGTGTGATATTTTCACTGGGGCTTGGAAGGTCGCACTCTCTTGCATTTAATTTTAATTTTAATTGCTATGTGGAGGTTTTAGTAAAGTACAATATAATACGCTTATGAATTACAAGATTATGCATGCCA
>CM047905.1:24573317-24621628 GCA_026229545.1 Pistacia atlantica
TAATAATTTTTTTCCCTTTTTTATTCAAGTAATTTTTTTAACTAGGTGTAAGCGTCGCTTGAGTATGTTTGTTACTTGTATTTGAAACACTTCACAAACAATATTATATTAACGATAAACGCTAATTATATTAATTCACATATAACGAAATGCAATATTATATTATTAAGTTGTTAATAATACATCGATTCAAGAATGTAAAAAAACTCTTTGGACAACGTGAAAGTAAACTGTAATAGATCTATGGATTTCTTAAAGATAATAAAAGTATCCAATGTCATTTTCATGTATTTTTATATTTCTTAAGTACTTAATGTATTTGATTAGTAAGAACCATTTTTAATTTTCATTTAGATATAGTTTGACAACTTGTTTATTACAATTAACAATTGTTCAACATATTTTTTAAAAGGTAATATTAACGATGATTAATCATTTTAATTTTCATTTTGAATTATGGTTCGACAACTGTAGGAGTGAGCATAGGTAGTAGATAGAACCAGAGCCGGAACCTGGGATGGGAACTGATGGCGGATACCCGAGATGAAACTTGCTTGGAACTGATGGAGGGTACTCGGGATGGAACCTACTTGGAACCAAAGGCGGGTATCTGAGATGGAACCTGCCTGGAATTGAGGGCGGGTACCCGGGATGGAACCTGGACTAAAAAAATATGAGTAAAGAATGGGAGGTCTATATAATTTTACATATAAAAATTTAAAATAGGATTAAGACACGCGCAAGTGACGTGTGTGGACTGTTGAGGCCCCCACTTGGATGGATTATAATTCCAATTATTCAAAACTTAAAAAAAATATATATATATATATATATATATATATATATATATATATATATATATATATATATATATATATATATATATTAATGTTTTGAATAATTAAGTGTATAATTTGAATTATGATCTAATTAAAAGTGTTTAATGTTATTAAAAGAATTATTTTTAAATGAAATCATATATTTGATTGAATAATATTTAGTTATGTACTTCAATTATCAAGTTCTAACTTCTAAGTATATCTATAATAAATTAGTAATAAATTAATTAATTATATATGATAAACATTACTATATTAATGCATTACTTTATTACTTAATTAAATAATTATAAATTTAATTAATTACAACATTACATTATAGTATGACAACTCATGCCTCATAAGATTCATAAAATATATTAATATTAATATTTAATTTTATTCTTTTGTCACAAATTCACAATTAATGTTAATTTAACTTATGGCAAATTCAAAAACATCATTTTTACTTTAGTAATTACAATATTATATAAATTATTTTTATCTACTCATAAGTAATTAAATATGAATCGAAGCTCAACGAGTATCAAAGATAAATGCTTAATCGTTAATTTATTGAAATACAAAAATCAAAACCACTTACTAATTGTGTATGAAACTTTTTCAGAAATAATTTAATTATCAATAATTATATTTTATTTCTCTATTAAAAAAATATATTATAATGTTAAAGTTTGAGGGCATGTGATTAAAACTTAGGAGAATTAAAATAGATTAGATTAAGTAATATTTGATTAATTAATTGTATAATTGGAATTATGGTCCAATGAAAGGTGTTTTAATGTTATTAAAAAAATTATTTTTGAATAAAATAGTATATTTGATTGAATAATATTTAGTTATTTATTTCAACTATCAAGTTATAAATAGTAATTAATTAATTATATATAATAAATTGATAAACATTAATACATTACTTAATTAAATGATTAAAAATTTAATTAATTATAACATTACATTATAGTATAATAACTTATGCCTCATGAGGGTTGAGTATGGGTCAAGTCCAAACAGGTATGAGTCTAAAACGGGCCCAAAATATTAGACCTGCACCCTCCCCTATGCAGGTAGGGACGGACCAGTATTTTTCATTCCAATTTTTAGTTCTTGCAATGACACCCCCATAATTTCTACAGTTTTAATATTTTACAGTTACACCTCTACAATCAATAACTCCAAATTCAATTAAATTCACCAAAAAGTTCTCAGCAACTCAATTTCTCATCAATTTAATAACATATATCAACAGTAAACCCATACCAATTCAATTCAAACAATCTAATTCATATTAATAACACTTCCTCTAATTCATATTCATATTCATATTAATAACGCTTTCTTCAATCTCCAAATTCATCAACCATATATCAACACTAAACCCATACTCGAAGATCTATCACCACGAAAGAAACCTTCCTCTATAGCATTATAGCATTAGCAGGATCATAAATTATTGATACCACTCAACACAAAAAACTCATCTAACCCAAAACAAACATGCTCATCCATTCCACTATCAATTCTACCATAGACAAATTAATGAACATTCTTCAATAAACAACAATACAGATAATTAAAAAAAATACTTGTGATCTAATTTATTCGTTGGATATAAAACATTGAGATATTTATTCATAGGATTTATGTTATGGTCTAATTTAAAAATACTATACTTTTTGTGTTAGCTCAATAAAGTGTTCATTTGTGAACTATCTTAGCTATGTTTTATGCTCCTTAAATATTATTATAAATATATTATTTACAAAAAATATAATAAATATAATTACCCAATATAATATATTACTGTTTAAATTTCATTAACAATTGTAACATGACTCCTATAATACAATCTTGGCTACGTCCTTTAAAAGTGAAATATAATTATACTTCAATTTATAATTATATTAGTCAAAATCAATTAACTCTTAGACTTTACAAAAGAAAAAAAAATTAGTTACTCCAAATTTTACGCCAGAAATTAAAGGAAATGGTTCAACTTGGTAGTTTCCAAAATTTGGTTAAAACAATTTCAAAGGTACCCCTTAGACATCCCTCCAATATTTCTGAACAATAATTTTACCAAGTTCCTTGCTATACTCCTAAGCCAATTATAGACCTACAACATATTTTTTTAGGGATATTGTCAATTAAGATATAAAGTTTTTAAACTTTTTCAATTAAAAGACAAAAGTTACACATTATTCAATTAGGAGACACTTAACAGTTATTAATTGTTAACTTTAACAAAAAAAATGACAAATGACTTAAATACCCTAGATTTTTTTTTTATTTGTTTTTATTTTTTTGAAGTTAATTTAGAAGACTAAGAAAAGATAAGAACCGTGTTTTAAGGAACACTAACATACTAAAAAAAATAAAAAAATGAAAATGAAATAATTTTTGGCTATTAAATGACCATAATGTCCCTTGTCTATTTGATTAGCAATTAAATGGTGAAAGCTGTTCTCCGAATTCTTACATCCACACAATTACATTGACTCAGAAGTCAATTACACACAACTCATCATGAGTTTCTATCACATTTTCATTTATTGTTTCCTAAATATCTTGTATATGAAATGACAACAATGTCCCTTGACAATTTGACTGACAGTGAAATGGCAAAGGTGCTTTACAGAAATCCTCAATTCACACCATTAAAGTCATGATTATATTTACTGCAACGTGTTTGATACACGGTGAATTTGAGAGGTATCTTCACACCATTAAAGTCATGATTATATTTTTCATCTTTTTTTTAAAAGAGAGATTTACTTTCTTTAACTTATATAATCATTTTATTAATTCTAATATCTAATAATGTCAAACTTTTTATTCACGGGATATATGTAACTATAAAATTATGTTACATATTATTTATAACATTAAGAAACAATAAATTTTTTTGTTATTACAATATAACCCTAGACTATACCAAGTCATACACGATTTAATAATCTAGTACTTTGAGATAGATCAAATATTAATTAATTCATAGATCAACTTATAAATCATGATCATCAAGAATTTGGGCTGGCAACGTCATGTTAATTAATTCATGGGAATTAAACTTGTGACAGACATGGTGGATCAGTAATTCCACTTGCAATTTAAAAAAAAAAATTAATAATAAAAAAATTGGACTTTGCAATATCACTTTAAATTATTTCAATCAGTTAGTTAGCTTTTTTAACAGAAGAAAAAAAATAAAAATAAAAATAAATAGAAGATTAAAGATTAACTAATTGTGATTAAATTTATTGCAACATGTTTGATGTAGGATGAATTTTGAGAAAGTATCTTCAATCCACCCAAAATAATCGAGTTCAATGTTTTGGAAAAAAAATAAAAAATGTCTTGATAAGTCAATAATTTATTAATTTATAAGATTAAATAATATATACAATAATTGTATTTAAATTTTTAATATAGTAAGGTTAGATATGATTTTATTTCTTGGGATGGTGATTGAGCAAATATTAACCAAGGGGCTTCAAGAATATTCACTAATACTTACAATAAAATGCATACTCTAGTCTGAATTGACTTTGTTTCCTATCAAACTGGAGAAAAATAATTAAAAAAGTTTTTCCTAACAGAGCATGTGAGTACACGTGATCAGTCCCATGTGCTTGCTTTCATGCTTTATTTTATTTTATTTGATAATTAAATGCTATGTATTGTTACTTGTTTATTTGTTTTTATTTTTTTTAAGTTAATTTAGAAGACTAAGAAAAGATTAGAACCATGTTTTAAGGAACATTTACATACTAAAAAAATAAAAAACTAAAGAAAAAATAAATAGGAAATAATTTTGGCTATTAAATGACCATAATATCCCTTGTCTATTTGATTAGCAATTAAATGGTGAAAGCCGTTCTCCAAATTCTTACCTCCACACAATTACATTGATTTAGAAGTTAATTACACACAGCTCATCATGAGACATTTCTATCACATTTTCATTGATTGTTTCATAAATATCTTGTACATGAAATGACAGCAATGTCCCTTAACAACTTGATTGACATTGAAATGACAAAGGTGCTCTACAAAAATCCTCAATCCATACCATTAAAGTCATGATTATATTTGCTGCAACATGTTTGATATACAGTAAATTTGAGAGGTATCTTTAATCCACCCAAAATAATTGGAGTTTTTATTTTTCATTTAAAAAAAAAAAAAGAGATTTACTTTCTTAACTTATATAATCATTTTATTAATTTTAATATCTAATAATGTCAAACTTTTTATTTACAAGATATATGTAACTATAAAATTATGTTACATATTATTTATAACATTAAGAAACAAATTTTATTTTTGTTATTACAGTATAACCCTAGACTATACCAAGTCATACTAGATTTAATAGTCTAGTACTTTGAGATAGATCAAATATTAATTATTTGTATATGTAACATTAATTTTATTATCATTTTATTTTCAAAAAGTATGCGTAAATATACAAAATCCTATGCCATATAACTTATATTTTACTTAATTATCTTTAAATCATGATCATCAAGAATTTGGGCTGGCAACGTCATGTTAATTAATTCATGGGAATTAAATTTGCGGCAGACATGGTACATCAGTAATTCCACTTACAATTTTAAAAAAAAAAATTAATAATAAAAAAATTGGACTTTACAATATCACTTTAAATTATTTCAATCAACTAGTTAGCTTTTCTAATAGAAGAAAAAAATAAAAATAAATAGAAGATTAAAGATCAACTAATTGTGATTAAATTTATTGCAACATGTTTGATGTAAGATGAATTTTGAGAAAATATCTTCAATCCATCCAAAATAATTGAGTTCAATGTTTTGGAAAAAAAAAATAAAAAATGTCTTGATAAATCAATAATTTATTAATTTATAAGATTAACTAATATATCCAATAATTGTATTTAAAATTTTAATATCGTAAGGTTAGATATGATTTTATTTCTTGGGGTGATGATTGGGCAAATATTAACCAAGGGGTTTCAAGAATATTCACTAATACTTAGTGATAAAATGCATACTCTGAATTGACTTTGTTTGTTATCAAACAGGAAGAAAATAATAAAAAAAAATTTCTTTTTTTTAATGATTAAATTATTCAAAGGAATAATAAAAAATGTTTCATATATTGGTTTACCAAATATTAATGTAATTTATATTTAATTTCATATATTTGTATGATTACTTATCATTTTTCAATGTCATTATTATATATTATCTATAAATTTTGTATCTTTTATTATAAATTGTTAGATTAAAGAAAGAGTAGAGTAAATACCACCAAGCTTCCGAGAAGTTTCCAGGAAATTACACATGTACATCAACTATTCTCTCTCTCTCTCTCTTTGAAGTTTGAATTACATTTTTCCTAAGTGAGCATGTGAGTACACGTGATCAGTCCCATGTGCATGCTTTATTTTATTTTATTTGATAATTAAATGCTATGTATTGTTACTTTTATTCTCAACCCAATAAAGACCTGCACGTTCTCTATCCCTCCCTTGTCCCCATCAAAGACCCAGACTATCTTTTTTGGATTTTAAAAGTAATATTTATACATTTAAAAATTGAGAGTTAATCTATTGATACATTTTCGAAGCATTTTCATTGAAACAAAAATATTTAAGATTTATTATAAAATTATGATCTATAAGTAAATCAATAAATTCAATTTTTATTTTAACCTTGTAAAAAAGTTGGATTTAAAAAAAATATATTATGAAGAAAATAACAAAACATTAAATATTTAATTAATCAGTCTTTTTCCTTCATGATTCGTGAGCATATTTAATATGTAAAATACTTATCAATATCGTTATAAATTATTATAACCTCATAAGCTTGAAACATATGAAAGCATTTAAAGGAATAACACTAATTATTAATTTGTCACATCAAACTTGCGAATTAAGACTTTTCTATCTTGCTATAATGCTATTAATACAATGAGAGAGTTATGATAAAAATAAAAGGCCGAACGACTTATGCATACCCAAGATTTATCGTAATGATAAGTTGGTATCTAAAAAGTTTTGAAACGACAAATAGGTACCTTCCGTCATGTTCTGTTAGTGATTTTTGTTTATTAATAGTGAAAAGACTAAAATGCCCTTCAAAGTTTCAATTTTAGTTTTTTATAAATTTAAAATTTTCTAAAAAACCCCATAGGTTTGCTAATTTAATTAAACACCCCCATATATAAAAAGTTTGTTAAATGACAAAAACACCCCCACCACCCTGTGCGATTCCAGGCCAACATCAGCGGAACTGCCTGAAAATCAGCATTACTACACGCATCCCCGTCTGACCGTCGTAACGTGCCGATCGGCCTTTACTGCCAGATCACGACGATCAGGCGGGAAAAGGCAAGATCTGGCGCAGAGCGCAGCTCCTGATCGATTTTCCTTTTCCGGCAGATCTGCATCGCCAGACTGGGTGTCGGACGCCGCAGATGGAGTTTTATGGCGGATCGACGGCCGATCTAGCCGAAGATCTGACCTTTCCTGGCCATGTATCGCCACGGATCGGACCGTAGATCGACCTTTTCCTGCCTGATCGGACTACCACGGATCTGGCCGAAAAAGGCCGGTAGATCGACGCGCACGCTACGCATCCGGACGGGTCGTGTCATAACGCAACTTTCCGGCGAGATTCGGTGGTGGTGGCGAAACGGCACTACAGGTGTGGGGTATTTTTGTTATTTTATAAAATTTTTATATATTGGGGTATTTAGTTAAATTTGTAAACTTATGGGGTTTTTTAGAAATTTTTAAATTTATAAAAAACTAAAATTCAAAATTTTAAGGGCATTTTAGTCTTTTCACTATTAATAAACAGTAATAAACAGAAATCACTAACAGAATACGGAGGAAAGTACCTATTTGTCATTTCAAAACTTTTTAGGTACCAACTTGTTGTTACGGTAAACCTTGGGTACGTGTAAGTCGTTCTCCCAAAATAAAATAAAAAAGCAGCAAAAACACGTGGATATGTATGATCTTTTGTATGCTTTATGATTTATATAACCTATGGTCCCATAGGTTACCACGTCATGTCCTACAATTACGAAGATACCCTTGGAATATCGTTTAACTTCCTTCCAAGACAAAAGTTTCCAAATCCAATTCTAAAAATAGTAATAACGCGTAGAACGAGTAGAGAGTATGGAAAAGAATGAAAAGGCCGTGAAGTAGTGGTAAGCGTGTCATGTGAGTGGCTTGTTCCCAATGAGCTGTCACTCTACACATTCACGTGGGTCATATTTGGTTTTGAAAAAGAAATCCTATAAAACATTTTTAATCCCACGCGCTTTTCTACGCTCCGATCCCAAAGGAATCTTTTGTGCCTGATAAGCAGACCCGAGTGATTTAGGGGGTGTTTGTCAGAACATAATTTGTTCATAGTTTATAAGTCTAAAATTAAATTGATCTGTTTGTTTAAAATATTTTTTAGGGGGCTTATAAGTTAAGACATAAGCCAAAAAAAATAAGTTGGGGGAAGGTACTTTTTTTTTTTGGCTTATAAGCACTCGCTTATAAATTTAGTTTGACCAAGATATTACCACATTATCCTTGTTTAATTTTAAAATTCCTTAGTATACCCTTGTTTAATGTAGTACCTTTTTTAGTCATTTTATAATAAAATATACTTATAAAGTACATTTTACCAAACACGTCATACTTATCATCACTTATAAGTATTTTAACCAAACACGTAATTGCTTAAAATTTCAAATGCTTATAAGCTAAAATTAGCTTATAAGCACTTGTTGCTTATAAGCTAATTTTCATAAGCTTAGACAAACACCCCCCTATTTTTTCCTTTCTCTATCATCTCATCTCACGTCTTTTATAATGGCCGAGTCTTTGTCGTTTTCTTTTTATAATTTCTTCGAGTCATGATTAAAGATTTTTATTAATTAAGATGTTATTTTATGGCTTTTGTATTAGTTTAATTATTATTTATACTCAAATTTATCTCTTATAAACCCTTTTTTCAGTAACCTATCTATTTGATATTAATTTTAATCAAAGTTTTCAAAATTATCAACAATTTTTTTTAGTTTTATAATCACTTAATAAAGGCTTTTAATTTTTAATTATTTTCACTTTCACTTTCTCTTTTTAATTTTTATACTTAATTTTGAATTATTTTCAGTTTCCCTTTTTTCACATTTTAAGGGTTTTCAGTTATGTTTCTTTAAATTCAATGGCTTCTTGTAGTAATTAATATCTCATATTTTCATGAATATTATAGTAATTAAATAATTTTTCTATTGATTACTTATTGTTTTATTATACAATGATGAGTATTATAATCTAATTGATTTCGACTTAATTTCAATGTAATTTCCTTGTCGAGCTCTATACGTTGGAGAAATGCCATAGACAACTGTAACAGAGTGTCATATCTCTTGCTTTATTTCCTTGTATATAAGTTGAGATTAGCTTATGAAATTCGAATTATGTCACAAACATATTATTTAAATGCAAAATTTTGTAAATTACAAAAAAAAAAAAATTACCTTAACAATCATTTAATTAAATGAATGATTTAATTTACCTTAGGAACATTCAGAGAACATAAATAGATAAATTGTTATTAGGGTGAACTTAATATTTTCTTTTTAGGTAAGTTTAAAAACAGAAAAAAATTATTAATTCATCCCTTGATTGGGAGGTTCAATTCCTACAAAGGTGTATTAATTTTCAAATAACCCCTAATTGTTCTTGCTCTCATAGTTAGTCCAAAGTAAATGAAAACTTGGTGACAGAAAAGATGGGGTCATCCCACTTGCTAAAGGAAAGAAAAAGACCTCATATTGTGCAATGTCATGTTAAATAATTCATGGGATTTAAATTTATGGCAGACATGGTGGGTCAGTAATTCCACTTGCAATTGAAATAAAAAAATTAGACTTTGCAACATCACTATAAATTATTTCGATCAATTAGTTAGCTTTTCTAACAAAAGAAAAAAAAAAAAAAGATTAAAGACTAGCAAAAGATCAACTAGTTGTGATTAAATTTACTGCAACGTGTTTGATGTAGGATGAATTTTGAGAAAGTATCTTCAATCCATCCAAAATAATTGAGTTTTTTTTTTTTTTTTTAAAAGAGAGGTTTACTTTCTTAACTTATGCCATTCAAAAAATGATTTGTACTTATATAATTATTTTATTAATTCTAATTTCTATAATGTCAAACTTTTATTTACAAGATATATGTAACTATAAAATTAAGAAACAATAAAAATTTTGTTTATTAACATATAACGTTAGAGTATACGAACTCAAATTAGACTTAATAGTATAGTATTTAATAGTTTAATTAAAATGTACTAGACCATGTTAAATAACAATAGACTAAGTAGTCTAGCATTTTTAAAACACCGGGGTGGTGTTTGCCATAGGCACTCCGACGCTTAAGTCAGCAAGGCTGAAAAAGGCTAATATAGTGAGGGCTATGGAGTAGAGAGGTTACTGGAAGTCTAGTCGGAGACTGTGACTACGACAGTGATATAAAGCTCTCAAGTAAGAACTTCGGATGTGAAGGTGTAATGTAGTGTCTCCTTTGTGAGAGGGTTGACCTCTGTTTATATAGTGACCGTCTGGTCTCCTAATCTTGGTGGGAGTAGGAGTCCTAATGTGACTCTGATGCAAACCCTAGAAGAATTAGGGCCGTGGTAAGCTGTCTTACTAGTGTCCCGATAGGAAAGTGATTCTGATCAGAAAAGTAACCTCGAGTAGGAAAGTGTTCTGAACAGGGAAAATGCCTTCGAGTAGGAGATTGATCAAGAACAGGAATATGATCAGTGGGCCATGGGCTCGGAATTCGCCTATAGGCCCAAGAAGTGAACTGGAATTGGGAGGCCCGTGCCCAGATGGTTTGGGTTGACCGTATCCCGTATCAAATGGGACTGATCTGGCTTGGGCTTCTTTAGGACTGGACCCGGTCTTTTCTTCACTAGTGGTCCTGTTTTCTTATTTGGGCCAATGACGATTTTTGGCCCTACCACTTTGCAGGATCACTTTAAATTATTTCAATCAACTAGTTGGCTTATCTAACAGAAGAAAAAAATAAAAATAAAAATAAAAATAAATAGAAGATTAAAGATCAACTAGTCGTGATTAAATTTACTGCAACATGTTTGATGTAGGATGAATTTTGTGAAAGCATCTGCAATCCACCCAAAATAATTGATTTTTTTTTAATTTTTTTAAAAGAGAGATTTACTTTCTTAACTTATGGCATTAAAAAATGATTTGTACCTATATAATTATTTTATTAATTCTAATTTCTATAATGTCAAATTTTTATTTACAAGATATATGTAACTATAAAATTAAGAAACAATAAAAATTTTGTTTATTAACATATAATGTTAGATTATACCAAATCAAACTAGATTTAATAGTATAGTATTTAATAATTTAATTAAAATATACTAGACCATGTTAAATAACAATAGACTACGTAGCCTAGCATTTTTAAAAGACAACATATTCTGATTATTTTTGTTCATGACTAAGAAGACTAAGTATTGAGAAATTAAAATTTTAAAATTGTTTATGAGAATTAATAATGTTGAATATTATATAGTAAATAATCTACTGCAGTTAGTTATTGAAAAAAGGAAATAATTCTAATAGATTATTATGAATTTTAATAATATATAATAAGTAAACTTTTTATCCATTGAACACGCTATTAACATTCATAAAATTTGATAATTAAAAAGAAAATACAATATCTCAAGACCTTGACCCTTTTGCACATTGAACACTTCAAATTATTGAGAGCACTGGTTTCTTGGCAGCTCCTGAATTCTATCGTCTCTTTAATTTAGCAAGGAAATGGCAAACATGGTGGGTCATTGAAATTATAAAGTTGTTTGTCTTCTTCTTTTTCTTCTGCCAGAAAGAAATTCATTGGTGTCCCCACCCTAATTTCGTCCATCTTTGAATAAAAGCATATCAGTCTTTATTATCTGCTTTTATCATTCAAATAAACTCACATCATTGAAAAGATTTATCACACGTTAATATAAATTTACAATTTAACTCGGATTTAGTGCTTCAGTGCATTTAATGAGACAATACTGCACTAAATATAAACTAATATTGTCTTTTGTTTTTAATATGTTCAGAATATTGAATTAAACTTAAAACTTGCACCAAATAATAATTAAGAACTTTAATTAGAAATTAAAAAGGTAAAGATAAAAACAATATGAGATGTCGTTATAATAATACTACACCAACAATTATTTTTCATAAACTTTTTCTCACAATTCTGACATGGTAGCTCACAATTAATCAGTTCACAATGAGTTATATATAGGTCCCACTAATTAATTACAAGTTAACCAATTATGAACTGTCACGTCAGGATTGTGAGAGAAAGTTTGTGAAGAAGAGTTGTTGGTGTATTATTATTCGATGTTGTTATTAGATAATAAGAAGAATCATTTTACTTTTCATTTTGAATTATGGTTTGACAACATTATAGGGGTAAGCATGGGTAGTAGGTAGAACCGGAACCGAAACCAGATCCTGGGATGGGAACCAATGGTGGGTTCTTGAGATGGAACTTTCTTGGAACCGAAGACGGGTACCCAGGATAGAACCTGCTTGGAAGGCAGAAGGCGGGTACTCGGGATGGAACCTGGACTAAAAAAATAATTTTGGCTGTTAAATGACCATAATACCCCTTGTCTATTTGATTAGCAATTAAACAGGTGTTCTCCGAATTCTTACATCCACACAATATTTCTGATAATTTCGATAGCTTCCTCTACATTGCCTAGAAGTCAAGTATGTGTACAGCTTATTATGAGTCATTTCTATCACAGTTTCCTAAATATCTTGTATATGAAATGACAACAGTGTCCCTTGACAACTTCACTGACATTGAAATAGCAAAGATGCTCTACAGATATCCTCAATCCACACTATTAAAGTCATGATTATTTGATGCACGGTGAATTTGAGAGGTATCTTCAATCCACCCAAAATAATTGGAATTTTTATTTTTCATTTTTTTGAAAAAAAGAGAGATTTATTTTCTTAACTTATATAATCATTTTATTAATTCTAATCTCTAATAATGTCAAACTTTTTATTTATAGGATATATGTAACTATAAAATTATGTTAAATACTATTTATAACATTAAGAAACAATAAAAATTTTGTTATTACAGTATAACCGTAGACTATACCAAGTCATACTAGATTTAATGGTCTAGTACTTTTTAGATAGATCAAATATTAATTATTTATATATGTAACATTAATTTTATTAACTTCTTTTTACTTTTTGGAGACATTGTGGGTCATCCATTCATAAAAAGCATATCAACCTTTCAAGTTTTCACGCCCATTTCAAATTGCATTTTCTCTCAAATCTTCCTCAACTCAGTTTTACGTACAGATCACTTTAAATTATTTCAATCAATTAGTTAGTTTTTCTGACAAAAGAAAAAAATAAAAAAAAATAAATACAAAATATGATGAATTTTGAGAATGTATCTTCAATCCACCCAAAATAATTAAGTTTTTATTTTTCATTTAAAAAAAAAAAGAAGAAAGATTTACTTTCTTAACTTATTTCTATATTAGAAATAATTCTAATAGATTATTATGAATTTTAGTCATGTAGTAAATCATGTTAGTTGTTGAAAAAATGAAATAATTCTAATAGATTATTATAAATTTTAATAATATATAATAAGTAAACTTTTTATCCATTGAACACGCTATCAACATTCATAAAACTCGATAATTAAAAAGAAAATACAATATCTCAAGACCTTGACCCTTTTGCACATTGAACACTTACAATATAAAGTAGTGCTGTAGTTTCTTGGTTAGCTCCTGAAATTTGTCGTCTCTTTAACGTCTCTTTAATTTAAAAATGATTTGTATCTATATTAGAAATAATTCTAATAGATTATTATGAATTTTAGTTATGTAGTAAATCATGTTAGTTATTGAAAAAATGAAATAATTCTAATAGATTATTATAAATTTTAATAATATATAATAAGTAAAAAGAAAATACAATATCTCAAGACCTTGACCCTTTTGCACATTGAACACCTACAATATAAAGTACTGCTGTAGTTTCTTGGCAGCTCCTGAAATTTTTCGCCTCTTTAACGTCTCTTAAATTCAGCAAGGTACTGGCAAACATGGTGGGTCATTGAAATTATAAAGTTGTTTGTCTTCTTCTTTTTCTTCTGCCAAAAAGAAAATCATTACTGTCCCACTACGTCTGCACCATAATTTCGTCCAAAGCAATTTTACTCAGTTATCTTTGAATCATACCAGTCTTTTAAGTTTTCACGCGCATTTCAAATTACATTATCTCTCTCATCTTCCCAACTCAGTTTTACGTGCAAGGATTTACAAAAGCATATCAGTCTTTCAAGTTTTCACTCGCATTTCAAATTACATTATCTCTCTCATCTTCCTCAACTTAGTTTATGTGCAAAGATTTCCAGATAGCGGAGGAGTTTCATTTATAGGAGAACACCAATCAGTACGATGTTTCAACTTCAGCTTCTCTTCTGATTTTAGCTAGTTTAATTAACTTCTTTTTTATTATTATTTACTTGTTAACGTCTTTATGAATTTAAAGTTTGCAAGGATCTAATCAAAGATCTTAATTACAGTTCATTTTGAGTGTGAAATTTTACTTCAAATTCTCTTACGTAGAAGGTATCAATCACAATCTTTTATACTGGCTTTAGATATATATCCTACTTTATAAAGCTGAATTTGCGAATTGTGACTGCAGATTCTCAAGCTCAAATAGCATCATCATAATTGGGTATGATAATCATCATCTTTGAACTTCATTATTATACCACTACATCATTTTTCATTAAAAAGTTAAAGAAATATTACAAAAATTAATTTGTTTTGAGCTTCATTATTTTATCTTTGAAATTCATTGGCTTGGTTGAAGTTTATTTAGAATGTGTGGTCAACGACCAGATTTTTTATCGTAGATCTGACCGTTTTCTGCTAGATCCATAAAAGATTTGGTTGGAAACAGACAGATTGGCGAAAGATCGACCAGATCTGACCAATCGTGTGTCGTTCTGACATCAGCGACGGTTGTTGGCGGCAGTTGCTTGCTGACAACTATTGCTTGCGTGGGTGAGAGTGTTTTTGTTAATTTATAAATTTTTATTGAGAAATGTAATTGTTAAATATTATGAGTTGAATAGAATAAGATTGAATTTTAAACAATATTAAAACAAACATGTTTTTTATTTTTAGGATATGATAGTAGAATAAAATAAAGTTGGAAAAATAAAAAAATAAATACAAAATTAAAGATAAACTAGTCATGATTAAATTTACTACAAAGTGTTTGATGTAGGATGAATTTTGAGAAAGTATCTTCAATCTACCCAAAATAATTGAGTTTTTATTTTTCATTTTTTTTCTTTTAAAAAGAGAGATTTACTTTCTTATGGCATTCAAAAATGATTTGTATCTATATAATCATTTTTATTAATTATAATTTCTCTAATATCAAAACTTTTATTTATAGGATATATGTAATTATAAAATTAAGAAACAATAAAAATTTTGTTTATTAACATATAACGCTAGATTAGACCAAATCAAACTAGATTTAATGATATAGTATTTAACGGTTTAATTAAAATATGTTAGACCATATATTCTGACTATTTTTATTCTTGACTAAGAAGACTAAGTATTGAGAAAATAAAATTTTAAAATTGTTTATGAGGATTAATAATGAAATAATTCTAATAGATTATGATTTTTAAAAACTTTTTATCCATTGAACAAGCTGTCAACATTCATAAAATTTGATGATTAAAAAGAAAATGATAATTAAAAAGAAAATACAATATCTAAAGCCCTTGACCCTTTTGCACATTGAACACTTAAAATTATTGAGAGAGGAAAACATATAGTTCAGTAGTTTCTTGGCAGCTCCTGAATTTTGTCGTCTCTTTGATGCAGCGAGGAAATGGCAAACATAAAAGAAGTAGGAGCAAAAATAATGCTCTCGTTTTCATCGTTTGTGTACCAAAATATCTTTTGAGATAGATAAAATATTAATTAATTCTATATGTAACATTAATTTTATAATCATTTTATTTTCAAAAAATATGTGTAAAGTATACAAAATCCTATCTAATATAACTTATATTACTATTATGAATTATCATCAATTTTATTTTCAAGATTTATGTGTAAAAGTCAAAAGCCAAAAAATTTAAAGTCAAAAACTTAACAACTGGTACAAATAATTTGTGAATTGTCTTGGAGATTGTCAGCACCGAAAGTTGTTTGTCTTCTTCTGTCAAAAAGAAATTCATTGCTGTCCCACTGTATCTCCATCGTAATTTTGTCCAAAGCAATTTTACTTAATTATCTTTGAGCCATATCGTCCAATGCTAAAAGCAGATTAATCTTGTTAAGTTTTCGCGCGCATTTCAAATTACATTTTCTCTAATATCTTTCTCAACTCAGTTTTATACGCAAAGATTTACAGATTCCAAAGGAGTTTCATTTCTAAGAGAACACCAATCGGTATGATGTTTCAACTTCAGCTTCTCTTTTGGTTTTAATTGGTTTAATTAACTTCTTCTTTGTTATTATTTACTTGCAAGGATCCGATTGAAGACACATATAAGGTAAGTTTTCATTTAAGTATTTATTGTTGATCTTTATTATTTTTTGCTTTTAGTTAGTTTTGATGTACTAATTAATATCTCTGAGCTATAGTCAAGTCAATTGAAGTCTCTTTAGTGTTGGAGAATTATATTGGCTTATAGAAGAAGATAATTTCCTGCTAGTTTTGGTTTTAATCAAAATTATTGGTCTTTTACTTTGAATAAATTCATTCAATTTGCTTTTTTCCAACTAAAACAGACAAGATCTGAGATACACTTCATTCTGTGTGTGGAATTTCACTTCAAATTCTAAGGTATCAATCACAAACTTTTATACTAGCTTTAGATATATATCCTACTTCATAAAGCTGACTTTGTAAATTGTGATCACAAATTTTCAAGCTGAAATAGCATCATCATAGTTGAATATGATAATTATCATCTTTGAACTTCATTATTATACCACTACAAAAATTTATCATTAAAAAGTTAAAGAAAAACTATAAAAATTAATTTGTTTTGAACTTCATTGGCTTGGTTGAAGTTTATTTAAAATGTGTGGTCAACGGCCAGATTTTTGGTCGTAGATCGGGCCGAAAACGGACAGATCAGTGCGCACGATTAGCCTATCGTGCGTTGTTCCAATACTGGCAGCCAAGGTGGCAATGGCGGCTCTAGCGGGCGACTATTGCTTGGGTGGGTGGATGGGGGTGTTTTTGTTAATTTATAAACTTATATTGAGAAAAATAATTGTTAAATGTTTTGAATTGAATAGAATGTAATTGAATTATGAACAATATTAAAACAAACATGTTTTTCATTTTTAGGATAGGATAGTAGAATAGAATGGGTTTGGAAAAGTTAAACAAATTGTGGTTAAATATTATTTCAAAATTTATATTGAAGAGAGTGAAAAAATGAAGAAGTTTTTTAGTAAGTTTAATCACACAGTTTGTCTCACTTGATACATGGACAAGTTGTTAGAATCTCAATTATTTGAGTCTTATAGCTTACTTCATGGATGAGGATTGGCAAATACATAAAAGGATTTTAAATTTTTGTCCTATAAGTAGTCAGAAAGGTATAATCATTGGGAAGAGAGTTGAGAGGTGCTTACTTGATTGGGGTATTTCTAAAGTTTTCATAATAATGGTCGACAATGCAAGTTCTAATGATATGGGAATAAGCTATCTTAGGAGTCAGTTAGCAAGTTGGCAGGGAAATGTCTTAGGTATAGATACTAACTTTTATGTTAATTGTGATTGTGACCATACATTCTCAAGCTCAAATAGCATCATCAACAGTTGGTATGATTACTTATTATTTTTCAATTTCATTATTATACATTCTCTATAAATTTTGTAAATAAATGATCTAGATTGTTAGTTTAAACCAAAGGATCCTTAGAAACATTCAGAGAATATAAATAGATAAATTGTTATTAGGGTGAACTTAACATTTTCTTTTTTGGCAAGTTTAACAACAACAAAAAATTATTAATTCATCCTTAGATTGGGAGGTTCAATTCCTACCAAAGATGAATTAATTTTCATTTAACCCCTAATTGTTCTTGCTCTCATAGTTAGTCTAAAGATAATGAAAACTTCGCAACAGACAAGGTGGGTCATCCCAGTTACTAAAGGAAAGAAAAAAAGCTCGTATTTTTTCACCTTTAGACTAATTACTACCCGTCAAGAATTTGGGTTGGCAACGTCATTTTAATTTCTTGTTTAATCTTCTTAAAAAAATGTAAATACCCATAAAATTGAATGCTTGTTTTCTTTATTATTTTTATTCATTTCCAATATTAACTTGTTTTATTTGTTTTGTTATTAATGCTTTTATGGCTCCATAATACCATCACTTATATTTTACTTAAATATCTTCTTCTCATTTGATAGGTCAAGTATTTGGACGCATTGTGGGTCATCCATTGATAAAAGTAGAGAGGTGATTGTGCAAAGATTTACAGATACCAGAGAAGTTACATTTCCAGGAGAATACCAATCGGTATGATGTTTCAATTTCAGCTTCTCTTCTGGTTTTAGTTGGTTTCTTTGTTATTATTACTTGTTAACTTCTTTATGAACTTAAATTTTGCAAGGATCTGATCGAAGATCTCAAATACACTTCATTCTGAGTGTGGAATTTTACTTCAGATTCTCTTACTTGGAAGGTATCAATCACAAACTTTTATACTGGCTTTAGATATATATCCTAGTTCATAAAGCTAAACTTTGCAAATTGTGACCTCAGATTCTCAAGCTCAAATAGCATCATCACAGTTGGGTATGATACTTATCATCTTTAAACTTTATTATTATACCACTACAAATTATTTCATTAAAAAGTTAAAAAAAGACTACAAAAATTAATGTTTTGAACTTCATTCGCTTGGCTTAAATTTATTTAGAATGTGTGGTCAATGGCCACATGTCTAAATTAATGGGTTAAAGAGGACAAATTTTTTTTGCTTAGAATAATATTGCATATAGGTTGTCTCCATCATTCCAAGGATAGGGCTGAAATTTCGTTTTCTTATTACATTTGCATAATTTAAGTCAATTTATGCTAAGAATAGAGAAAAACTTGCAAGCTAAGGTTTCTGGAAAAATGATTTTCGTTAAAATGTAAGAGAAGAGGTATAACAGCTTATATAGTTTGTGAAGAAGAGAGGTAACTGTTGACTTTGTTGTCTCCTAGTTTTAGCTTATAACTCTTAACAATTTATGGTGTTTGACTAATTAGTAGCCATTGTTAGAATATCTTACTCGGGGTTGTGAGCTATTAATCATATGAAGAGGATAATATCTTCTAGTTTAATCGAGTATGATTACATAAAATATTTAAAGTTCGTCATTTATTGTTTAGCTATTTATTTTTATTGTTTCATTTGCAGAATGCAGGTCATAATAGTCTCTCATAGTGTGTAGTTTTCTATTATGTCAAGATATCTTTTAGTAGAAAAAAGGTATATGAAATGTCCTTTTTTCTTTTGTGCTTTTGACATTTATTATAATATGGATGTAGCTTAACGGAGAAGACCTAATTTAAAACTTCTGCTTTAGAGCATCATCATGAAACCAAAATTTATCATATAGTTTAATATGTTAATCTTAAAACTAAAAGAAAATATCTTAACAAAGGTGAACCTCTTGAGCCATGGCTAACTTTATGTAGGTTAAAAAATACAATTAAATCTTGATAAATTAATAACTTCAATTAAATAAAACTTTTCAATTAAATAATACTTGATGTCGGATTTATAAGATTTAATAAGATTAAAATACACACACACACACACACACACATAGAGATACTACTTGATATATAAATTAATAATCTCCTTATACATCAAAATTATATACATGCATGACTCAATTAAGAGGCATTTTATAAAACAAGTCAAATGTTACTTGTTTCCTCTTGAAATTGATGTCTTCTTGGATCTCATCTCTAACTTTCCTTAGTGCATTAAGAACCACTAATGTAGTGTTTTCATATTGTAAGAGAAAATTACAATGTGATTGTTTCTTTAAGTGCATTAACTATGAACTATTCCCTATATCACACTAACTATACACAATATGTACATGCATTAAGTTCAATGTTTTGGAAAAAGAAAATAAAGAATGCCTCAATAAATTAATAATTTATTAATTTATACCATTACTTAATATATTGATTTATTAATAAATTTTTATGGTCCCAATGATATTTATTTATTGAGGTTAAACTATGTATGTATATATATCTTATGTTATTTAGAAATAAAAATTTTAATATTAGTAAGTTTAGATATGATTTTATTTCTTGGAGATAATTGAGCAAATATTAACCAAGGGACTTCAAGAATATTCACTAATACTTACAATGAAATGCATACTCTACTCTGAACTAACCTTGTTTGTTATCAAATAGGAACAAAATAATAAAAAAAATTTCCTTTTTTTCATAATTAAATTATTTAAAGGAATGATCAACAATGCTTCATAGTTTTTCCTCTTTTAACGTTAATTTATATTTAATAACTTCACATCTTACTTATTTTCTTATCTCACCTCTTTCAGATAAAGGTCTAATCAAAATCAGATACTTGCGCTTTGTTGGTAGTTACTCAAAGCTTGACATTTCATGAAAATATCATTGGTTTTTGAGCAAGGTATTTAAATTTTCTATTATTTTATTTATTTTTAAATTTTATATAGCATAGAAAATAGTAACACGGTTGATTATTTGTTTATCTTATCTAAATAATAATTATTAATGCAAAATACGAATAACACGATATAAGGTTGCCATATTTCACTCGATGAATATGATGAGATTTTTTATGCTAATTACCTAGCACTAATCTATTCCAAAAGAGCAAAATTAATCAAACCATACTCACAAGGATTTATTGTCGCACCCCCTCCTAGGTATTCCCTATCTCGTCGAATTCGGGCACTCTGAGGGACTCAAGATCCCAAGAGGAGGGTATTTTTTTTTTTTCAAAAATAATTTACTATCTCCACTCATGAAAAACTTTAATGACAATAGTGTAACACGAAACATAGTTTTGAAAACGTAAATCTTAGAAAACAATTTACATAACAAATGTATCAGAGTGCTTCTAATGTGTATAAACATCATGCTAATGAACATATGTCTATTAGCCAACCGAATGCGTATAGCAAGCGCCTCACATATACACTGTATGCAATCCTGCGGGAAAAACATAAAATAGTGAGTTAGGAAGCCCAATGAGTGGATAATACAATTTATAAATGAAAATAACTTTCAACCTTAAACCAGCATGAGCAAAACTTGCATTTTTCATAACGTGTAACTATTCCCTTAACGAAACCACACTTTCTTGATATAATTTCCTTGATTCGTATCCACTCATGTCCATCAAGGAAATTCGCATCATTGTACAAACTTTCCAATTACCATGGATCATCGTATTATTTTCACGAAACCGATACACCATCATCAAAGTTAAGTAGGCATTCCCCAACACAAACCCACTCTTGCTCACGCCAATACCCATCAAATATCTACAATTTCCACCCAACTTATACCCGTTGAATATTTATAAATTTCATCCCAGCCTATACTCGCTAGATGTTCACAAGTTCCACTCATTCAATTAATGCAACCATCACCACCACCATTACCACACTAGTACGCAAGGTCCCGAATATATACAACCAACTAGCTGCTCAACTAGGCCAATACCCGTCTAGTGTAACCCTGTCAAATCCCTCCCAAGGTCTATCCTCCGGGTGTAATCTCGCCTGGAGCTCGTCAGGTGCCCAACCTGTCCCGATAGGATAGTATAAATCATCATCGTTTGGAAGTACGAGTCATCTCAATATGCGCATGAGGCTAATCATATCCCATCCAGGCCAATACCAGCCCAATAGTCTCATCAAATCTCGCCCAAGCCAATACCCACTAGGTGTCATAATCCCACTCAGGCCAAAATGCGCTTGGTGTAATCCCGCTTGGAGCTAGTCAGACGTTCTGTCTGTCCCGATAGGATGCTAAATATAAATACTAACTAATGTTTGGAGGGGGATGGTACTAAAGGTGATTACAGTCCGCATAACACTTCCATAATCCCACCTTCGAACTTCCCAACCTGCCTTCATGCAAGTGTTCGAATATGAATCCCATATATTTCTTAATAAAACCATCATGTAAATACGAGTATAATTTTCCCGAAGTATACCAACTTATAAAATATCAATTTACACCTCATATTTGTCCCGCATTTATTTAGTCCCAAAGGTTTCAAACATCACAATTAGCCCCCTGCCTGTTCTCCGATAATCGTAAAACTGACAATCTGCCCCCTTAGGAATCCTTCCGGCTTCCACCAATGGTAACCCAAAGCAAAGAAATTTGGGCCTGATGCCCCCCAAATATAAACAAACCCAATACTAATTTAATAAATCTTTTCACAATTAGAAACCAACCCAAAACACCCATTACTCACGACTTCTTAAATTTGGGCCAAGCCAATCTCCTTTTGATAAGCTCATCCATACTTCAATCTATCAAAGTTTAATAAACCAACCACCAAGATTTTATTCAATTTATTGAATTTTAACAACCCCGCATATCCACCAAGTATACACCCGGACATCTACTTCTCCAACTCAACCCAAACCAAGAATCTCATTTCATCCCAACTATAACTCTTATTCCCACCAACATTACCCTTCAATTTCCTCATTCTCTATTCAAGAACAGACAAACCAGCCCTCCCCAAAATTTGGCTGGATTTTTCCATTTTAATAACCGATTACATATGCCATTTCTCACAAGTTAATTTCCAATCATCCAAATTATGCAATTTCACACAAACACACATGCATGCCAAAAGTTCCCTTCCAATACATGATCCATAACCCATACATATAACATTTTTCATAAGCCAAAATATAACCAATAATCATGATCTTGATTAAACAACACTAAGCCAATTCATCAACATAATCCACAACCTCCTAAAGCAATCCATACCATTTCATTTATTTAATATCCAACACTCCCAATTGTAAATCAAGCAAACCAGTCCCCACCACATCAAACGCCACCAATTAGCTCCACAAATTATATAACAGAAAATCAAACTTTTAGCAAGGAAATTTTCGTTGATCCACTCACCTTCTGAAGCTAAATTCTTGATCCGAAGAAGGGATCAGAATCCTCTAACGATGTCTGTGCTTGTCTTCCTTTATCCGAAATCCAATGACCTCTCCATGCAAAGGTCTCTCTATGGTATCATTTCAACATTAAATTCATTGGACATCTTAAATTCCAAAAGATTAACTTAACATCCTTTATCAAAAGCTGTCTCATAATAGAACACTGATCACTCTAGGATTTTTCATAAAAATTCTATTCATCAATTTAAGCCATAATTTTAATGGGGCATTCAAGACACACATATGAGGTTCCAGTATATTATCCAAGTCATTCTACAGTCGATAACCATTTAAAACAGAATTTTTTTTCAACTTTTTCAAAACTGCCAACTGCTTCCAGAATTGAGGTTATTGACGTGTAAAATTTATAACAATTTAACCTTTAATTTAAACCTGACGAAAACCTCCAGAATTAAACTAGACACCTACTGGATTTAGAAAAAATTTAAAATCATCAAATTTAAAAAGGAATAGATGCATCAAATCATCTACTAAAATACTCGTTCTGCAGAAACCCAAATTCCAGAATTGTAGGGCAAACTTAAAAAATCCATAGAAAATCCAATACTTTGAGTTTTTTAGTGAAACAAATCTCCAAACACTCCTCAAGAAGTCTACAACAACATATCCAAAATTCAGTTTCAGTCAAAAACCCAAAACATGTAAATGATTTTCGGAATACCAAATGGTCATATTTTGTACAGTAACTCTTATATAAAAAATCACATCTTTAACCAATTTTTTTTTTTTTGGCTTAGGAATCACATATATGTTATATCCACATAACATTATTGTAATTAATCTTCCCTTTTCAGTTTAATCTTATACCATGACCCTACAACATCAACTTTTCTTGCCAAATGCCCCCAACAAAAATTTAAAAATTCACATTTCCCCCTGGAAAACAAAATAAATTTTATAAAATAACCCATAAAATATGGGATATTACATCTATATTGCTTTACTTTCTATATGAGAATTATGTTTACTTAACCACTACGAAATTTCACTATTGGGTCTATCTAGCATTACAACTTAAAACACTTATCTAGGCTAAAAATCATGTTTTCCCAAAGGTGTATTTGCTAAAGCTAATTTTCTTTTCTACAACAAACAAATAAAACAGTAGTAGCAACAAACAAATAATCATGAAATATTAGAAGTTTACCTGTTCACTAATCACAATTATGTTACACCGTTCAATGTTACAAAGAAAAAGTGTAAGATTAGTAGTAGCGTAGTATAATGTATTTTATTTTTTAACTTAAAAAAATAGCTTATTGAAGACATTTCTAGGAACTAGGAATATAATTATCTACCATAGTGTTTTAAAAATGTTCAAAAAATAAAACAGATGTTATCTAAACTATTTCCGACAAGATTGATTTTACAAATTCATATCTCTAGCTAATTAGTTAATATTAGATAATCCTATAACTGCGTTATACTGATACACTTTCTAATTGATAACACAGATGTTGATAGAGATTGCAACAGCTATTGTATCAAAGGTTGGAGAATACTTGGTGGAGCCGACCATAAACCAAGCTCGTTACTTATTTCGTTTCAACAAAATTCTTGAAGATCTTATGGAAGCAGAACGAAACTTGGAATTGAAACAAGGTGATGTGGAGAAAGAAATCGAAGCTGCAGAAAGAAATGCTGAAAGAATTAAGGCAATTGTACAAGATTGGTTGTCTGATTCGAGAAAAATCTTGGGAGAAGTTGAGACGTTGAAAAGAAAAATAGAAGTTAATAAGACTTGTCTTAATGGGTGGTGTCCTAATTGGGGCTCTCGATATCAGCTGGGGAGGAAAGCAACAAAGACAAGCAGTCAGTTGAAGAAAATTATAGATAAAGGCCAATTTGGAAGAGTGGGGTGTCGTGCTCTTCTATCAGGTGAACCTTCAGCACCTAAAGATTTTGAATTTTGCCGGTCTACGAAGGCTGCTTTTGATGACATTATGGAGGCACTTAAAAATGATGGCACCCATATGGTTATATTGTATGGGATGGGCGGTGTGGGTAAAACAACTTTAGCAAGAAAAGTGCATAAAACGGCCAAAGAAAAGGGCATCTTTAAGGAGGTTGTGATGGCTACTATATCCCAAACTCCAAACTTCAGAAATATTCAAGGTCAGCTGGCTGACTTCCTAGATTTGAAATTTGAGGAGGAAACTGAAGAGGGAAGAGCTCGGAGGTTGTCTACAAGATTGTCAAATCCTGGTAATAACCTTATAATCCTGGATGATGTCTGGGAAGAATTTGATTTCGAGGAAAAAATAGGTGTTCCATTGAGTAAAGGTTGCAAAATGCTTTTGACAACCCGCTACAGAAACGTATGCGCTTATAGGGAGTATCAATCGTTAATTCCTCTAAATGTTTTAGAGAAAGACGAAGGAGTGACTTTACTCAAAAGGCAAGCAGGTATAGATGATGACTCTGTCAGCTTGAATACTTTGGCTACTGAAATTGCTAAAGAATGTGATGGTTTGCCTTTAGCACTTGTAACCATTGGAAGTCACTTGAGAGGAAAGAAGGATACTGAAACATGGGAATTTGTGTGTGACTAAAAAAGTTCAAAAGCGGAGGATAACGTCTGTTAATTGTACACAAAGCGGTGTCTATGCCATTCTTAAGTGGAGTTATGATTATTTGAAGACAGATGAAATTAAATTCTGTTTTTTGATGTGTTCACTATTTCCTGAGGATTTTAAAATTCCTTTGGAGGATTTGGTGAGAATAGGAGTGGGGTTAGATTTATATAAAGATGTTTCATCCATTGAAGAAGCAAGAAGGGCCTTACATTCAATGGTTGAAACCCTGAAGGATTTGGGTTTGCTATTAGATGCTTATGGAAAAGAATTTGTGAGAATGCATGATATAGTTCGTGATGTTTGTCTGTGGATCACATCAAAGGGGGAGAATATATTCATGAGCAAGATTCGCATGGATTTGACGCAGTTGAAAAGCGAAAAAAGCTGGAAACAATATACAGCAATCTCCTTGTTGGAAAACAAACTAGAAGAGCTCTCTGTTAGACTGGAATGTCCTAAGCTTAAAATATTGCTATTGGGTGGTGAAGATCAATGGTCACAGTTGAAAGTTTCAGATGAATGTTTCAAAGAGATGAAAGCACTAGAAGTTGCAAGTTTAAGATATGCAGACCTTTCACTGAAATCACTTCAATTCTTGACAAATCTCAAGACTTTAGAGTTGTCTGGTTGTAATCTGAGAGACATTTGTTTCCTTGCCAAGCTGAACAAACTTGAGATTCTTAGCTTTAGAGGTTCTCGTTTTGACGAATTACCAAAAGAATTGAGTGTACTTGAGGAACTAAGAATGTTGGATTTACGTCAGTGTTACCAGCTACAAAGAATTCCTTCCAATTTGATAGGACGCTTTGCTCAATTGGAAGAATTATACATTGAGAAGGACATCTTTGAAGGAAGGGAGGTTGAAGAGAAGAGTATAGAAACAGGTAATGCTAGGCTTTCAGAGGTAAATGATCTACCTCGCTTGGCTGTTCTGTATTTGAAAATAAATTCAAAATGCCTTCCAAAAGACTTTGCTTTCTCCAAACTTTCAAGGTATCAAATTGTTGTGAACAATCACCATGATTATGAATCTTCAAGAATCATCAAAAGCTTTAATAATTGCTGTTATTGATGCACCCTTATTGACAGCATTATTTAAAGCACTATATCATAGTGTAGAATATCTTAGTTTGGAAAGAGTAACAGGTTGTCAAAATATCCTCCCAAGCATTGACCAAAAGGGATTGAAGAAGTTGAATACTCTTCGGGTTATAGATTGTAAAGACTTGAAATGCATGATAGATGCATCGCAAGTGGGGGAAGAAAATGCTGAGTTGCATCCAAGTTTAGCAAAGTTACGGTTGGAAGGGTTACCAGAATTGCAGTGTATATGGAAGGGGCCCATGTCCATTCATACTGTAAACTTCCAAAATCTTACGGATGTTCATGTGGGAGTGTGTGGAAGCTTGGCTTATCTTTTCACTTTATCAATTGGCCAGAGTTTGGGGCAGTTGAAATCACTCCATGTAGAATGTTGTCCGAGTTTGGAGTTCCTGATCAAGATAGAAGAGGGTGATAATGGCAGGGGAGAGAAAATGTTTTCGAAATTAGAAGATCTCCATATTTCAAATTGCAAGAGATTGGAATATGTTTTTCCAGTGTTTGTTGCAGCAGGTCTTATACAACTTAAAAATCTTGAAATAGAAGTTGCAGCAGAGTTGAAGCAAGTATTTCATGGAGAAGAAGAAAATGAAGTTGCAGAGGAAGGAAAGGACATCAAGTTGCCTAATTTAAAAATGCTAAAGCTTTACAAACTTGAAAAGCTTACCAGATTCTTTCCAGAAAATAATCATTCAACTCTGCCAGCTTTGGAGGTATGTTTTCAATTTTTATTTTTATCTCAATACAAATTATTGTCACATTTTTTTTTTTTTGCCTAAAATGGACGAACATGCTTGAATTTGACCAATATTAAAATAGCAATAAAACTATATATGCGTATGGTACCCATACTATACCGTTATATTTTCCAAGATTGTAAAATGGTTAGTAAGATTGTGAGTAAGCATAGCATTACTCTTAAAATAGATAGTACTTTAAGTGAGATATCAAAAATGAAAAATTATATCATAATAGTAAAATCTTTATCTATTAGACCTTTAGATGGATCATTTAGCTATACATTATTTTAGAATTTCTAACAATTATGATATAATTTTTCAATACAATTGGCATTAATTTTATTCAGCCCCTGAGATTGTTAAGTCTCAAGGGCCCTAATGATTTTATTGCTTTTTAATTTTTAATTTTTGTATACTTTGTGAGTAATTTTATATTATTTTTTAAAAAGAACTAATTTAAATTTATACAATTACTTTACCCTTATATAAAATTAAATTTAATTCTAATTAACTTTTTGTTAATTAGAGTTAAAATTATTGTTAAATTTTGAAGTTTAACAATAAATTTTTTTGAAGTAAAAGTGTTATTATTATTATTATTAAATTAAATTAAATTAAAGATGTACCTTGCCATTAACATTCAGTTTTACTTGTATTTAAAAATATAATAACAAATTGACTCAAGACTGAACAAAATTTTATTACTTACAACTTTTATTATTATTATTATTTCATTTTATTATAAAGAAACATAGATTTGCATAATTGTTATAATCGGGTGAATCTAATAAATTTTGATAACATCAAAGTGATTTGTTTTCCCCAGAAATTGTGTGATCTAATCGTGGACAATTGTAATCATCAGTTTGTTGACAAAGTTCTCTGGATTAAGACGTGGCTTCTTCAAAAATTTGGAAGTATTACACATTGGTAATTGTGGAGCAAAGTTAGAAGATCTAATCATTGAAAGACAACAACATGAATTATCACTTCTAAAATTAAAGAGTTTGTCTTTGTATATGCGAAAGAACTAGAAGGATTTATGTAAAGGTCCCTGCTCATGTTCTAAGGTTGGGAGAATCTAACCACTTTAACAATAAGTGGATGCAAAAAGCTGAAAGGTATCTTTTCATTTACTCTTGCTGAGAGATTGGGTCAATTGGAATCACTTTTAGTACAAGATTGTGAGAATTTGGAACAAGTATTTTATCTGGACGAAAATGTAGGTTTAGGAGATGAGAAAAAATCAACCTCCCAAAATTGAAGAAGATAAACCTTGGGTGCAGCTCGAACCTTAAAAGCTTCTGTCCAGAAAAATATCATTTAACTTGTCCAGCTTTGGAAGAGTTCAAAATAAATGCGCGGAGCGGAGGTGTGTTGGAGCTTTCAAAAAGGTTTATTTATTTTTTTTTTTTTTTTTGAAGTAAAATGCCAAAATTATCTTGAAGCCGTTGTCTTTATTTTTTTATTTTTATTTGCAAAAATAATTGAAATGTGTGAATTTTGACTAATAATGGTAATAAGATTAAAAAAAATGCATAAATTAAAATGATATTTTGATTAATGGTCTTTATTCACGAATCTAAATAAGTTTGTTTTTGTTAAATTAAATAAAAATATTTGAATACCAATTAATGCCTTTTTACTTTTATTTTATTGACCATATACATCTTTTACTTTTCAATGTTTATTTATTAATGCCTTTTTCTAAGAAGTTTGATTTACTTGTATTTGGCAACATGCATGGTCAATGACTAACACATGATAAAATTGCCATCTAACTAGAATTTCAGCTATTATAACTATCAATTTCAATTTTGATATTTGTTGAGTTTGCATATATTAAAAAATAGTTAAAGTTAAGAAAATTATGAGAGGGAAATTAGCATTTTCTTTATTATTAGTGTTATTATTTTTGAGAAATTATTTAATTTTAGTTTCAATAATAAAATAACAGATTTCGTTTATTAATTTTAATAGTTGTTGGTGTGATGTCATGGATCTCATAAATTTTTTGTAAGAGATCAAAGTGATTTGTTTTTTCAGGAAAGGCGGATTGTGGTGATGAATTATTGTAGTATTCAGTTGTGTGATGAAATCCTCTTTGAGTTAAGATGTGGCTTCTTAAAAAATTTTGAAGAATTAAGCATGAAATTGTGGAGTAAAAGAGGTATTCCAATTGGAAGGACAACAACATGAATTATCACTTCCAAAATTAAAGAGTTTGGAGTTGTATGTCTGGAAGAACTAGAAGGTTTATGTAAAGGTCCCGCTCATGTTCTAAGGTTGGAAAATCTAACCACTTTAACCATAAGAAAGTGCAAGAAGCTGAAACATATCTTCTCATTTACTCTTGCTCAGAGGTTGGGTCAATTGGAAAGACTTATTATATGGGATTGTGAGAATTTGGAACAAGTATTTTATTTGGATCATGAAAGAGAAGAATATGTAGGTGGAGGAGATCATAAGAACATCGTGCTTTCCAAAATTGAAGAAATTATATCTAGAAGGACTTGCAAAGCTAGTAAGCTTTTTTCCAGAAAAATATGATGCATGTTGTCCAGCTTTGGAAGAGTTCACAGTAAAAGACTGTTTCAAATTAAGTACAACTTTCATTGTTGAAGAGGTATGTTAAATCTTTTATCTATTAGACCTTTACTAATTGGATAGATATTTCATGCATGAAGAGTTGGTAATATTCAATAATAATAGTTAGTATTAACTAGATAGATATTCTATGTACATTATTAAAAAAAATTGTTAAAATTTAAGTTTACTAATTACCACCACTCCCTTTATGGGAATAAAATTCTTCCAAGTTTAATAAAACTTATTCAGCAATAGCATATCAGACCATTCAACTTAAAATTATAAATGAATCTACTTTGTTATTGTTAATTTACTTTCAGCTTCTCTTAGAATTTTTGAATTTTTTAGTTAATTAAATAAAATATATAAAAGATTCTCTTACTTTTTTTAGTAGTTGGTAGTACGTTATAATCTATTGGCATAAATTTATCTAATAAACTTTTTATAACATTATTTTGCAGTTTCAGAATCTGCAAAGGGTAAAGATGAGTAATTGCAGTAGTCAATTGTGGTATGGAATTCTCTCTGGGTTGAGATGTGGCTTCTTCAAAAAAATTAAAGAATTAAGCATGGAAGACTGCGGAGTACTAGAACATGAATTATCATTCTCAAATTTGAAGAATTTGACCTCTTTAACAATAACCCACTTCAACAAGCTTAAACATATCTTCTCACCAATTGTTGCTAGAAATCATATGTTGCAATTGAGAAGGTTGTGCATCAGAGAATGTGCGGAATTGGAGCAAATCATTGATGTTAAAGATGTTGAAGAAGTTGGAGCAAATCTTCTCCAAACTCTATCATATATTAGAGTGGAAAAGTGCCATAAATTAAAAAATCTGTTTCCTATCTCCATAGCTCGGGGTTTTCAAAAACTGGCAATGCTACAAGTGATTGATAACTCTGAATTAGAAGAAATATTTGGAGATAATGATGCGCTTGATGAGAAAGAAATCCAATTGCCTCAACTTTGGGATATAACCTTGGAAGATTTACCAAGACTCACCAACTTTTGCTGTGTGGATTATCACTTCATATTTCCTGCACCACCACTTTTTGATTTGAGAGTCTTAAGATGTCCAAAGATAAGTACAAGATTTGCATGTGATGAAGATAATAAAAGTGTGCATGCGGAAGCAAAGGTACTTCAATTTTTCAATTATAATTGATTAAAGATTTTAAGTCAAAAGGATTTGCTCATTATTCTTCACAATAAGGAACTTCTTTTCATACATTTACTTCTTATGTAATGCCACAAAAAGCTTAATATTACTACCCTCGCATTTGATGCTTCCAATATCTGGCTTTGCAGGCACCCAAAATAGGTAGCACCGAAGATGATAGTCCTGAAGAGAAGGCACCTGAAATAGGCAGTGAAGATGAAAGTCATGAAGAACAGGCACCTGAAATGAGCAGTGAAGATGATACTCAAGAAGAGCAAGCACCTGAAATAGGCAGTGAAGATGAAAGTCATGAAGAGACGTCTACTGATCTCATTTGCAGATTGGGTGATTTTGAAAAATTACCTCGGTACATAAAAATTGAAGAGCTTTATTCCAATTCTCATCCAATAGAATGAAGAAAAGAACAGTGAAACTTAGAAACATGCTCATCAGTTCTAATCAGGTAATTGAATTTATTATTCTAAACATTGAATTTGTTTCAAGAGGCTCCAACATAAATGTACTTGTGATTAATTATATTTCTTTTGATGGTTTTTCAGTTGGCTCCACCGAATCCAATGAAGATTAGTTTGTTTGAAGGGAAGCAGAAGAAAATTCAATTCAGTGTCTTCAATTTGATGAATTTTCTAAACTGCACTTGTTATATATATTTGTTCTGTTTTAAGTCCAATATCAATTCACTTGTTATGTGAATTTTCTAATGGATTATTGACAGAGTTTATGTTTGAGTTTATTTTGTTATAATTCAATTTTCTAATGGATTAATCTGGTGCTTAATTGTTATAATCTGGTGGATCTAATCAGTACTTCTGCTGCTACAATTAACTCAACTTTGTACTTCACCTCTTCAGTACTTCTGTTCTGCTGCTACAATCTTTTCAATATCTACTGCTTCGTTTTACTCCTGCTTCAAATTCTCTATTACGCATCTTCTACTACTGCTGTAACTTGTTCTTTACCTTCACTAATTACTTGCCCTTTCAAATACTGAGAAGATGGTATAACAATAAGTTTACTTCTTAAGAACTCAAACTATCTTGCCAGTTGCCACCAATGGTTTTGTAAAGATGTCAACATTTTGCACTTCACTAGGAACATACTAAATTCTTATCAAATTTGCTACAACTTGCTCTCTTACATAATGTGTATCAATCTCAATATGTTTTGTTTATATTCTGCCTCAATCTCAATATGTTTTGTTTATATTCTGCCTCAATCTCAATAGGTTCTACAAAGCTCTATAATCTGCCTCAGTGGATGATAAAGCCATTACTTTTCTGTTTTCTACAACTCCATTGCACTAAATTAGGACTAAGAAAAACATAGCATCCACTTGTAGATCTTCTATCTTGTACACAACTTGCCCAACTATATTTGCATAGCACTCCAACTGCATAGTACTTGCTGGATTGAACTGAATGCCATAAAATAAGGTAACCTTTTAAGTACCTAAGTACTCTTTGCAGGCCTGCCACTGGAACTGAGTTGGTTGCTTAAGAAATTGACCTTAGTTTATCAGGCTTGGTTAAGGTTAAGTATTGAAGAGCCCCTACTGTGCTTCTATATAAGGCAAGAGTGTCAAACTCCTCACTATCTACAGCAGCAAGTTCAATTCCCAAAGCCATTTGACTGTAGCTTTCCAGTCTACTTTAGAAGATCTTTGGCGTATTTAGTGATTGAGATGAATGCCATTACTATTTTGAAAAGCTTCTAAACCAACAATAAGCTATTGAATTCACAAAACAAAGATATTTTTCAGAACAAAGATTATGAAATGATAGTCTCACCCAACTTTTCTCTTCAACAATACAGTTGATGTTTAATTCATAATAGACACTAAAGATATCTTCTTTTTCTTCATTTTTTTAGGGAAAAGAAACAAGAAATTGAAAAACACCAATTGGCGAGAACTGGACTTGGAATTGAGCCACCTTTAACTTAGAATTTGGAACAACAGAGCATCACACCTAATATATACAGAACTGAGCCCAATGTAACTTTCTAGATAAACCAAGTGCATATTGTAACTATTGTAGAATTAACCTTCACCAGTTTATTTCAATACACAACAAAACACTAAGTAGTCAATTTTTGGCGGCTAAAAGCCCAGATAAGTAGGGATATTAAGGCCAAGTAAAAGCAAGTCCTACATAACTGTTTATATCCTGATCAAAACTGTCACAAAATTAACATACAGCTAAGGCAAATTATTTCTGAAGTTTCCCAAATAATCAATTGCCACTGTTACACTCAGATGTTACCCTCATAGCGTTTAGGCCAATTCTGTGGATTTCAGCCCTCTGCCAATGAGAACAACAGAGAATGAAGTGCAGAACATGAGAATTGAACAACTCTAACTCAAATCGACAAAAGTACTCCATGAAAACAAACTCCTCACCAACAAAACAATACAAAACCACATATTAACAATTAGTGCTTAAAAGCATATTCAACACCACGAATCACCATACTACCACCATCACCAACATCACAGAACAACCCTTTGCAGGATTATACATTTATCACATTTAAGTTCTTATAAGGTCATTATTCATAAGGTTATAACGGTTTCAGCACTAATTAACAATTAGACTCTAAAAACACTAAAAATTAACAACAAAATTCTCCACTTTATCAAATCCAACACCAAGAAAAATGCTAGCAGAACATTAAATCAGGCAATTTCATACTAATCCACGAAAGCAAAAACCAAACTAACATTAATAAAAATCCCACTAACCTTAGTAGTCAACTTATAATCTCCTCTCTTCCACTTGCCACTCCTCAAATACCGATCACTCTCACACAACTGCACGGATGCTGTTCTTGTGCGTGTTCAGGAACTGGGTCTTGTCTGAAAAGTTCTGTATATTGAGTCGAACAGATAAAATGGAAGATGAATCAAGATCCAAGCTTTCTACCTGTTTGCCGCATACCTGAAAATTTGATTCGAGTAGGATTGATTTTCAGATAGGATTGGGTAATTGTAATTCACATGAAATAGTGTTTTAAAGGCGGTAGATGGTGTCAACTACCCTGGCAACTCTACGATCATGCCACTCGGTTATAGATGATGATGTGCTATACAGTAAACATGGCTTTCTGAGCTTAAAATTTGTTAAGCTCTATGCTGTTCTTGTGCTATACAAATTTTTGAATGAATCAATTCTTGTGAACATCCAAATTGCTCATCCGATTACTTTTCCAATCTTAGTCGTCCGATCAATGAACCCTTCAGGTAGCACCTCCGTCAGATTAGCATAATCAGTAGGATTACCAACTTGAACCCTTCGGTGGAGGTTGACATAGGGACCACAAAAACCGATGGCCGCAATGTTCAAGCGCACAAGCGATTTCTTTCACCTGGTCCTCACTGAAGCTTCCCATGCTCCCGGGGCAAAGAAACCACAATCGATGATGGCGGTTGATCATCAAGCCACTCCTTGATCTCTGTTATTGAGATGGATCCACCTGATCCTCGATCAATCTCATCACCCTCTAAATTCAAAATGGGTCCCGGTGTATACACAGGTGGGGTGTTGTTCAACTTACCATCAGAGAAAGACTCGACCGCATAGGATTCCAACTCCCTGAATGTATTTACAGTAATGCCCTTTGCTTCTCTAAACCCTCTCGCTTGTGAAACATTAGTAATGCTAAATCAATGATCAAGATTTTGGTGCACCCTTAGATGGCTCTATCATTTTCGGTGAAACATAACAGCAGTCCACTCTTTCTCTGGGAACACGATAGGCAAATTCCTAACAGGAAATGGCTTAACGAGACTCGGGACAATCAACTCAGTGACCGAGTCTTTCAACTCAGTGATGGGCTCATCACAAAGAACTTGCAAGTGTAACTGCATACTAAGAAAAGCTGCACTGGAGGTGTAGAAAATATAGCTAGGAACTCCAAAATCATTGGCAACTTCGATCATGTCTGCACAGAACATATCCCGGCGAGTCGAGGTGAGTCACCAGAGGCTGACTCCGTCTGAATTAGCTTAGTGACTGCTTCTTTTACGAGGGGTTAATGGCTCTTGACGAACGAATCCATGAAGCTTATACGAGAAGATGATTTTGAAGGGGAAAGATTGACTTCTGGGAGTTGAATGATTTTAAAGTTGGGGTTGAGTGGAGAGAGAGAGAGACAGTGAATGGAGGTAGACGGGGACTTTGGTGTCGAAGGGGAGCTACATGACGAGAACGGTGATGGAGAGGCGGTGGTCACAGTGGACCAAGATAAACACATGTTCCTGTTTCAGTGAACTCGGTAACTGACTCATCATAAATGTGGTGTTGTTTAATGTGCTCTTTGATTATTCATTTGATAGTGTCGGCGGATGTGTGGAAAGCAACGTAAGAGTGAGACACGGTGTATAACGGAAAAAGACTTTAATATCCTTTCTCTTATTATACTTCATTTTCTTATTTTATTTCATTTAATTTTTGTTTTTAAGTATGAATAATGTTACGTTTATACCATCTTTTACACCCTTTTTTTTTTACCCCATGATGTGGCATGACATATGCCACCTCAGCTAGTTATTGTTTGGTTTACAAATTTAGAACAGATGAATTTTTAGGGGCGATTCAAATTTGGAGAATTCTAGATTGGTTTGGTTTAGTATTTTTCACTATCCTTTTCATACTATTTTTAAAATACCAGTTTGTTTCCCTAAAAATGCTATTATATTTTATTCAATTATACTTAAATCCCTTAAGTTTATTAAATTAACAAACACCCACCAAAAAATGGTTTAGAAATTAAGAAAAACAACCTTATCCACTTATATTTGCTAGATTTCGGTCATCATCACAGAAAGGTGATCGAAATATGGTATAATGACGTACTATTAACTGGATCTACCGATAGTATACCGATCTATCATTTTTGGCCAAATCCACAGTAGATCTGATTGAAAAATGTTAGATTAATGACTAAAGATGTGATCGTTGAACAAACAATACTTTAATACCATTAACAAATTGCATTTGAGAGAAGAGAAATTTTTTATTGAGCTTCAACGGACCTATTTACAAGTAACCATAGTTAGTCAACCACAATTAATTAACCATAACAACTAACTATTTAACCAATTAACTAAACCACTTAACTAACTAACTAATTAACTAACTAACTGACAGATTAATTAGCTAACTAAACTAATTAACTGATTATACTAATAATCCAATAGTCATGCTGGTACAAAACATGTCGAGGACAAACTCAGTGAGTCGAGGTGAGTCATGGGAGCCTGACTCGGAGTGAACAAGCTTAGAGACGGCTTCTTTGATGAGGGGTTTATCAGATTCAATGCTTTGCTAACAGGGAGAAGACCTGTATGTGTTCAAATAACTGGAAATTGAAAAATAGCTGAGTATTACTTTTCAGACTCTAATGAATCTAACCTTACTTTAGTGATTTATGTTCAAATATTTTACCAATGGACAAAGATGTCTTGCTTTTTGATTAATCAAAATCATCCTCAACTAGGGGTTTATGAGATTCATGCTTTGCTGACAGGGAGAAGACCTGTATGTGTTCAATTATTTAAAAGTCAAGTCTTGCCTTGTTTATCAGATGTTCATGTATTAACTTGTGACATGGTAGCTATAAGCCATACTTGCTCTTTATAAATGCAGTGTGAAAAGAATTAAGAAGATTATTGTTTATCTGTTGGAACTCACGTGAAATATTTTGGGCATCCTTTACCTGTTAGAACTTAAGAGGGGGCAAACTGGCAGGAGGTGGTAGATGGCGTTGACTCCCCTGCCAACTCCATTATTTTTTTCCTGCTCAATTGCAGATGATAAGAAGATTACCAGATTGTAGAGTTTGTCGATCCTGGACATGAAGCGCTATGGGGTGAATATGGTCTTGTTGAGTTCCGAAATCCATGTAACATCTGTTCTTTCGAAAAAAAGGGAAAATGAAATTACATGAATTAATTCTTATTAAAATTCATCAGAGCATGAAAATTCACTATAAGGAGAAGGAAATAAAAACAAAAAACCACAGAGAACCTGAAGTATGCATTTTCTTATTAACTTAATGAATATCAAATCCCGTATATCATTAGTAATTTGTTTATAATATTGCATTTTCTTGAGCAGTGATCCAAATTTTTGGTCAGGACAAAAGACATACCAACTGCTAGCCTTTCAACAGCCAATCATTTTTTTACAGCTAGCTGTCTTCAGTTTACTACACATGGTTTTCGTTCTCCCATTTTCAAAATCTATGAAGAATATTCTTGTTCATAAATTAAACTAAGAGATGACATCTAGATTGGAGCTTCAGGTGGCCCTATATCAGCATTTTTTTTTTTTTTTATTTCCATGGCTAATCCTTCCAACATCTCATATATCTCATGACATGGTTTTTTTATGAGACTTGAACAAGCCTCCCATGTGTAATCCCCCACATATGATTTAGTTATATAGAGTTCTCCGTAGTAGCAACTCCAATATTCATTTCAGTATCCGTGCCACTCGATTATAGATGATGGTGCGTTATACGGTAAACATTGTCTTTTTGAGTTACAAATTTGTTATTCGCAGAAAAAGGAAAAATGAAATTACAAATTTTTGGATGAATCAATTCTTGTGAACATGTGTTAGAGCATGACATCGACCAACATATTGAAAACAAGAAACCAAGAGAATCCATCCAAATTATGCCAATGTCAAATCTTGAACATCAATAGTTTTATAATTTTATGACAAATTAAAATTAAGATTCTTTTGGCACTTGTGGAGTTCATCCGATTACTTTTCCAATCTTGACGTGGGGATCATAAGAACCGATGCCCACTCTGCTCGAGCACACATGCAATCTCTTTCACCTTGTTATGCCTGAAAAAGTAGGGCTAACGCAGAGCCCAATCAACATAAGTGATCAGAGCTTAGATAAAACCTACAGCCATCCAGGCGCAGTCACGTCGCGTGATGACATGAGTAACATGCTTCTGTCAGTGTAGTGGGTGCGTGCCAGACTAGCAAAAGGCTGGTAATCATTACCTTAACTCATCCCACTATAAATAGAGGGCTCCTCTCTCGTTTGTGGGATTGGCTAATTTCTCTCTGTGGCTAATTTCTTTCTGGAATAGCATACATACTCTCTCTCTCTCTCTCTCTCTTTTGTAACCTCTTGTAAGTCAGCTCGTTGAACGTGACCTGATCTCAAATATATTAATATAATACCAGTGGACGTATGATTTACTTACTTGAGCATCCGAACCACTTTAAACATTGTTCTTCTTCTTTTATTCAGTTCAATACTTCTATACACGTGTGTCATTTGAGTCAGCTCAGCGTTTCCCACGTGCATTTAGTTGGTGTCAAAATCTCGCATCAACACACTTGATCCTCATCGAAACTTCCCATGCTCCCGAAGCATAGGAACACAACCGACGATGGTGGCTGATCATCAAGCCACTCCATGATTTCTGCTTTTGTTTTGGACCCACCTGACCCTAAATCAATGCTATCACCCTCAAGATTAAAAATGGGTCCTACATAATAAATGGGTGGGATGTTGGTTTCACTAGGGGAATTAAAAAAAAATACAAACTGAAAAACCGGTTAACCCAAAAAAAGGGTTCACGAGGTTCAAAAATTCAAAAATTAAAAAACCGAATTTTAAAAAACAAGGGGCTTTGGGAAAAAAATAAAAAACAGCTTAACTAAATATATATATATATATATATATATATATATATATATATATTAAATAAAAATAAATATTATATATTAAATAAAAAAATAATAATATTTTTAATGTATTATGAGATTCAATATATAAAGGGAAGAATTTTCTGGGGCTAGATCCAGGAAGTGGAACGTGATCATTAGGAAGATGAACGAAGTTGATACAGTTGGCTGCAGAGACTAAGTCGAGGTAGGCGTTGACTTTGGAGTCAGAAGGTAGTTTCATGACCAGAACGGTGATGGAGAGGTGGTGGTGGTGGTGGACAAGGAGCTTGGCCAACTCCACGATGGAGAAAAGGTGGTCGATGCCTGGTATAGGAATAAAGACGAGCTGAGCTTTCTTGTTTATTGTGTGGATGATTGATGACTCCTTTTGTTGGTTGTGAGTAAAATTATACCAAGCTTTTATGGATATACTAATAGTGAATGATGTCACTGCCTCGCCAATAGTGAAAAGAAGAGAGACACGTGTAACTCATGCACTGAGTGTACTGTGTATACCATGTCAGCATACAATGCATGTACTACTGTTGAGTATACCCATACTTGACTAGCAAGATCATCCAGTGAAATAATGACATATGTTATTGTTTTTCTCTTTTAAACGAGATGAAATTTCATGAACCACTGAGCATAGAGTGATATAATTTTCTTAAAGGCGAAATTTTTACCATCATGCTAGAATGAGAGTTTTTCTGTATTTTACCTAATCAATGAGATAAGGTCTGTTTAAAAAAAGTTGAGCAGCTTATCCACTTTACTCTAATTTAGTCTCCATTGCTTAACTTGACCACTAAAGACCATGCAAACATCTAGATAATTGCGTCATGCTAAACACTGAGCTGCTCAACTGAGCAAGTTGAGCATTGATCGAAATTGTCTTTAGACCTACCATCATGTTGTATCCACAATAATTAAATGACCAACTACTGGCCTTTCAACAGCCAACATTTGTGCAGCTAGTTGTCTTCACTAAACATGGTTTTCATTCTCCTATTTTCGAAGTCTATAATGAATATTCCAATTCATTCATTAAACTGCGAGATGGCATCTAGATTAGAGCTTTGGTTGGCCCTATAACCGGCATTTTTCATTTCCATGGCTAATCCTTCCAACGTCTCATATATCTCATCACTTTGCGGATGCTCTTGATCCTTAGACGCGAAACGGTTCACATAACCTCCAGTATCAATCCAAGAACATCCAACTTCTTTTCTCAACCCTCTTTCTCTCATCTCTTTCCTTACTTTGTCAACATTTTCCCAATTTCCTTCTTCTACATAGATATTTGAGAGCAAAACATGATAGCTCGTCATTTTTTTCTTGTATCTAATTCAAGCAACTTCTTGGCAACAACTTCTCCCAATCAGATTTTCCATGAAGTCTGCAAGCACCAAGAAGTGAACCCCAAATTTCCAACACATTCCTCTATTCACCTAATTTTTAGACAAACTCATAGGCGTCAACCACCCTCCCAACCCTACCTAACATATCCACAGCACAACAATAGTGCTCAGTTGAGGGCTGAATCTTGTATTTACTCTCCATCAACTCAAATATTTGAAGACCTTCATCAACCAAGCTAGCATAACTACAAGCAGACAACACTGCAACAAAGGTAACGGCATCAGGTTCAATGTCACATTCTTGCATTCTGCGAAACAAAGAAAGAGCTCTACAATTGCATTTTTTCAGAGGTTTGGGCAGAAACATTTTCAGCATAAGAAATTAAACCCGACTTAGAATACATATCAACAAAAGCAGAGCCTACAAAGACATTTTGGTCCAACAAATGGGGGATAGAAAATCCATGAAGTTGCTTGCCCAAATGGCCAACTCTATATTTCCCATTGGATTACAAGCTGGGAGCACAGATGCTATATTCACAACATTGGCAGTTACGTCCTGCTCAAACATTTGCCTAAAAGTAATGAAAGCTTCCTCAACCAATCCATTTTGGGTATACCCAGCAATCATAGCATTCCAAGTGGCTTGGTCTCTGTCTCCAGTATGGTTTCTCTCAAAATTTTGTTGAGAAGCTCTAATCAAACCAGATTTTGCATACATATCTATAAGATAACTTTCCATTCCCTCAAACTGAATGCCATGCCTAAGAGATAAGCATGGGTCTGCTTTTCAATATCACGGTTTCTCGTATTTGAAGCTGAAGCAAAGCAAGAATAGATAGGAATCAATCATAAATTGTTGTTTCTGCGTCTCATACAAAAGCATTAATCCTTCATCATCCAACCCATTCTGAACAAAAGCATAAATCATTGTATTCCAAGAAACAACATCCCGCTCCAGCATATTATCAAAAACTTTAAATGATGTAAGGACAAAGCCGCATCTTGAATACATGACAATAATTGCATTCAATACAATAACTGGCAATGTTGCCAAATTCTTAATTATATAGGCATGCATTTGTTAAGCTAAGTCCAATCGCGCAACTGAAATCGCAGCTTAAGACCGATAAAAAAAGTCAACTCATCAAAATCAATTTCATCTGATAACATAGCTTCAATGAAAAGCAAAATACCTCAAACATGTATTTAAATATATTTATTATTGAATGAAAAGCTGATAAGATTAAAGAGTATATTATTAGCTCATTTCATACAAGTTTGGTATTATAAATACATTACATTAAATAATACAATGGTTTTAGTAAACCAACAACAACCTTTGGACAGGCCAAGCAAAATTAGCAACACAACCCAAGAGCAGCAGCTGAAAAAACCCAGACGCAGCACCTCAAAAACACCACGGGGAGGCCAGAAACCATCTTCACACCAACTCACAGTCCGCAGCAAGCAAGACACCAGAACAGCCAGCAAAGAAACCATCCACCAAGGCCCTACACCAGCAAAAATGCAACAAACAAACAGAAAAAACGCCAAAAACCCAACCCAGCCTGTAAGAAGAACCTACAGTAGGCATGATCACCCAAAAAACCCACTATACCAACAAACAACATGGGGCAAGGACAGCAGCTAAAAAAATCCGAACTCAAAATATCCACAACACTCCAAAACCTGCCTCCAACTGCCACGAAAGGAACCCACAACATCCCAAGGCAAACACAAAAAAAGACACCCAGAGAACATGCACAACACAGCAGAGCGCATAACCAACCAAAAACCAACAGAGAGGAAATCAAAGCCAAAGAGATCCTCTTGAAAAATAAATTAACAAAGAAGCAATGAAAGTGAGATTTAGATTAAGTAATCAGGTGGAGCCGACGTGATTGGAATTTGGGGTCTTAATCCTTAATTAGAATAAAAACAATATTATAATAACCAACACACAAACCCAGTCTCCCCGTAAGGTTCAAGAAAATGTCAATCATTACCTTTCTTGAATCATAATCTCATACGGAGACGGGCCCCATAATTACAAGAAGTCGGTACATTCAAGAGATAAGAGCAACAAATTAAGACAAACAGAAGCTAATTTGTTTTTTCTCCCATTCCAATAAAATTTTCAAGTTCATGTATATATTATTATATAATTCATTGTAGCTATCTGCAGTTTAAGGTAAAGATTGAGGCTTCATGTTACCTGAGCAAGCGGCGGCCGGTGGAGACTGGAGAAGCGGCAGTCGGTGGAGGCGAAGGAGCTTTAAGGCAGTGAGTGAGTGTGACTGTGAGATGAGTGTTAAAGAGACGAGAGTGAATGTGAGTTATGAAACAAAGGATGTGATTAAAGGGTTCAAAAGATACACATACCTTGGACGAGCAAGAAGTGGAGTTGCGTTTGTGGCTCTGAGATTGGAGATGCGGTGACGGTGGAGACTGTAGACGTGGCTCTGGAGAGTGCAGATTGGAGAAGCGGCGACGGTGGAGTTGCGTGGGTTGCGGCGACGGTTACGGTGGATTTGCACGAGTGAGTTTGAGAGACGACAGTGAGTGAGTGTGAGAAAGGAGATGAGTGAGGGATTTCAATTCAAACGACAAACCGAGACCCGCGGGTGCACCCGTCTCACCCGCTTTCAAAACGGTCAGACCAGGTATGCGTCTAATGTTATGGACTTGTACCCTATTATTTACCTAGGTATGGGTCGAACCGGTTGAGTCTAATGTCATGGACTTATACCCTATTATTTACCTGGGTATGGGTCGAACTAGTAGATCTGAACCTCTTTTGCCAAATCTAACTGATGTTAGACGTACAAAATGATATGACAAAAAATAAATGGACAAGTAGATATAAAAAGTCAAACTTATCATATTCACTATTTTATTTATTTTCTGTCATATCATTTTATACAGACATCTTTCTATTCATTTCCTGTCACATTATTTCGTATACGCATCTTTTTAAAATTCTTCATACTTTTAGCATTAGTGATTTGAAAAACTACAATAAGATAATTATTAGAGAATTACCATGACAAACTACAAACCAAATTCAGAAAAATGATTCTTTACACGGTAGAAACATCTACAATGGAGAATTAAAGTAAACTAACAATCCAAATGTTGATAATAGTTGAAAAAAATCAACTAAAAATAAAATCTTTTCACACTTCATCACTCACATATAACTTCATCGTGCTTCATGGGTATATCAAAGGTGTAGTCATCCAAACACTTGACCAAATGGGTTTTTGTTGGATGAAACAAAACACTCTGCTAATCGTTAACCTTCTTTACGAATATTTCTATAATTATCCCACTCATTACAGTCTAGATTATGATATTCATTAGTGAAATATACACAATTAGAACATCTTGAACGAATTTGATCCCCCAAACTCTCTAACTCCCTAGGTCCTGTAATAGTAAAAGCATACAAGTTTTCTCATGAGAATTTCCTGAAAATATCAAATTTAGATCACGTTTGTTGGCATTAGGGATAACGGTTTAATTTCGTCCGTTAATACTACAAGATAAATTTAGTCTACCGATAATTGATATTTGTAAATGAAGTCTATATATTTTTTCCATGTTTAAGAATTTTTGAGGTAAAATAAACAAAGAAATTGAAAACCTTATATAATATATAGAATCATGAATATTGAGATTTTGTTATCTATTAATACCATTAAAATAACAAAATTATGTGTAGGTTATTTTATAATAAAGTAATGCTATACGTATTCACAGATCTTACTAACCATCTTACTAACCTTTGTTAAAATTACATATGGTATCTGTACTATACTTGTGGTATCCGTATTATGCTTTATATTTACAAAGGTTAATATGCTGGTTAGTGCACTCATAAGTACGCATAGTATTATTCTTTATAATATTTGAGTTTATCTTTTCAATATCAAAAAGCTTTTTGATAATTTAAGATTAGAACATTCCATCCTTTATATTTAAGATAACCCTTTTTTTTTCCTTCATTTTTTGCTAAATTGTGTTGAAATGACTTTTATGCCCCTACACCGTCTAACACCCTAACTCCATTATCTGTCAGGGGTAACAGTACCACGTTCCGAAAATACTGGATGAAATTGGTTTTATGTTTTACAAATACAACCCCTTCTTCAACTTCAATGCTTCTTCGCCAACGCCTCACAACTCTCAGTCGCCATCTCTCCACTTCCTCTTTATCCACCAAAATCCCACTTCTCTACACGCACACAAATGAAAAACCAAAACGACCCCGTCACTCTCCAATGGAAAGTGCTTGGTTTTGGGCATGAAAATGCTGTGTTTGTGCCTAGTTTGAACCCTTATTTAGTGTGTTGCTCTTGGTGGAATTCACTCTGTTGCTTTGACTTCACTTGGTAAGATTTTCACTTGGTCAGTGAGTAATTAACAACTCTACATTCATTATTTGTTCATTGATTGAGTGTTCGTTTGGTGTGAAGGTTTAAACATCTTTTGCTTAGGCATCATTTAGCAAGCCTATATGGTTATTATGAGTGTATGTATGGTTGAGTAATCAAGGGTTAAAGAGTGTCTATTTTTTTTTTTTTTTTTTTTTAAGAAGTAAATTAGCAAAAAGGCGTACAAAAATAATCACTTTTATTTATGATTTGCAACGAGATGTTGTTTTATTTGGAGTCTATACAAATTATTGATCTTAAATTTGGAGTCATGAATCTTGCAGGGGTAATGTAATACCCTAACCAAAATTTTCTTGGGTATGGTAATTTAATATTTTTAAAAGAGCTTATTGGGGAAGTTAGTTGACATGATGTAGCACTCTCCTTGAATTGCAACCAAAGGACTAATGAAACAGAAAGCAAAAGAGCTTTTATCGATATATGGAATCACATTTGATCAACAGAGCACTTTTCCTTTCTTATTTAGTAAAATGGAGATGTTGAAGCAACTAAGTATTGTTATGATTTAGAATATAACTATGTCAGTTTAACTGGTTGGCCTGATAATTAATGATGTTCTTGTGCTTGATTGGATAAATATTTGGAGAACAGAGTTGTGTGCACATATTCATCACATTGTTGTGTTCACTTACGTGTTTTTAGCCTGATAATAAATGGCTCTATCAAGATGAAGTTTGCAGGGGTTTTGATGGTTTTGGTGCACTTGGACATTCTGTCTATCATAGAGAGTTGTTTCCTAGATTGGTGGAAGGTTCTTGGAATGGGAAAATATGGCACATTGCAACCTAGTGGGACACATATCTGCGCAATAATCCGAATCAGTTGTTCTTCTTAATCGACCTCGTTTTTTGTATGGAAATTCCTTTACATGTATATAGTAGTGGGTTTGCATTTTGGATATAGGCTGCTTAACCTGGACTAAATTTATATGAGTTTTGATTTGCGACCTTTGGAAACCGCCCTCTTGACCTCATAGTGTAGAAAACATATCAATCTAGTACTGTAGAACAAATTGAATGGAACATATTTCAAATGTTTATAGGTTTATGTATTCTAGCATTTATGGGTTTCTAGTTGTTCTTTATGAGAAGATGATTCATATTGCCTTCATATTAATTACGGAAAAAATAAAGAAAGAGGGATGTCAAATATCTTAATCCATATATTATTGAATATGGGGGAACTTTGCACTTGGAGTCGAGATGAAGGAGATGGAAGATTGGGCCTTGGTCCTGGTTGAGGCCCTAATGAGGGAGGTGGACTTAGTATCCCTTCTAAGGTCAAAGCATTACTGCACTGTCTTGTTTCTTGTGGTGGCTTGTGTACAACAAAGGTCTTTGAGGAGGAAGGGCAACTTTGGAATTGGGGAGGTAAAGATATCAACTCTTTTGTCTTATTTTCTCTCCTTATCTCTACCCAATTGCAGTTTGGTTACTTTCATTTATTTGTTCGGAAAAGTTGCACAGTTCTGGATATCATTCTCTTAAGTTTTCAACTTTGATGAAATTTCATTTATCTCTGCTTCTCTAACATTACAATGACATCATATTACACATTGTCATGTGTTCTGCTCAGCAAGTTCTAACTATGAGCTTGGAAGAGGTGATAAGGTTGACCCAAGCCAATTCCTAGCCTTGAAGATGTTCGTATCATTCAGATAGCAAGTGGTGGCTGTCACTCCCTTGCATTAACTGGTAAAATAATTGCCTAAATTCACGATTGCCATAGCAACGTTATTAAATCCATTCCTCACTTGTCACCCCCTCCTTCCCATTCTAGGCTGTATACTAATATTGGTTTTCATTTTTTATGTATAATTTCAGATGAAGGCAAAGTTCTTTCTTGGGGATATGGTGGACATGGTCAGTTGGGTCATTCTTCAACCGAAAATCCGAAAGTACCTGTGGTGATCGAGGCTTTAGCTGATGAGCGTGTAGTCTACATCGCTTGTGGGGGCTCATCGTCAACAGCCATAACACGTAAGAAGAGTTAAATGGTCTTTGATATTTCCATCACCCTTGAATCCTACAATCTTCCAAAGTATCTATAGTTATCCGATCTCATAATAACACAGAAATAAGGTTTGAGGATATCTTTTAGTATTCAACTAAGTTGAAAGATACTTAAATTTAATAAAATCAAATATTTGGATATCATTATAGAACAATAATTTTATATGCAAATCAAATAAATAAAGCTCATGATTATATATTTGTTTTTACCATAATGTTTGATAATTTGCTATATATTTAGATAAAGGGAAGTTGTACATGTGGGGAAATGCCAAAGATTCTCAATTGGGAGTTCCTGGGTTGCCAGAGGTACAGTTGTGTCCTATTGAAGTCATTGGGACCCCACAAGGTGTTATCTGTTGCAGTTGGTGCATCTCATGCCATATGTTTGGTTTCCAGGTCATGTTGTTACAATGGTCTACTAATCGAAAGGTTTTCTCAACTCATATAGACACAACAAACAAGTATTATCGATTTAACAACTCAAACAGAGGCTAGAACAGATGTGTAGAATCTGAGGATAAGATAAGTTCTTTAAGTTACTAAAATATTGCCAAAGCATTTAGGAGGTGAATTCAGATTGCTGACTGGTTAGTCAATAAGTGGAGCTTGACCTTGACAATGGCTGACTCATAACTGCTTTTGTTTGATTCCCTTTAATGAATTAAATTATCTGGGAAGACTAGAAAATTTTGACATTATAAGCTCTTGTCAGAAATGCATGTTACCTTCCAAATCTCATGTAATGCCTCTTGTTCCATTTCATCGCCATAATCTCCATAGCCAACAATGAAGAAAATTGCAGAGCTAGTGTTGATTCCTGCTCCAGGATTAGGCCACCTTGTGCCCAAAATTGAGTTCGCAAAGCGTTTGTTGGATCGTGATGATCGATTCTCAGTAACTGTTATTGTAATGAGGCCTGCTGTTGTTCCTGATGCCATTTTTGCACATGTTGAATCGCTTGCAGCCTCTGATACTCGAATCAACTTCATTAATCTTCCCCGTTCTGATGATCACAACCGTTTAATGGAGTTTCCGAAGTCCCCAGAAAAGTTACTCTTGGATCTATTGGATGCTCAGAAGCCGTACGTTAAAGAGGCTATTATGAAGCATGTGATTTCTAACCCAAAATCAGCTCCTCTTGCTGGATTGGTAGTTGATTTCTTTTGCACATCGATGATTGATGTTGCGAATGAGCTCGGGGTTCCTTCTTATCTGTTCTTCCCTTCCGCTGCAGCTTGTCTCGGCCTTTTGTTAAGCCTCCTGCGTAGACATGATCAAGGAGGCAGAGAATTTGAAGAGTTAGAGGCCGATTATGTGTTCAAGAGTTATGCCAATCCAATTCCTAGCA
>CM047905.1:24621728-24828701 GCA_026229545.1 Pistacia atlantica
AGTTGTGACATTTTACTTCTTTCGGCTTCCAGCATTTGTCTTTCATAGTCAATATCCCCCCCTCAAGCTAAACTGCCCTGCAGTTTGAGCTTGTTAAAAAAAACTTTGGCTCGGCAATAAACAAATCCCATCACTCTGCAGTAAAATGAATTGAAACTCCAACTTCACTACACTTCAGATCATATTTGTAGTAGATCTCAACTTCATTCTGCTTCAATAGCTGCTCTGCATTGCAAATCCACATCTTCATAACCTTCAGTGTGTCAATCTGAACTGTTAATCCTCAACTACTACACAAACTCAAGATAGGAACTTCACCTCACTAAACCAACAGTACCAGCTTCAGTTTATCAACAACTCCACCTTATCTACTACACAAACTCAATGAAAGGAACTTCACTTCAGTAAACCATCAGCAACAGCTGAAAAGGAACTTCACTTCAGTAAACCAAACAGTATCAGCTTCAGTTTATCAACAGCTAAATTCTGCTTCAATATGCCAACATCAACAATAGCAAATTATCAACAACTTTCACTTCAATTTTAATCTCAGCTGCTAACAACAAACTCAATCTCAACTACTAGACAACCATCCCCCTCCCAAAGGGGGGAAAAAAAAAAAAATTTACTTCAGTGTACTATCAGTAACAATAAGAACTTGACCTCAGTATACTAACAGCAACAACTTCACTTGAAGCTACTGGTCACAACTCCAATTAACAGACTAATTCATGCACAACTTCAATTGTGGAGAGGGGCCTCAAAGGTTAGAATGAATTAGTTCAAGAGGCTTGGAAGCTCCACTAGAAGAATATGGAAAAATAGATTGTGCAATCTACCAAATTGACATGCTAAGCAAAATGGCAAAGACTTAACAAGGTTTATTATGCATTTAATTGTGCAAACACAGTGCTCAAAACTTGTTCATTGGGGGGTCCAAGTCTCTTATGTCATAGCATTGCTTTTAACTTGTCAGTACACAAAGCTTGACGGCTAACAACATAACTTTAACCCTAAATTCTCATTCCTAAGAGAAGCGTTACATTCTAAAGTATTAAGAGAAACATCAGAATTTTTATATGTAGCAACATTGAAAACGGTTGAGCAAGAAGGTTTAGAAAAATCAGTAGATGACACATTCTGCAAACAGCAAGCATCAGAGGAAAGAGAAGACTGAAGTCAGCCTGAGTATGGATAGTAGAAGCTGGAACAAGAGGAGGAGATAGAGGGAATCTTTAGTTGGTACAAACCAACTTTAAGCTCCCCTTGTAACAACACTATCTTGGTGACTTTGTCCTTGATCATATAATGAACAGCAAGGAATTCAACTACACAATTATTATCCTTTGTAAATTTTGAAATCCTTAGCAAATTTTTAGACATATGAGGAACACCGAGAACATTTTTAAGATAAAAGAACATAGATTTCAAAACACTTGGTAAAGAAGTAAAACCTGTATGACAAATGTTCAGACTCTCACAATTCCCAACTTGACTTTGATCCTGGCTAGTGTAGCTTGCATTTACAAACAACTGACTCAAATCTGTTGTGACAAGATCAGTGGCTCTTGGCTTGATGTACCAAACTGGTTCTCTGACTGTAGCTGAAGCAGTTGTTGCATAATTATTAGAAACATTGTGAGTAGACAAAGAGGCTTGAATTGAGGAATTATAACCTTAAGCTGGAGAAACTTGATGTGAAATCATAGCTGGTGGGACATTGCATGCTTGAACAGCCATATTAGGTTGAGGAGAACTGCAGTGTGGCTTGACTTACCACATGGTAAATAGGCTTATTTCTATAATTAGAACCTCTACCATAATCTCTTCCTCCTCCTGAAAACTGATTAGACTGAAAGTGCTGAGAATATTGAGGAATCAAAATTCACATGTTGAGCTAAAAGAGCTGAGTGAGAGGTAGGATTAAAGTATTGAATTTGGGAATTTGCTTAAGTACTATGGAACAGGATTATAGCCAGCAACACTAACACCTTTATGACCAAAACTAGGACTATAGTCCGCATCAGTGGCACCTTGATGATTAACAACATTATCATTTGATTTCTGGTTCTTATTCTAACCAAACTTATAGTTGACATATACTGCTAAACTAACCAAATTCACCTAATCTCCATTGAAGTCTAAACTAATAGCAGCTGATAGCAAAGCATTATTCTTTTCTAATTGTAACTCATACTTTTGTAACAAATATTGTGCCTTTTGCAATGATATTCTTCCAAAGCCAGAAGTAATGTTAACTACAACAACAACGAACTCAGGACAAATCCAGTATGTAATTCAACAAATCCTCATCAGTTATCACACAACCATAGGCAGGTAGTACATCGTCAACATATTGTTTCATTTTTACCATGTATTTACTCCTAGTTAGGTTTTCTTTCCTAGTAGATTGTAATAAGCTCCTATTATGTAGAGTTTTAGCTTTAGTCTCCGAAACAAATTCTTCTTCAAGTGTAAGCCAAATTTTAGAAGTTAATTGACGTTTAGAAACTAGCCTAAATATCGATTCAGAGATAAAAGCAAAAAGCCAACTCAGTAGACATTTGTCGATTCTCTTCCATAACGAATATTTAGGATTGACCTTCTTCATCATTGCACTAGTTGAAAAACCTTCTGAACTGACCTTCAAGAACGGAGGTGGACAAACACTCAAACCAGTGATGTGATCTTCAAGCTCTGAGCTGACAACAAATAAAATCTGAGATCTCCAAAGTCGATAGTTGTCACGATGCAATTTGGGGTAATAAATTGCAATGTGGAAGAGAATAAATTGTCTGGGATCGATTGAACAGGTCAAGAGTAATACTTTTCATCAAGTATGATTTTCCTTAAGAGATAAGCATGGGTCTGCTTTCCAATATCACGGTTTCTCAGATTTGAAGCTGCTGAAGCAAAGCAGTAACATTAACGGAATCAATCATAAATTGTTGTCTCTGCATCTCATACAAAAGCATTAATCCTTCATCATCCAACCCATTCTGAACGAAATTAGAAATCATTGTATTCCAAGAAACAACATCCCGTTCCAGCATATTATCAAAAACTTTAAATGATGTAAGGACAAAGCCGCATCTTGAATACATCACCAATAATTGCATTCAATACAATAACTGGCAACGTTGCCAAATTCTTAATTATATAGGCATGCAACTGTTAAGCTAAGTCCAATCGCTGCAATGTGAAACTGCAGTTAAGACCGATAAAAAAAGTCACCTCATCAAAATCAATTTCATCTGATAACATACCCGCCGATCATAGTGTTCCAAACCTCAGTGTTTCTCTCCAAACAACAGAAAAAATCTTCCTTGTGAAATAAAGACAACCAAGCTCAGCATACATGAAAATAGCCGAACTCACAACAAACAAATCATTTACATATTCATTTCCCAATTTAACAAGCAATCCATTAAGTACGTTACCGTTCTTATAGTCCCATAAAGTCGCCAAAGCCGGGAAAACATTAACAAAACTAACAGTACCGGGTGTAATTTACTTCATAATCATCATCCTAAATTGCCTAATCGCTTCTGCATATCTCTCTGTCTTTACGTAACATGAAACCATAGTATTCCACGCAACAACACCCAAATAACATTTCTCCTTTTCATCGTATCAAATACTTTACAAACTAAACCATACTTTGAATAATCAAAATCAGAATAACCACACCCACCAATTTCACTATCCACCACAGAACTCAAACAAGTAGAGTACATATTCAACAGAGAGTTATACACAATCCTACTGGGGTTCAATAAGCCCCTAATTAAACGGAAATGAACAGCTTTACCGACTGTCAAATTGCGTGTCGCGGCAAAAGCCTTGAGAGCCGAAGAGTAATTATAGTTATCATACAAAGCATAAGAAGCGGATTTTTTCATCTAGGCATAGAACAAAATGGCATCTTGTGGCATTTTGTTGCAAATAAAACCAATAATGATGGTGTTCCAAAGGACGGTTGTTGGGCGGGGAACTGTGTCGAACAGTTGGCGGGCTAAATGAGGTTGGCCTTCCTAGCATATTTTGCTAAGACGGAAATGAATTGTGGGGGTTTTGAGTTTGGGGAAGTGGCGGCGAAAGGGAAGGGTGGCGGAGTGGTTGTGGGTGGTGGCGTAAAAGCGGTGGCATATTTTCCAATTATGATTAATGTAATTTATGTTTAATACAGTATATAATATTGGCTTTTTTTTTCTAACATAAATACATTTATTAAAAACTAATATATAATTAAAAAAAAGAAGTCAAAAGATGAAAGTGTTAGTTGTCAACGTTGATTAACGGAAATCAAAACACTGTTCAACACAGACCAAATACAACCTGTTGTTTAATGCTACACAGTTTTGTGACCAAATACAACCCCTTCTTCAACCTCAATGCTTCTTCGCCAACGCCTCACAACTCTCACTCGCCAATGTCGCCATCTCTCCACTTCCTCTTCATCCACCAAAATCCCACTTCTCTACACGCACACAAATGACAACCAAAACGACGCCGTCACTCTCCAACTCCTCTCGTGGGGGAGAGGCGCCTCAGGCCAGTTGGGCGGTGGCATTGAAGAAGTGAGACTCTACCCAGCCCCAGTTGCAAACCTCAGTCTTTCTCTACCCTTTACCATCTCCCAAACTTCCGGTCGACTTGTTCAGAAAGATTCTGAAGTGGGTTCGGGTTCTAGTTTGAATATTTCATGTGGGTTGTTTCATAGTGGGTTGGTTGTGGATGGAAAGCTGTGGGTTTGGGGGAAAGGAGATGGTGGGAGACTTGGTTTTGGGCATGAAAATTCTGTGTTTGTGCCTAGTTTGAACCCTTATTTGGGTGATGATCCTGTTCAGTGTGTTGCTCTTGGTGGAGTTCACTCTGTTGCTTTGACTTCACTTGGGAAGATTTCCACTTGGTCAGTGAGCATTTAACAACTCTACATTCATTATTTGTTCATTGATTGAGTGTTTGTTTGGTGTGAAGGTTTCAACATCGGTTGCTTAGGCATAAATTAGCAAGCTTATTGAATTATTAGAAGTGTATGTATGGTTGAGTAATCACAGGTTAAAAAGTGCTTTTTTCAGAAGTAAATTAGCAAAAAGGCATACAAAAACAATCACTTTTATTTATGATTTGCAGCAAGATGTTGTTTTGTTTGGAGTCCATACCAATTATTGATCTTAAATTTGGAGGGATGAATCTTGCAGGGGTAATTGTAATACTCTAACCAAAAAAATTTTGGGTATGGTAATTTAATATTGTTAAAAGGAGCTTATTGGGGAAGTTAGTTGACATGACATAGCACTCTCCTTGAATTGCAACCAAAGGACTAATAAAACAGAAAGCAAAAGAGCTTTTATCAATATATGGAATCGCATTTGATCAACAGAGCATTTTTCCTTTCTTATTTAGTAAAATGGAGATGTTGAAGCAACTAAGTGTTGTTATTCAAGATTTAGAATATAACTATGTCAGTTTAACTGGTTGGCCTGATAATTAATGATGTGCTTGTGCTTGATTGGATAAATATCAGGAGAAGAGAGTTGTGTGCACATATTCATCACATTGTTGTGTTCACTAACGTGTTTTTAGCCTGATAATACAATGGCTCTATCATTAAAAGTTTGCAGGGGTTATGGTGGTTTTGGTGCACTTGGACATTCTGTCTATCATAGAGAGTTGTTTCCTAGATTGGTGGAAGGTTCTTGGAATGGGAAAATACGGCACATCGCAACCAGTGGAACACATACTGCTGCAATAACTGAATCAGGTTGTTCTTCTTAACTGACCCTGTTTTTTGTATAGAAATTTCTTTACATGTATATACTATTCGGTTTGCATTTTAGATATAGGCTGCTTAACCTGGACTAAATTTATATGAGTTTTGATTTGGACCTTCGGAAACAGCCCTCTTGAACTCATAATGTGGAAAACATATCAATCTAGTACTGCAGAACAAATTGAATGGAGCATATTTCAAATGTCTGTAGGTTTATGTATTCTTGCATTTATGGGTTTCTAGTTGTTCTTTATGAGAAGATGATTCATATTGCCTTCATATTTGTTATGGAAAGAATAAAGAAAGAGGGCTGTCAAATATCTTAATCCATCTACTATTGAATATAGGGGAACTTTACACTTGGGGTCGAGATGAAGGAGATGGAAGACTGGGCCTTGGTCCTGGTCCAGGCCCTAATGAGGGAGGTGGACTTAGTATCCCTTCTAAGGTCAAAGCATTACCTGTATCTGTGGCTGCTGTTTCTTGTGGTGGCTTTTTTACAACAGTGCTGACAGAGGAAGGGCAACTTTGGAATTGGGGAGGTAAAGATATCAACTCTTTTGTCTTATTTTCTCTCCTTATCTCTACCCAATTGCAGTTTAGTTACTTTCATTTATTTGTTCGGAATAGTTTCACAATTCTGGACATCACTCTCTTAAGTTTTCAACTTTGATGAAATTCCATTTATCTCTGCTTGTGTAACATTACAATGACATCATATTACACATTGTCATGTGTTCTGTTCAGCAAGTTCTAACTATGAGCTTGGAAGAGGTGATAAGGTTGGTGGTTGGAGACCCAAGCCAATTCCTAGCCTTGAAGGTGTTCGTATCATTCAGATAGCAAGTGGTGGCTATCACTCCCTTGCATTAACTGGTAAAATAATTGCTTAAATTCATGATTGCCGTGGCAACGTTATTAAATCCATTCCTCACTTGTCACCCCCTCCTTCCTATTCTAGGCTGTATACTAATATTGGTTTTCATTTTTTATGTATAATTTCAGATGAAGGCAAAGTTCTTTCTTGGGGATATGGTGGACATGGTCAGTTGGGTCATTCTTCCACCGAAAATCAGAAAGTACCTGTGGTGATCGAGGCTTTAGCTGATAAGCGTGTAGTCTACATCGCTTGTGGGGGCTCATCCTCAGCAGCCATAACAGGTCCTTGATATTTCCATCACCCTTCAATCCTACAATCTTCCCAAGTATCTATAGTTATCCGATCTCATAATAGCACAGAAATGAGGTTTGAGGATATCCTTTAGTATTCTATCTTTTAGTATTCAACTAAGTTGAAAGATACTTAAATTTAATAAAATCAAATATTTGGATATCATTATAGAACAATAATTTTATATGCAAATCAAATAAATAAAACTCATGATTATATATTTGTTTTTACCATATTGTTTGATAATTTGCTATATATTCAGATAAAGGGAAGTTGTACATGTGGGGAAATGCCAAAGATTCTCAATTAGGAGTTCCTGGGTTGCCAGAGGTACAACTTTGTCCTGTTGAAGTCAAGTTTCTAATGGAGGATGATGGATTGGGACCCCACAAGGTGTTATCTGTTGCAGTTGGTGCATCTCATGCTATGTGTTTGGTTTCAAGGTCATGTTGTTAAAGATGGTCTACTAATCGAAAGGTTTTCTCAACTCATATAGACACGACAAACAAGTATGTATCGTTTAACAGCTCAAACAGAGGCTAGAACAGATGTGTAGAATCTGAGGATAGGATAAGTTCTTTAAGTTACTAAAATATTGCCAAAGCATTTAGGAGGTGAATTCAGGTTACTGACTGGTTAGTCAATAAGTGGAGCTTCACCTTGACAATTGCTGACTCATAACTGCTTTTGTTTGAATCCCTTTAATGAATTAAATTATCTGGGAGGACTAGAGAATTTTGGCATTATAAGCTCCTGTCACAAATGCAAGTTACCTTCTTAATTGTTCCCTCTCATTGTATGCATCATCTCATTACATATTAGTTTATTGACATTCCATTTTGTTGAAAGTTTATTGCAAACATGACTACTTTTTCCTTTTAATGTTGATCATATTGCTCAGTTGCTTTTATTTGAAGTCGGCATGAGAAAGATTTGCGAGGAATTTTAATAAGAAAGCATGCAAATAAATTATGTTTGCTCAGGTGCATTTGATGCCCTGCTACGAATATCCATTGGTTTTGTTGTATGATCTTTGATGCTCTGGAACTGTGGACAATATTATAAAGTGATAAATTTAAAGTTGGGTATATTTTCGAGAAAAACATAGAATATCACAAGATATGATGTTAGTCATGTCACAAGTCCATGTATATAAGTTGTCTGAGAATTTTTTTTCTTTACCATCCATTTTTATAATCAATGCGATCGCTGATTAAACTGATTATCTATGTAGTATGCATATATTGATTTGTGATATCATTAATGCGGTATCCCATGGTAACATAAACTTTTTCGTTCTTGAAGAAGTTAAAGGGTAGAATTTGTCCTCAATGTTGGCAGATCTCATAGAAGTTCCTTATGTAGACCCTCCTTCACTGCAAAAATCTAAAGTTTCCAGAGAAAAACTTGTGACTGATCATAGAGGGAGTTACAAACCTTATGTTAAAGAAGCTATTATTAAGAATGTTCTTTCAAACACTAACTCAGCTCCACTTGCTGGGTTGGTGTTTGATATGTTTTGTTCATCAATTGTAGATGTGGGAAATGAACTCGGTGTTCCTTCTTATTTGTTCTTCACTTGTAATGCAGATTTTCTTGGTCTCATGTTGTACCTTCCAGGTCGAGATGATGAAGTTGGAAGAGAGTTTGAAGAGTTTGATTCTGATTATATAATTCCTGGTTATGTTAATCCAATTCCTAGCAGAAATTTTCCTTTGTTTTTGTTTAACAAGTATGGTGGTTATGATACATTTGTGAAGCATGGAAGAAGATTCAAGGAGACCAAAGGGATTATTGTCAACACATTTGAGGAGCTGGAGGCTCATGCTGTTAAGTGTTTGTTGAATGATTTTGATCATATGCCACCTGTTTACACAGTTGGACCGATGATTGATCTCAAGAGTGAGAGTGACAAGTTAGTTCTAGATGTGACAGAAAGAGATAAGATCCTGAAATGGCTTGATAATGAACCTGATTCATCAGTTGTTTTCTTGTGCTTTGGAAGCCAGGGGAGCTTTGGAGAAGAGCAAGCGAAACAAATTGCAGTCGGATTGGAGCAAAGTGGGGTGAGGTTCTTGTGGTCAATACGGAAGCCACCACCAAAGGATAAAGTTAGAAGGCCTAATGATTACAAGAGTGATTATCTCCAGGAGGTTTTGCCAAATGGGTTCTTGGAAAGAACAAAGAAGATTGGTTTGGTTTGTGGATGGGCTCCACAAAAGGCGGTGTTGGCTCATAAATCAGTAGGGGGATTTGTGTCACACTGTGGGTGGAATTCAATCTTGGAAAGCTTGTGGTTTGGTGTTCCAACTGTGACATAGCCTATGTATGCTGAGCAACAGATTAATGCATTCCAAATGGTTAGAGATTTGGGATTGGGTGTGGAGTTGAGATTAGATTACAAGGATCATGAATGGGGAAGTTGTGGTCGCAGATGAGATAGCAAGAGCTATCAAATGTGTGATGGAGAGTGATAATGAGGTGAGGAAGAGGGTTAAAGAGAAGAGTGAAAAGAGCAGATTAGCAGTAATGGAGGGTGGATCTTCATATGCTGCATTTGGAGACTTGATTGATGATATGTTAAGAAACAAAACCATGAAAGAAACATAGTCTTGTTTATTCATAGTTAATCCATTTTCCTTAAAAGAGTTTCAAGTTTGAAAGTTCTCCATGAAATATTTTTGTCTACTATTGTTTCATTTTCTATGTTGTTAATGGAAGCTTCTTGTACTAAATTTTAGATTTTTACTCGATTTATGTTGAGTTGATTTTAACTTTTATGTTTGTGACTTCACATAACTATAAGATGAGTAAACAAATAAATTTAGTTGGTTATCCCAACTAAAAGTTTACCACCTTAGGAAAAAAAAAAATTATTTGTATAAACACATGAAACAGAATCTTTAAAACTAAGAAGAGTTCAAATCATGAGCAGGTGATATAAATATTTCAATTGGATAGTAACTCTGAACTCTCGAAGTCTTTCTGATATATTATAAGTCTCTCAAGGTATAAATATTTCGATGATCAACCTGATTTATCAGTAGTTTTCTTCTGCTTTGGAGGCCTGGGGAGCTTTGATAAAGAGCAAGTGAAGGAAATAACACTTGGCCTGGAGCAAAGAGGGGCATAGATTCTTGTGGTCATTACGGAAGCCACCACTAAAAAATAAATATGAAGGGCCTAGTGATTACAAAGGTGATGTCCAGAGGTTTTGCCAAAAGGGTTCTTGGAGAGGACAAAGGAGACTGGTTTGGTGTGTGGATGGACCACACAAAATGAGGTGTTGTCTCATAAATCAGGAGGATTTGTTTCACATTGTGGGTGGAATTCAGACTTGGGGAGCCTCTGGTTTGGTGTTCCAATGGCAAAATGGTCAATGTATTCTAAGCAACAGATAAATGCATTCCAAATGGTGAAAATTTTTGGAGTGGCTGTAGAGTTGAGATTGGATTATAGAAATATTAGTGGAGAAGTTGTGTCAGCAGATGAGATAGCAAGAGCTATAAAATGTGTGATGGAGAATGATTATGAACTGAGGAAGAAGGTCAAAGAAGCGAGTGAAAAGAGCAGATCAGTAGTAATGAATGGTGGATCTTCATTTGCTGCATATGGATGCTTGATTGAGGATGTATTAGGAAACATGTCATGAAGAAGAGGATATATGTTTAGTGAAATATTATATGTACTATTAAAAAGATTTTCATTCTCTAAATAAGTCTGAGGATATATGGTATTAGCTTTAAGATAAGTTAGAATAGTAATATTAATTGCAGAAACAACAGAACTAGAGTTGCCATGTAGCATTATGCAATTATTGGGGATCAATCAACTTCATTCATAAGATTAAGAAGAATAGATGAACTTGTGTAAAAGGAGAACAATTTCATTCATTGAACTCAATTAAAACATACATCTTACATTCCCTTTTATAGGTTTTAAAAGGATAACTGAAAAATAGCTTACAACAACACTTACAAGAAGTTACAGAATAATAAAAACTGAAAATAACTTCATTTGGTTTTCTCTAAAACGGAAACTCTAAACCATGCCTCGGCACAGTGCCTAGGCATCAAGCATTCTGAAATTTTAGTTCCAGCTTCTTCCTTGTGTGCCACGGCATGCGTCCCTTCTGCTTGTGTGCTGTGAGCCCTTCTACCAAAACGTGTTCATTATTTAACAGATACTTCCTCATTGCTCAGAAACTATTGGCCTAATAACACATACTGTTAAGGAAATGACTTCTAGCCGCTTCTCTTGCCTACCATATTCAGTAGATGCTAAGATTATACCAGTTGACCAAGGTGATATAAATGGTGACAAAGGTTCCTTAAATCAAGACACTACAGCTACAAGATATTTAAGGTATCAATCTGTTGACCTGTAAATTGATTCAATCTCCCTTAATTGTCTCAATTATGTAAATCTTGTAAATTTCTCCATATTTGTACTCTTCTATTTATACTGAAATTTAACTCTCTCTAATCTCATCTTGAATTAGAGATTTCCAAAGACTATTGAATTGTTTTACCCGTAGTTTGATTATGACCTCTTGACTATTTCTTAAATAAGTTTTCGAGAGTTGTAGAGGTATATACATCATGTACTGTACATTTAACCAATAAATTTCTAAAAAGGAAAAATATACTTCATCTTCTGTCATCACATTTACCACCAACAATGAAGATAGCTGAGCTTGTGTTCATCCCTGGACCAGGCGCTGGCCAACTAGCTCCCCAAATTGAGTTTGCAAAGCGCTTGTTAGATCGAGATGAACGTTTCTCAGTGACTGTTCTTCGCATGGATTCTCCTTTTGGCACCTCTCCTACAGCTGCATGCACCAAATCACTTGCAGAATCTATTATTTCAATAAGGTTAATCAATCTTCCTCCTCCTGTAGACTTCTCTCCTTCACAAGAGGTTCATAAATCTGTAGAACATTTTTTAATTGAGATTATAGATTGTCATAGAGCTTGTGTTAAAGAAGCTATTGTCAAGCATGTGCTTTCAAACTCTAAGTCAGTTCCATTTGCTCGGTTGGTTGTTGATTTTCTTTGTACATCAATGAGAGATGTGGGAAATGAACTTGGAGTTCCTACTTATTTGTTCTACATGTCTAGTGAAACTTTTCTTGGTCTCGTGTTGTACCTTCCAATTCGACATGATGAAGTAGGAAGAGAAATTGAAGAGTTTGGTGGTGAGTTGGTGATCCCTAGTTATATTAATCCAGTTCCAAGCAGTGGTCTGCCTGAAGTTTTTTTGAACAAGCATGGTGGCTACACTACAGTTATGAACCATGGAAGAAGATACAAGGAGACCAAAGGGATTATTGTCAACACATTTGAGGAGCTGGAATCTCATGCGATTAAGTCTTTGATGAATGATTTTGATCATGTGCCACCTATTTACAGAGTTGGACCGGTGATTGATCTCAAGGGTGAAAGCAATAAGTTAGCTTCGGATGAGAAACAAAAAGGTGATGAGATCATGAAATGGCTTGATAATCAACCAGATTCATCAGTTGTTTTCTTGTGCTTTGGAAGCCAAGGGAGCTTTGGAGAAGAGCACGTGAAAGAAATTGCAGTTGGATTGGAGCAAAGTGGGGTGAGGTTCTTGTGGTCATTACGGAAGCCACCACCAAAGGATAAAGTTGAAAGGCCTAGTGATTACAAGACTGATCATCTCCAGGAGGTTTCGCCAAATGGATTCTTGGAAAAAACCAAGGAGATTGGTTTGGTTTGTGGATGGGTGCCACAAAAGGAGGTCTTGGCTCATAGTTCAATAGGGGGATTTGTATCACATTGTGGGTGGAATTCAATCTTGGAAAGCTTGTGGTTTGGTGTTCCAATTGTGGCATGGCCTCTGTATGCTGAGCAACCGCTTAATGCATTCCAAATGGTGAAAAATTTGGGACTGGCTGTGGAGTTGAAAGTGGATTATAGGATCATGAATAAGGCTGTTGTGGTTGCAGATGAGATAGCAAGAGCCATAAAATGTGTGATGGAGAGTGATAATGAGGTGAGAAAGAAGGAAAAGAAAAGAAGTGAAAAGAGGATTAGCAGTGATGGAGGGTGGATCTTCATATGCTGCATTTGGAGACTTGATTGATGATATATTAAGAAACATAGCCATGGAAGAAGCATATAGTTTTAGTTGATCATATTTAGTCCCTAATGATGTATGGATTTGTTCCATTTGCCTTAAAAGAGTTTCATTTTGAAAGTTCATGAATCTTTTTGTTTACTGTTGGTATTGTACTCAATTTGTGATTTCTCATCGGTATATGTTGAGTGTATTTCAACTCACATCATATGTATTTGACTAATATTTGTACATTACATATGTTTTTTTCCCTCGCTAGAAATAATTTATTACATTAACATGTTTAACATGACTTTATAAAAGACTTAATTCTAGATAAGTGTTCTACATTTCTCACTCATCTAGAATAATATGGAAAAATAGATTGTGCCTTTTGCAAATGATAGACTTCCAAATCTAGAAGTAATGTTAACTACCACAACAACGAACTCAGGACAAATCCAGTATGTAATTCAAGAAATCCTCATCAGTTATCACACAACCACTAGTAGGTAGTACATCATCAACATATTGTTTCATTTTTAGCATGTATTCACTCCTAGTTAGGTTTTCTTTCATCGTATCAAATACTTTACAAACTAAATCATACTTTGAATAATCAAAATCAGAATAACCACACCCACCAATTTCACTATCCACCACAGAACTTAAACAAGTAGAGTACATATTCAACAAAGAGTTATACACAATCCTACTGGGGTTCAATAAGCCCCTAATTAAACGGAAATGAACAGTTTTACCGACTCTCAAATTGCGTGTCGCGGCAAAAGCCTTGAGAGCCGAAGAGGAAGTATAGTTATCACACAAAGTATAAGGAGCGGATTTTTTCATCTGGGCATAGAACAAAATGGCATCTTGTGGCATTTTGTTGCAAATAAAACCAATAATGATGGTGTTCCAAAGGACGGTTGTTGGGTGGGAAATCGTGTTGAACGATTGGCGGGCTAAATGAGGTTGGCCTTCCTAGCATATTTTGCAAAGGCGGAAACTAATTGTGGGGTTTTTGAGTTTGGGAAGTGGCGGTGAAAGGGAAGGCTGGCGGAGTGGTTGTTGTTGGAGTCGCACACCGTCTAAGCACGCTTAAACCTATTGATTTATAAGAGAAGGTAATCTTCCCATTCAATAGGGTCTTATTAGGTGAGGAGTCAGACCCACCTCATATTCTATCATGGTATCAGAGCCCAGGTTCAGTTGAGTGTTTGACCAGCGGGTAAGGAGTTAGAGCCGACAACTACCTTACAGGCATGACCCAACATATGAGCTTGACCGTGAGGAAAAGTGTCTAAGTCCCACACCGACTAGGCACGCTCAAACCTACTGGTCTATAAGAGAAGGTAATCCTCTCATTCAACAAGACGCTAAGGTTCAGTTGAGCTGAGTGCTTAACCAACGGATGAGGAGTTAGAGCCGACAACTACCTTACAGGCATGACCCAACATATAAGGCTTAACCGTGAGGGGAAGTGTTTGAGTCCCACACCTACTAGGCACGCTCAAACCTACTGGTTTATAAGAGAAGGTAATCCTCCCCTTCAACAAGACCTTATTGGGTGAGGAGTCAAACCTACCTCAAATTCTATTAGTTGTGGATGGTGGTCGAGAAGGGAGTAGCACATTGAGTTTTATGTCATAATAGATGTTGTAAAGCTTGAGTTAGTTATTGTAAATTTATGTGTATTCATAGATAACAGTCATAAGACCATCACTTAATTGAACCATATACAAAATTACTATCTGTTTGGTGATTGGGAAAACTAGAGAGAAGAAAAAGATCTGACTTGTTGAGATTAATGTTTTTAGTGTTTGAGTCAACTTTCAGATGTACAAGATTTGTATGCATTCAAGTTGCTTCCTTATTTATTTATTGGGTTGGTACTCAAAATTATACAGTATCAAAATATTTTATAAAGAAAATTATTTATGGTGCCTCTCAAATTTTCTTTGGACATTAGACAAGTGAGTTGAATATGTTTGTATTTTGTGCATTAAAAATGTTTTTAGTGGAGAACAGTTTAGAGTGTAAATCAAAATTTCATAAAAACAAATAGTGGTAATGATTGTCCTTTGTGGTTCAATGATTTATTGAAGTGTTGTGCAGGAAGCCAGGAACATTCTGTATGCTACCAGTGATCGTACAAATGCAGTCAGTTCAACCCCATTGGTCAGTAACATGTTCCTGCCTTCCAATTCTTAGTTATTTTTTTTAAATGTTATGAACAATAAACTATTAAGGGGAAATTTGATGTGATAATAAGAGACACCCTTTTAATAGAAGGAACTTGATATCTGATATTTTGTGCTTTTCTTTTTACTTCATCATCATGTATAAAGTTTCTGGAATTCGGTAGTTACATGGTTTATCATTAATGGCTATAAGAAGAGTGTTTTAATAGACTCCATTATTTTGCAAACTGCATTAAGCTTGGTGGACAAATTTAATTGTAGAAGTCAGAAAGAAAAGAAAGGGGAAGAGAGAAAGAAAATCCGAAGAAGAAAGAAGACAAAGAAAGTATGCTATGGTGATATCTTTATGATTTCTTCTACTTTGGAAGTGTTTGTGTTTATATTGGTCCAATTCATACAAATTTAGCTATTCCAATTAAAAGAGGTATTGGCTTAAAGGCTCTCCTATTTTTAACCAACTACAATTAGAGTGTGACAATTTCTCACTTTAATTTGTTCTTCCTACATTTCTGACTTTCGTTATTCTTTGTTCTCTGTGTTCAAGTATAAAGAACTGTTATTCTTTGTTCTCTGTGTTTACGTATAAAGAACTATAGAATTTTGTTTGGTCTGTCTGGATATATATTTGACTTGATTGCTGGATACCCAAGCATGTGGGATTTCATGTTGCAGTTTCTGCAATTTCTGGGAGAGTGCTGCGTTTTTTGCAGGTTATGCAGATTTCATGTTTCTGCAGTGTCTGGGAAAGTGCTTTTTCTTTTGCCAGAAGTTGGCTGGAGTGATGCTGGTGCTTGTTGAGTTTGCTGGTAAGGATGCTGGAAGTTTGCTGCCCTCCTTCTGTGATTCTGGGACATTTTCTGCAGATTTTTGTTGCTGCAGTGTTGTGTTTGCTGGGAGTGATGCTGGGGCATGTTGGAGAAGAAGCAGCAGAAAAATGCATTTTTGGCCGAAAAATTGCAGAAGAAACCTGCAGTGGGAGAGTGCTGCATTTTATGCAGTTTTTCCTTTTCTGTTGATGCAGCAAGAATGTTGCGTTTTCTGTAGTTGTTTTGCAGAAAATGCAGTGTTTTGCCTACTGGTTGTTAAGTTTTGTTTAATTGATTGTTGTCTTCAAATGGACAAGTTTTGTTTTGTTAATTTTATATTACATTCAATCAGATATACTACACAATAATCTGCTATTTTGAATATATTATTTGATACATGATAAATAGACAGTAGGTATTTGCAGCTTCCTCTTATTATCTTTGTTTTAAGTTTGTTTTAGAACTCATTCACACTAACCTCAAATGTAGATACATAATACTGTTTGTCAAAGGTGGCTTGATGGTGATGAGTTTATTATATCATCAATGAAGGAAGTTGCAATAATATTCACAATTTTTGCAATAATAAACAAAAAAAATTAAATTAACTTCTGGCTGGTATTCATAAGCAATTAATCAAAACAGAAGAAATCAACCTTCAAAATATTCGCAATAATGAACAAAAAAATTGCTATTCCTAAGCAATTAATCAAAATATGAGAAATAAACAAACATCAAACATGTACACATTCTTTCAGGTTCCTTTCCACAATTTTCTCACCCTCCCTGTCTCTCCTTCAATAACCAGATACAACACCTCCTAAATCACAAATCATCCAATAAAGTAAAAAAATAAACTTAAAAAAGCAAAACTAGAATGTTTATACTATCATTAACATATTTATTACAGTAATTATCAAAAGCTTCAAAGCCTCAACAAACGCTTCCTTGAGCAAAGGGTTCGAATCTGTAACTTATTGAGCATTGATGTCAAAATCTTTACCACACCTGATGAAAAAGAGTAACCATCAAACTCTAAACATATGGATAATATTCGAGCATATTTAGTGGAAGTCTTTACAATACACAGAGCAAAAAAATTGCTAGATGCAGTTCAAAATAGTTAAATAATTTGGAAGTGCCATATGACAAAGATAAACACAAGATGTAGAACTTTTATCCAACCAAAAGAAAATGCATAATTATACACAGAACATAATGAATCTAATACGCCACAAAAGAACTCAACGATAAATGTAGTTGAATCTTCATTATAGAATATGAAGGTATTAAGGTAGCCAATCTTCATTATAGAATATTTTTAATGACCCACAAAACATAATAAATGTCGTTTCCAAAGTTGTTGATGCACTACAAGAAAAGAAAAGAGTATTAAGGTAGCCAATCTTCATTATAGAATATTTTTAATAACCCAAATCATATAAATATCAAAAGATTATTCAAGAAGCACTGCAACTGAATCTAACACAAACCAATATAAACATAACTTTGCAAGTCAATTGCAGAAATTTAAAGATTAACATTTAGACCATACCTTGCAAAAGAAAACATAATACAGAAAGTAGCATACATTATTGCAGAGGTATTACAACTCTGAAATTCAATTAAATCCATGACCTTGCACAGCTGAACTTATTGAAAGAAAATCAAGATGACTGATTTAGACATCTGGAAAACCAACTAATCCATACTAATCACTGCATTATTTAATTTTTTCTGCAGATTGATAAAAAATCTACTTCATTTCGTTGCATAGGAATCGTCCCACCAGCTTCCAGAATTTGTTTCTCAAGCTACAATCAACATAAGTAGACCAATAAATCTAGAGAAGATGCAGTATTTTCAAAACAAAAACATACACACAGGCTACAACCTGGAGCTGCCCAGAAACCACCCCCAAGCAAAAATATGGCAAGCAGTAATGAAACCACACCCAAGCAGTTACATGTATTTGTGTCATGGGAAACAAATAGGGGATAAATTGAAAGAAAACTAAAGAACCGTAAGCACTTGGAGTTGCTGCCCTTCAGCTGATGACCGTGAGCATGCAACTTCCTGAAACTCAAGTTCTTTTGATCCCTGTGCAAGATACAACAACAAATCAACTAGTTTTGTATATAGTTCAGTTAAGTGATGGTCTTATGACTGTTATCTATGAATACACATAAATTTACGATAACTAACTCAAGCTTTACAACATCTATTAGGACATAAAACTCAATGTGCTACTCCCTTCTCCACAAATAAATTTCCTTGAAGACTATCATAAACCTCTCCAAATTTCAGGTATTTATCAAAAACCTTCCCCTTCCAATCGACTAAATATGCCGTAATTGAACCAAGCCTCCACATGTTTCTTTCGTAATCAAAATAAAACCAAAAAAAGCTATAGAACGATCAAGAAAACAAACACAAATGCACGCATTAACACGATTATTTTCAATTTTTCATCAAACAAAACAAAGAAGAAGAAGAAGAATTTGATTACTGTTTTCTCGCGTGGAGAAGCCGTTTTTGAGAGAAATTGGAGGGAAATTGCCACTGAAATTGAGATGAACGAGTCGTGAGAAATTAGAGGGGAGAAATCGGAATCGGTGAGTGGAGTGGAGTTCGAGGAAGAGTTGAAGAAGAGAAGAGAGAGTTGGTGAAAGCCATGGAAGGAAACTTGAGAGAATTGGAAGGAAATGTTTTTGGTTTCGTTTGTGTTTTGGCTTTTCGGGTGAGTTGAAGAGAACTGAAGTTTTTTTTGGTAGACGATAGCTGGCGGTGGTGGTGGTAGACGACAGACAACGGCGGTTCAAATTTGATTTTGGGAGAGATTTGATTTAGGGGAAGGAGAGCAATTTCAATTTTAGGGTTTCAATTTTGGGAGAGATTTTTTATCTAGGGGAAGGAGAGTTTGAATTTAGGGAAAATAATTTGGGGAAAGACATCATATTCGGGGGGAATGGAATTTGAATTTTTTCAGAACCCTTTTTTTTTTTTTTTTTTTGGGAGGTGAGGTGTTAGCTCGCTGACGTGGCAGATGAGGTGGCACTGCCACATAATGATGTAAGAGGGCGGTGTAGGGAAGTGATGTAAAGGTAGCATTACTCCTGCAGTAAAATGAATTGAAACTCCAACTTCACTACACTTCAGATCATATTTGTAGTAGATCTCAACTTGATTCTGCTTCAACAGCTGCTCTGCGTTTCAAATCACATCTTCATAACCTTCAGTGTGTCAATCTGAACTGTTAATCCTCAACTACTACACAAACTCAAGATAGGAACTTCACTTCACTAAACCAACAGTACCAGCTTCAGTTTATCAACAGCTCCACCTTATCTACTACACAAACTCAATGAAAGGAACTTCACTTCAGTAAACCATCAGCAACAGCTTAAAAGGATCTTCACTTCAGTAAACCATCAGCAACAGCAAAAGGAACTTCACTTCAGTAAACCAAACAGTATCAGCTTCAGTTTATCAACAGCTCAATTCTGCTTCAATATGCCAACATCAACAATAGCAAATTATCAACAACTTTCACTTATATTTTAATCTATTAACAACTTTCACTTCAATTTTAATCTATTAACAACTTTCACTTCAGTTTTAATCTCAGCTGCTAACCACAAACTCAATCTCAACTACTACACAAACTCCAAAAAAATAATTTCACTTTCAGTGTACTAACAGCAACAACTTCAAGTACTTCACCTCAGTATCCTAACAGCAACAACTTCAATTGAAGCTACTGGTCACAACTCCAATTAACAGACTATTCATGCACAAATTCAGTTGTAGAGAGCGGCCTCGAAGGTTAGAATGAATTAGTTCAAGAGGCTTGGAAGCTCCACTAGAAGAATATGGAAAAATAGATTGTGCAATCTACCAAATTGACATGCTAAGCAAAATGGCAAAGACTTAACAAGGTTTTTTTATGCATTTAGTTGTGCAAACACAGTGCTCAAAACTTGTTCATTGGGGGGTCCAAGTCTCTTATGTCATAGCATTGCTTTTAACTTGTCAGTACACAAAGCTTGACGGCTAAAAACATAATTTTTATTGATAGAACAATTAAGTGCAGATGACGTACATGGAGCTGTATTGAACACAGTTTTACACTTTGACTCTAAATTCTCATTTCTGAAAGAAGCTTTACATTTTAACATATTATGAGAAACATCAGAATTTTTACATGTAGCAACATTGAAAACAGTTGGGCAAGAATGTTTAGAAAAATCATTAGATGGCACATTCTGCAAACAGCAAGCATCAGAGGAAAGGGAAGACTGAAGTGAGCCTGAGTATGGATAGTAGAAGCTGGAACAAGAGGAGGAGATAGAGGGAATCTTTAGTTGGGTACAAACCAACTTTAAGCTCCCCTTGTAACAACACTATCTTGGTGACTTTGTCCTTGATCATATAATGATCAGCAAGGAATTCAACTATTGAATTATTATCCTTTGTAGATTTTGATATCCTTAGAAAATTTTTAGAAATATGAGGAACACAGAGAACATTTTTAAGATAAAAGAACATAGATTTCAAAGCACTTGGTAAAGAAGTAAAACCTGTATGAGAAATATTCAGACGCTCACAATTCCCAACTTGAGTTTGATCCTGGCCAGTGTAGCTTGCATTAACAAACAACTGACTCAAATCTGTTGTGACATGATCAGTGGCTCTTGAGTTGATGTACCAAACTGGTTCGCTGACTGTAGCTGGAGTAGTTGTTGCATAATTATTAGAAACATTGTGAGTAGACAAAGAGGCTTGAATTGAGGAATTATAACCTTGAGCTGGAGAAATTTGATGTGAAATCATAGCTGGTGAGACATTGCATGCTTGAACAGCCATATTAGTTTGAGGAGAATTGCAGTATGGCTTGACTTACCACATGGTAAATAGGCTTGTTTCTATTAGAACCTCTACCATAATCTCTTCCTCCTGAAAACTGATTAGACTGAAAGTGCTGAGAATATTGAGGAACAAAATTCACACGCTGAGCTACAGGAGGTAAGAGAGAGGTAGGATTAAAGTATTGAAATTGGGAGTTTGTTGAGGACTATAGTCCGCATCAGTGGCACCTTGATGATTAACAACATTATCTTTTGATTTCTGGTTCTTATTCTAACCAAACTTATAATTGACATTTACTGCTAAACTAACCAAATTCGCCAAATCTCCATTGAAGTCTAAACTAATAGCAACTGATAGCAAAGCATTATTCTTTTCTAATTGTAACTCATACTTTTGTAACAAATACTGTGCCTTCTGCAAATGATAGACTTCCAAATCTAGAAGTAATGTTAACTACCACAACAACGAACTCAGGACAAATCCAGTATGTAATTCAAAAAATCCTCATCAGTTATCACACAACCACTAGCAGGTAGTACATCATCAACATATTGTTTCATTTTTAGCATGTATTCACTCCTGGTTAGGTTTTCTTTCCCTAGTAGATTGTAATAAGCTCCTAATATGTAGAGTTTTAGCTTTAGTCTCCGAAACAAATTCTTCTTCAAGTGTAAGCCAAATTTTAGAAGCTAATTGACATTTAGAAACTAGCCTAAATATCGATTCAGAGATAAAAGCAAAGGGTCAACTCACTAGACATTTGTCGATTCTCTTCCATAACGAATATTTAGGATCGACCTTCTTCATCATTGCACCAGTGGAAAATCCTCAAACCAGTGATGTGATCTTCAAGCTCTGAGCCGACAACAAATAAAATCAGAGATCTCCAAAATCGATAGTTGTCACGATGCAATTTGGGGTAATTAATTGCAATGTGGAAGAGAATAAATTGTCTGAGATGGAGCCGAAAATCAGAGTAAAATTTTGCGTTTTCTCAGAATGGTTTGGAGGGGAAGAAAATAACCCAGAATTTTCCCTTTTGTTGGGTTAGGGTGCAAATTGACTTTAGACTATTAAAGGCCTTGAGAACAATTATAGGAAGTGATCGCCATTTGTTAGTACTCTGTCCAGTATTATTTAACAACTAAAATTATTACTAATTTGATTAATATTTTTTTCTAGGCCCAAATTGCTGTTTATACTAGGCCAGCCCAACCAGAATAATAAATTGTGATGGGTCGGCACAACCACAGTTCTGTTATTCAAGGCACAACATGAATGGGTGGGGCCAAGCTCAAGCCCAAGCACGAATGGGCTAGCACAAAAATTGGTTTGGGCTTGCATTAGAAACTTCAATTTCAAGTTTTTTACCACGAAAATAGCCACATTAATCATTTTTTTTCCCTTTTTTATTCAAGTAATTTTTTAAACTAGGTGTAAAGCCCGAGTGTCACGTGGGTATGTTTATTACTTGTATTCAAAACACTTCGCAAACAACATTATATTAACGATAAACGCTAATTATATCAATCCACATATATTATATTTAGTAAGTTGTTAATAATACATCGATTCAAGAGTGTAAAAAAATTTTTGGAGAACGTGAAAGTAAACTGTAATAGATCAATAGATTTCTTAAAAATAATAACAATTAGCAAGAACCATTTTTAAAAATAATATCCAATGTCATTTTCTATGTAATTTTATATTTCTTAAGCACTTAATGTATTCGATTAGCAAGAACCATTTTTAATTTTCATTTAAGATATAGTTTGACAACTTGTTTATTACAATTAACAACTATTCAACATATTTTTTAAAAGGTAATATTAACGGTGATTGGTGGATTTGTTAAAGATAAAAACAATATGAGATGTCATTATTAGATAATAAGAATCATTTTACTTTTCATTTTGAATTATGGTTCGACAACTGTAGATGTGAGCATGGGTACCGGGTAGAACTGGGACCGAAACTTGAGATAGGAACTGATGGCGGGTACCCGGGATGGAACTTGCTTTGGAATTGATGGTGGATACTCAGGATGGAACCTGCTTGGAACTGAGAGCGGGTACCCGGGATAGAACCTGGACTAAAAAAATATCAGTAAAGAATGGAGGGTCTATCATAATTTTACGTATAAAATTTTAAAATGAGATTAAGACACTGGTGGGTGACGTGTGTAGACTGTGGAGGCCCCCACTTGGATGGTGTAGATTACATTAAATAATAAATATATATATATATATATTAAAGTTTTGATTAATTATATGTGTAATTAGAATTATGATCAAATTAAAAGTGTTTTAATGTTATTAAAAGAATTATTTTTTAATAAAATAGTATATTTGGTTGAATAAGATTTAGTTATTTACTTCAATTATTAAGTTTTAACTTTTAAGTATATTTATAGTAAATTAATAATTAATTAATTATATATGATAAAGTGATAAACATTACTACATTAATACATTACTTATTACTTAATTAAATGATTAGAAATTTAATTAATTATAATATTATATGTATTATTAATTGTTTAAATATAATGAATAATAATTATCCAATATAATAAATAATAATTACCCAATATAATATATTACTGTTTAAATTTCATTAACAATTGTATTATCAATTGTAACATGACTCCTATAATACAATCTTGGTTACGTCCTTCAAAAGTGAAATATAATTATGCTTCAATTTATAATTATATTAGTCAAAATCAATCAACTCTCAGACTTTACAAAAGAGAAGAAAAAAAATTAGTTATTCCAAATTTTACGCCAGAAATTAAAGGAAATGGTTCAACTTGGTAGTTTCCAAAATTTGGTTAAAACAATTTCAAAGGTATCCCTTAGACATCCCTCCAATATTTGTGAACAATAATTTTACCAAGTTCCTTGCTACACTCCTAAGTCAATTATAGACATACAAAATATTTTTTAGGGATGTTATCAATTAAGATATAAAGTTTTTAAACTTTTTTAATGAAAAGACAAAAGTTACATATTATTCAATTAAGAGACACTTAACAGTTATTTATTGTTAACTTTAACAAAAAAATGACAAATGACTTAAATGCCCTAGATTTTTTTTGTTTATTTGTTTGAAGTTAATTTAAAAGACTAAGAAAAGATAAGAACCATGTTTTAAGGAACATTAACATACTAAAAAAATTAAAAACTAAAGAAAAAATATATTAAAAAAATAAATATGAAATAATTTTTGGTTGTTAAATGACCATAATGTCCCTTGTCTATTTGATTAGCAATTAAATGGTGAAAGCCGTTCTCCAAATTCTTACATCCACACAATTACATTGATTTAGAAGTTAATTACACACAGCTCATCATGAGACATTTTTATCACATTTTCATTAATTGTTTCATAAATATCTTGTACATGAAATGACAGCAATGTCCCTTGACAACTTGATTGACATTGAAATGGCAAAGGTGCTCTACAAAAATCCTCAATCCATACCATTAAAGTCATGATTATATTTGCTGCAACATGTTTGATACACGGTGAATTTGAGAGGTATCTTTAATCCACCCAAAATAATTGGAGTTTTTATTTTTCATTTAAAAAAAAAAAAAAGAGATTTACTTTCTTAACTTATATAATCATTTTATTAATTCTAATATCTAATAATGTCAAACTTTTTATTTACAAGATATATGTAACTATAAAATTATGTTACATATTATTTATAACATTAAGAAACAAAATTTTTTTTTGTTATTACAGTATAACCCTAGACTATACCAAGTCATACTAGATTTAATAGTCTAGTACTTTGAGATAGATCAAATATTAATTATTTGTATATGTAACATTAATTTTATTATCATTTTATTTTCAAAAAGTATGCGTAAATATACAAATTCCTATGCCATATAACTTATATTTTACTTAATTATCTTTAAATCATGATCATCAAGAATTTGGGCTGGCAATGTCATGTTAATTAATTCATGGGAATTAAATTTGTGGCAGACATGGTGGGTCAGTAATTCCACTTACAATTTAAAAAAAAAAATTAATAATAAAAAAATTGGACTTTGCAATATCACTTTAAATTATTTCAATCAACTAGTTAGCTTTTTTAATAGAAGAAAAAAATAAAAATAAATAGAAGATTAAAGATCAACTAATTGTGATTAAATTTACTGCAACATGTTTGATGTAAGATGAATTTTGAGAAAATATCTTCAATCCATCCAAAATAATTGAGTTCAATGTTTTGGAAAAAAAAAAAATGTCTTGATAAATCAATAATTTATTAATTTATAAGATTAAATAATATATCCAATAATTGTATTTAAAATTTTAATATCGTAAGGTTAGATATGATTTTATTTCTTAGGGTGATGATTGGGCAAATATTAACCAAGGGGTTTCAAGAATATTCACTAATACTATGTGATAAAATGCATACTCTGAATTGACTTTGCTTGTTATCAAACAGGAAAAAAATAATAAAAAAAATTTTCTTTTTTTTTAATGATTAAATTATCCAAAGGAATAATAAAAAATGTTTCATATATTGGTTTACCAAATATTAATGTAATTTATATTTAATTTCATATATTTGTATGATTACTTATCATTTTTCAATGTCATTATTATATATTATCTATAAATTTTGTATCTTTTATTATAAAGAAAGAGTAGAGTAAATACCACCAAGCTTCCGAGAAGTTTCCAGGAAATTACACATGTACATCAACTATTCTCTCTCTCTTTGAAGTTTGAATTACATTTTTCCTAAGTGAGCATGTGAGTACACGTGATCAGTCCCATGTGCATGCTTTATTTTATTTTATTTGATAATTAAATGCTATGTATTGTTACTTTTATTCTCAACCCAATAAAGACCTGCACGTTCTCTATCCCTCCCTTGTCCCCATCAAAGACCCAGACTATCTTTTTTGGATTTTAAAAGTAATATTTATACATTTAAAAATCGAGAGTTAATCTAGTGATACATTTTCGAAGGATTTTCGTATGAAACAAAAATATTTAAGATTTATTATAAAATTATGATCTATAAGTAATTCAATAAATTCAATTTTTATTTTAACCTTGTAAAAAAGTTGGATTTAAAAAAAATATATTATGAAGAAAATAATAAAACATTAAATATTTAATTAATCAGTCTTTTTCTTTCATAATTTGTGAGCGTATTTAATATGTAAGATATTTATCAATATTGTTATGAATTATTATAACTTATAGTTTAATCACATAAACTTGAAACATGTGAAAGCATTTAAAGGATTAACACTAATTATTAATTTGTCACATCAAACTTGCGAATTAAGACTTTTCTACCTTGCTATAATGCTATTAATACAATGAGAGAGTTCAGATAAAAATAAAATAAAAAAAGCAACAAAAACACGTGAATATGTATGACCTTTTGTATGCTTTATGATTTTTATAACCTATGGTCCCATATATGCAATACCATGGTTACCACGTCATGTCCTACAATTACGAAGATACCCTTGGAATATCGTTTAACTTCCTTCCAAGACAAAAAGTTTCCAAATCCAATTCTAAAAATAGTAATAACGCGTAGAGCGAGTAGAGAGTATGGAAAAGAATGAAAAGGCCGTGAAGTAGTGGTAAGCGTGTCATGTGAGTGGCTTGTTCCCAATGAGCTGTCACTTTACACATTCACGCGCTTTTCTACGCTCCGATCCCAAAGGAATCTTTTGTGCCTTCCTTTCCTTGTCAGGCAGACCCGAGTGATTTAACTAGCTATTCTTTCCTTTCTCTATAATCTCATCTCACGTCTTTTATAATAGCCGAGTCTTTGTCGTTTTCTTTTTATAATTTATTGAACAAGTCTTGTGCAATTTCTTGGAGTCATGCTTAAAGATTTTTATTAATTAAGATGTTATTTTATGATTTTTATATTAATTTAATTATTATTTATACTCAAATTTATCTCTTATAAACCCTTTTTTTTTCAGCAACCTATCTATTTGAAATTAATTTTAATCAAAGTCTTCAAAATTATCAACAAATTTTTTTTAGTTTTATAATCACTTAATAAAGGCTTTTAATTTTTAATTATTTTCACTTTCACTTTCTCTTTTTAATTTTTATACTTAATTTTGAATTATTTTCAGTTTCCCTTTTTCCATATTTTAAGGGTTTTTAGTTATGTTTCTTTAAATTCAATGGCTTCTTATAGCAATTAATATCTCATATTTTCATGAATATTATAGTAATTAAATAATTTTTCTATTGACTACTTATTGTTTTATTATACAATGATGAATATTATAATCTAATTGATTTCGACTTAATTTCAATGTAATTTCCTTGTCGAGCTATAGTTGGAGAAAAAGGCATAGACAAGCTGTAACATGTATATATCTTTTGTTTTATTTCCCTATATGTAAATGAAGGTTAGCTTATGAAATTCGAATTATGTCACAAACATATTATTTAAATGCAAAATTTTGTAAATTACAAAAAAAAAAAAAAAGTTACCTTAACAATCATTTAATTAAATGAATGATTTAATTTACGTTAGGAACATTCAGAGAGCATAAATAGATAAATTGTTATTAGGGTGAACTTAATATTTTCTTTTTAAGTAAGTTTAAAAACAGAAAAAAAAAATTATTAATTCATCCCTTGATTGGGAGGTTCAATTCCTACCAAAGGTGTATTAATTTTGAAATAACCCCTAATTGTTCTTGCTCTCATAGTTAGTCCAAAGTAAATGAAAACTTGGTGACAGAAAAGATAGGGTCGTCCCACTTGCCAAAGGGAAAGAAAAAGAGCTCACGTCATGTCAAAATAATTCATGGGATTTAAACTTGTGGCAAACATGATGGGTCCCACTTGCAATTGAAAAAAAAATTAATAATAAAAAAATTAGACTTGCGATGAATGCATACAATAGCGCATACTTTCATGCTTTATTTTATTTTATTAAACATCAACTATTCTCTCTCTTTTTCCTAAGCAAGCATGTGAGCACATGTGAATATGTGCTCAGTCCCATGTGCATGCTTTATTTTATTTTATTTGATAATTAAATGCTATATAATAGCCGTTTAGTTGACGCCAAGTCTTTGTCGTTTTCCTTTTATAATTTTCTCTTGCATAATGTTACGGTGGCTTTGATAATGGACCCATTGGCATTTCTTACTTACCAACCTAGTCTCGTTATTATTTATGTTAATCCCCTGCACGTGAAGCTGTAAGCCCAATGTAAATAGCGAGGGTTAAAATAAACAATGCAAATTTTAGATATTAGCAATCTTTCATGTTTTAAAGAGACATGAATTATACTACCTTAATTGTTTGTAGAAGCACTTTCACAATTATTTAAAAATAAATAAAAAATTTGAAGAATATTAAAGGAAAATAAAAAAAATAAAATGGTTTGAGTCCACATCTGTTGTTGAATCCTGAGATCATACCCCACTATAAATCTCAGATGTTATGATTTAAGTCAATTATTAATTGTTGAAGAATATGCATTTGGTGATGGATGGATTATTAACGCCACAACACCTTTTGCTGGATTCCTCAAAATTTTACACTCGTTCAACAATAATTGACTTTAAATTCCATATACAACTCATTAAATCTATTTATTATCAAATACAGGTCTTATTGAAGATTAAGATGTGGTGGGTGGGTGGGTAACAATAAAGAAATTATGCAAGAGAAAATTATGCAAGCGTGATTGATTGTTGCTTTAAGTGCATTAATATTTGATAAATCAATAACTTTTATTAAATAATATTTTTTGCCAGTCCTAACTTGAGACCAATGTAATAAATTAATAATTCATTAAATTTATAAGATAATACATATAAGTACCACGGGATATATAAATTAATAATCTTTTAATACATCAAATATATATATATATATATATATATATATATATATATATATATATATATATATATAACTGAATTAGGAAGTCTTTTGTAAAATATGAGTCCAACGTTATTTATTTCCTCTTGAAATTAATGTATTTTTGGATCTCATATCTTAACTTTTCTTAGTGCATTAAGAAGATCTGGAGTAGTGTTCTCGTATTGTAAGAGAAAATTATGTAACGTGATTGATTGTTGCTTTAAGTGCACTAACTATGAGCTATTCTCTATATCACATTAACTATATACAATATATATATGCATTAAGTTCAATGTTTTAGAAAAAGAAAATAAAAAATGTCTCGATAAATTAATAATTTTTTAATTTATAAGATTAAATAATATATCCAGTAATTGTATTTAAAATTTAAATACCTAGATATGATTTTATTTCTTGGGTTGGTGATTGAGCAAATATTAACCAAAGGCTTCAAGAATATTCATTAATACTTATGATAATATGCATACTCTAGTCTGAATTGACTTTGTTTGTTGTCAAACAAGAAAAAAATAATAATAAAAAGTTTTTTCTTTTTTTTTTATGATTAAATTATTTAAAGGAATGATAAAAAATGTTTCATATATTAGTTTACCGAATATTAATGTAATTTATATTTAATTTTATGCATGCTTTACCATAAATAATTGGTATGATTATTTATCATTTTTCAACTACATTATTATATATTATCTATAAATTTTGTATCTTTTATTATAGATTGTAAATACCACCAAGCTTCCAAGAACTATTCTCACCCTCTCTTTGAATTACCTTTTTCCTAAGCGAGCATGTGAGTACGTGTGATTAGTCCCATCTCCCATGTGCATGCTTTCATGCTTTATTTTATTTAATTATACATCATATTCTCTCTCTTTTTCCTAAGCAAGCATGTGAGTACATGTGATCAGTCCCATCTGCATGCTTTATTTTATTTGATTTGATAATTAAATGCACGGTTCTCTATCCCTGCCTGGTCCCCATCAAAGACCCAGACTATCTCATCTCATCTCACGTCTTTTATAATAGCCGAGTCTTTATCGTTTTCTTTTTATAATTTCTTGAACAAGTTTTGCGCAAGTTTTGAGTAATTTCTTCAAGTCATGATTAAAAAGTCTTACAGCTCTCAAACCGGTGTTACCTAGGGCCCTGGGCCAGTGAGGCAATTGCCTGGGGCGCCATAAACGATTTTATAAAATATTTATATACGAAAAATTAAAGATTTTTATTCATTAAGATGTTATTTTATGACTTTTAATTATTATTTATACTCAAATTTATCTCTAATAAATAAACCCTTTTTTCACTAACCTATATATTTGAAATTAATTTTAATCAAAGTCTTCAAAATTATCAACAAATTTTTTTAATTTTATAATCACTTAACAAAAGCTTTTAATTTTTAATTATTTTTACTTTCTCTTTTTAATTTTTATACTTAATTTTCAGTCTTTCTTTTTTTAACCTTTTAAGGATTTTCAGTTATGTTTCTTTAAATTCAATAGCTTCTTATATTAATTAATATCTTATATTTTCATGAATATTATAGTAGTTAATTATTTTTTCTATTGATGACTTATTGTTTTATTATATAATGATGAGTATTATAATCTAATTGATTTCGACTTAATTTCAATGTAATTCCCTTGCCGAGCTCTATACGTTGGAGAAAGGCTATAAAAGAAAGAAAAAGACCTCGTATTGTGCAAACGTCATGTTAAATAATTCATGGGATTTAAACTTGTGGCAGACATGGTGGGTTAGTAATTCCACTTGCAATTGAAAAAAAAAATTAATAATAAAAAAATTGGACTTTGCAAGATCACTTTAAATTATTTCAACCAATTAGTTAGCTTTTCTAACAAAAGAAAAAAAATAAAAGAAGATTAAAGATCAGCAAAAGATCAACTAGTCATGATTAAATTTACTACAACTGTTTGATACAAGATAAATTTTAAGTAAGTATCTTCAATCCACCCAAAATAATTGAGTTTTTATTTTTATTTTTTTTTAAAGAGAGATTTACTTTCTTAACTTATGGCATTCGAAAATGATTTATATCTATATAATTATTTTATTGATTCTAATTTCTCTAATGTCAAAACTTTTATTTACAGGATATATGTAATTATAAAATTAAGAAACAATAAAAATTTTGTTTATTAACACATAATGCTAGATTATACCAAATCAAACTAGATTTAATGGTATAGTATTTAACAGTTTAATTAAAACATGTTAGACCATGTTAAATAATGTTAGACAATATTTTTAAAAGACAATATCTTCTAACTATTTTTGTTCTGGACTAAGAAGACTAAGTATTGAGAAATTAAAATTTTAAAATTGTTTATGAGAATTAATAATGTTGAATGTTATATAGTAAATAATCTATTGTAGTTAGCTATTGATAAAAGGAAATAATTCTAATAGATTATTATGAATTTTAATAATATATGATAAGTAAACTTTTTATCCGTCGAACACACTATCAACATTCATAAAATTTGATAATTAAAAAGAAAATACAAAATCTCAAGACCTTGACCCTTTTGCACATTGAATAAAGTGATGTAGTTTCTTGCCAACTCCCGAATTTTGTCGTCTCTTTAATTCAGCAAGGTAATGGCAAACATGGTGGGTCATTGAAATTATAAAGTTGTTTGTCTTCTTCTTTTTCTTCTGTCAGAACAAAATTCATTGCTGTCCCCCTATGTCCAGAACAAAATTCTCCACCATAATTTCGTCATCTTTGAATCATATCGTCCAATGATAAAAAATGCAGTTTTCACGCGCATTTGTTAGAATACTTTAATTTCCAAATTACATTTGCTCTCTCAACTCAGCTTTATGTGCAAAGATTTACACATTCCAGGGGAGTTTCATTTCCAGAAAACACCAATCGGTATGATATTTCAACTTCAACTTCTTTTCTAGTTTTAGTTAGTTCAATTAATTAACTTCTTCTTTGTTATTATTACTTGCAAGAATCTGATCGAAGACATATACAAGGTCAGTTTTCATATAATTATTTATTATTTTCTATTTTTAGTTAGTTTTGATGTACTAATTCATATCTGTGAGCTCTAGTCAAGTCAACTGAAGTATCCTTAGTGATGGTGAATTATATTGGCTTATAGAAGAAGGTAATTTCCTACCCTTTTTTGGTTTTAATCAAAATTATTGGTCTTCTACTTTGAATAATTTCATTCAATTTGTTTTTTTTCCAATTAAAATAGACTAGATCTGAAATACAATTCATTCTGAGTGTAGAATTTTACTTCAAATTCTCTTACCTAAAAGGTATCGATTACAAACTTTTATACTAATTTTAGATATATATCCTACTTCATAAAGCTAGACTTTACGAATTGTGATTGTGGATTCTTAAGCTCAAATAGCATCATTACAGTTGAGTATGATACTTATCATCTTTAATCTTCATTATTATACCACTATAAATTATTTCATTAAAAAGTTAAAGAAATACTACAAAAATTAATTTGTTTTGAACTTCATTATTTCAACTTTAGACTAATTACTACCCGTCAAGAATTTGGGTTGGCAATTTCATTTTAATTTCTTGTTTAATCTCCTTAAAAAAATGTAAATACCCCATAAAATTGAATGCTTGTTTTCTTTATTATCTTTATTCATTTCCAAGATTAACTTGTTTTACTTATTTGGTTATTAATGCTTTGTAGCTCCATAATACACTTATATTTTACTTAATTATCTTTTTCTCATTTGATAGGTCAAGTTATTGGAGACATTGTGGGTCATCCATTGATAAAAGCAGAGAGGTGATTGTGCAAAGATTTACAAATACCAGAGAAGTTTCATTTCAAAGAAACACCAATCGGTATGATGTTTCAACTTCAGCTTCTCTTCTGGTTTTACTTGGTTTTTTTTTGTTATTATTTACTTGCTAACGTCTTTATGAACTTAAAGTTTGCAAGGATCTGATCGAAGATCTCAAATACACTTAATTCTGAGTGTGAAATTTTACTTCAGATTCTCTTACCTAGAAGGTATCAGTCACAAACTTTATACTGACTTTAGATATATATCCTAGTTCATAAAGCTAAACTTTGTTAATTGTGACCGCAGATTCTCAAGTTCAAATAGCATCATCACAGTTGGGTATGATACTTATCATCTTTAAACTTCATTATTATACCACTACAAATTACTTCATTAAAAAGTTAAAGAAAGACTACAAAAATTAATTTGTTTTGAACTTCATTATTTCAACTTTAGACTAATTACTACCCGTCAAGAATTTGGGTTGGCAATTTCATTTTAATTTCTTGTTTAATCTCCTTAAAAAATGTAAATACCCCATAAAATTGAATGCTTGTTTTCTTTATTATCTTTATTCATCTCCAAGATTAACTTGTTTTACTTATTTTGTTATTAATGTTTTTGTGGCTCCATAATACAGTTACTTATATTTTACTTAATTATCTTTTTCTCATTTGATAGGTCAAGTTATTGGAGACATTGTGGGTCATCCATTGATAAGAGCAGAGGGATGATTGTGCAAAGATTTACAAATACCAGAGAAGTTTCATTTCAAGGAGAACACCAATTGGTATGATGTTTCAACTTCAGCTTCTCTTCTGGTTTTACTTGGTTTTTTTTTTGTTATTATTTACTTGCTAACGTCTTTATGAAATTAAAGTTTGCAAGGATCTGATCGAAGATCTCAAATACACTTCATTCTAAGTGTGAAATTTTACTTCAGATTCTCTTACCTAGAAGGTATCAGTCACAAACTTTATACTAACTTTAGATATATATCCTAGTTCATAAAGTTAAACTTTGTGAATTGTGACTGCAGATTCTCAAGCTCAAATAGCATCATCAGAGTTGGGTATGATACTTATCATCTTTAAACTTCATTATTATACCACTACAAATTATTTCATTAAAAAGTTAAAGAAAGACTACAAAAATTAATGTTTTGAACTTCATTGGCTTGGCTAAAGTTTATTTAGAATGTGTGGTCAGTGGCCACATGTCTAAATTAATTTTCCACATAGGTTAAAGTAGACAAAAATTTTTGTTTAGAATACTATTGCATATAGGTTGTCTCCATTGTTCCAAGGATAGGATTTTTGTTAAAGTGTAAGATAAGAAGCACAACAACTTATATAGTATGAGAAGAAGAGGTAACTGTTAACTTTGTTGTCTCCTAGTTTTAGCTTATAACTCTTAACAATTTATGATATTTGACTAATTAATAGCCATTATTAGGATATTTTACCCGGGGTTGTGAGCTATTAACCCTATGAAGAGGATAATATCTTCTAGTTTGATAGAATATGATTATATAAAATATTTAAAATTCGTCATTTATTGTTTAGCTATTTATTTTTATCGTTTCACTTGCAAAATACAGGTCATAATATTCTCTTACAGTTGAATATTTTAATCTTAAAATTAAAAGAAAATGTCTTTACTGAAGGTGGACCTCTTTAGCCATGGCTAACTTTGTGTAAGTCAAAAAATACAGTTAAACCTCAATAAATTAATACTCGATAAATTAGTAACTTCAATTAAATAATACTTTTGACTGGTCCTGACTTAGGAGTTAGGACCAATGTGGTAAATTAATAATTTGCTAAATTTATAAGATAATACATTAAAAAAAACACACACACACACATAAATACCACTTGATATATAAACTAATAATCTCCTTATACATAAAAATTATATATATGCTAACTCAATTAGGAAGCCTTTTATAAAATGAGTCCAATGTTATTTGTTTCCTCTTAAAATTGATGTCTTCTTGGATTTCATTTCTAACTTTTTTTAGTGCATTAAGAACCACTAGCGTAGTATTCTCGTATTGCAAGCAAAAATTATGCACTGTGATTGTTGCTTTAAGTGCATTAACTATGAGCTATTCTATATACCACATTAACTATACACAATATGTAATGCATTAAATTCAATGTTTTGAAAAAAGAAAATAGAGAATGCCTCAATAAATTAATTTATTAATTTATAAGATTACTCAATATATTGATTTGTTAATAATTTTTTATGGTCCCAATGATATTAATTTATTGAGGTTTAACTATATATATATATATATATCTTATGTTATTTAGAAAAAAAAATTTTAATTTTAGTAAGGTTAGATATGATTTTATTTCTTGGAGTGGTAATTGAGCAAACATTAACCAGGAACAAAATAATAATAACAAAATAATAATACAAGTTTTTTCCTTTTTTAATAATTAAATTATTAAAAGGAATGATCAACAATGTTTCATAGTTTTTCCTTTCAACATTAATTTATATTTAATTATTTCACTTCTTATTTATTTTCTTGTCTTACCTCTTTCAGATAAAGGTCTAATCAAAACCAGATGCTTGCGCTTTGTTGGTAGTTACTCAAAGCTTGACATTTCACGAAAATATCATTGGTTTTTAAGCAAGGTATATGAATTTTCTATTATATTTTTTTTTTATTTTTTGAATTTTATATAGCATAGAAAATAGTAACACAGCTAATTATTTGTTTATCTTATCTAAATAATTATTATTAATCCAAAATACAAATAACACAATATAAGATTACCATATTTCACTCGTTGAATATGATGAAATCTTTTATGCTAATTACCTAGCATTAATCTATTCCAAAAGGGCAAAATTAATCAAACCATACTCACAAGGATTTATTGTCACACCCCCTCCCGAGTATTCCATATCCGTCGAATCCGGGCACTCCGAGGGACTCAAGATCCCAAGAGGAGGGTGATTTCTATTTTTTTTTTTTTTTCAAAAACAATTCATCAATTCCATTCATAAAAACTTTAATGACAATAGTGTAACACAAAACATGGTTATGAAAATGTAAATCTTAGAAAACGGTTTACAGAACAAATGTATTAAGAGTGCTTCTAATGTGTATAAACATCATGTTAATGAACATATGTTTGTCAACCAACCAAATGCAATTTATAAATAAAAATAACTTTCAACCTTTAACCTGCATGAGCAAAACTTGCATTTCACGTTACACATAACTATTCCCTCAACGAAACCACACTTTCCTTATATAATGTCCTTGATTTGTATCCATTCATGCCTAGCAAGGTAATTCGCATCCTTGTACAAACTTTCCAATTACCATGGATCATCGTATTAATTTCACGAAAACCGATACATCATCATCAAAGTTGAGCAGGCATTTCCCGACACGAAACCCACTCTTGCTCAAGCCAATGCCCACCAAGTGTCCACAATTTCCACCCAATCTATACCCGCTGGATATTCATAAATTTCATCCCAGCCTATACCCGCTAGATGTTCACAAGTTCCACTCATTCAGTTAATGCAACCACCACCACCACCATCACCACTACCACACTACTACCAAGGTCCCTAATATAGGCAACCAACTAGCTGCTCAACTAGGCTAATACCCGCCTAGTGTAATCCGTCAAATCTCTCCTAAGGTCTATCTCGGGGTGTAATCCCACCTAAAGCTCATCAGGCGCCCGACCTGTCCCGATAGGATGCTATAGATCATCATCGTTTGGAAGTATGGGTCATCTCAATACGCGCATGAGGCTAATCATATCCCACTCAGGCCAATACCTGCCCAATAGTCTCATCAAATCCCACCCAAGCCAACACCCATTAGGTGTCATAATCCCACCCAAGCCAATACCCATTGGGTGTCATAATCCCACTCAAGCCAATACCAGCCTGTTGTAATCTCGCTTGAAGCTCGTCAGGCGTCTGTACTATCCCAATAGGATGCTACCACAATGCGGTAGTACGGACCATCTCATTGCACAAATGAGGCCAAATATAAATACTAGCTGATGTCTGGAAGGAGACAGTACTACAAAGGTGGTTACGGTCAGCATAACACTTCCACAATCCCACCTTCGAACTTCCCAACCTTCAATAATATTACAGGCCTTCATGCAAGTGTTCGAATATGGGTGACATATATTTCTTAATAAAACCATCATATAAATACGAGTATAATATTCCAAAGTATACCAACTTATAAAATATCAATTTACACCTCATATTTGTCTCTTTATTTGTCCCAAAGGTTTCAAACATTACAATTAGCCCCCTGCCTGTACTCCAATAATCGCAAAACTGACAATTTGCCCCCTTGGGATTCCTTCCACCTATTACAATCAAATACTAACCCAAAGCAAAGAAATTTGGGTCTTATGCCCCCCAAATATAAATAAACCCAATATTTCACAATTATAAAGCCAACCCAAAACACCCATTACTCACAACTTCTTAAATTTGGGCCAAGCCAATTCATCAACATAATCCACAACCTCCTAAAGCAATCCATACCATTTTCATTTAATATCTAACACTCCCAATTGTAAATCAAGCAAACCAGCCCCACCAATTGGCTGGATTTGTTTCCAATCACAATCAATTCCAAATCAAGCTCATTATTCAATATCCAAAATATATAAACACATAAATTCATCATTAAGTTACAAACATAAAATCTTCAAGTCTACTACAGTACCCACCAAGCAAGAATGCATTTTTTTTTCATACCAAAACACACATCATGCCACAATAAGCTTCCACGCATTACATACAACAGAAAATCAGACTTTTAGCAAGGAAATTTTGGTTTGTGCACTCACCTTTTGAAGCTAAACTCTTGATCCAAAGAAAGGATTAGAATCCTCTAACGATGTCTACGCTTGACTTCCTTCATCCGAAATCCAATGACCTCTCCATGCAAAGATTTTTCTATGGTAACACTTCAAAATTAAATTCATTGGACATCTTAAACACCAAAAGATTAACTTAACATCGTTTAACAAAAACTGTCTCATAACCAAACACTGATCACTCCAGGATCTTTCATAAAAATTCCATTCATCAATTTAAACCATAATTTTAATGGGGCATTCAAGATACACATATGAGGTTCCAGTAAATTATCCAAGCCATTCTAGAGTCAATAACCATTTAAAACAGAATTTTCTTTCAACCTTTTCAAAACTGCCAACTGCTTCCAGAATTGAGGTTACTGACTTGTAAAATTTATAACAATGTGACCTTTAATCGAAACGTTACGAAAAATCTCCAGAATTAAACTAGACACCTACAGGATTCACCAGAATTTAAAATCATCAAATTTGGATAAGAATAGATGCATCAAATCATTTACTAAAATACTCGTTCTACAGGAAACCCAAATTCCAGAATTGTAGAGCAAACTTAAAAAATCCATAGGAATCCAATACTTCCGAGTTTTTGAGTGAAACAAATTTCCAAACACTCTCAAGAAGTCTACAAAAACATATCCAAAATTCCGCTTCAGTCAAAAACCCAAAACATGTAAACGATTTTCGGAATTCCAGATGGTCAGTTTTTGCACAGTAACCCTTATATAAAAAAACACATCTTTAACCAATTTTTTGCTTAGGAATCACATATATGTTCTATCCACATAACATTATTGTAATTAATCTTAACCTTTCAGTTTAATCTCATACCATTTTATTCAATCATAAACAGCACAAATCAAATTAATCAATAATCATCAAAGAGGGAAATCTCAAGCTTTACTCACCTCCCACATGCTTAGTCCTCCTCTACTCCTTCCCATCACTGGAGTTTGCCCGCCGACGGCCACTTTTGCAGCAACCTTCATCGCTCTCTACTCTTCTCTCTCTCTTCTCGGTTTCATCTCTCTCCCTTCTTTTATTCTTCCTCTCCTCTCTTTTCTTTCTTCTTGATTCTTCTCCATTTGGGTGAACAGCCCACCTATATATAAAATAATTTTCTAAAATTGTGAAACTACCTCAATGATTCTCTTACTCTTATCATGACCCTACCACATCAGCTTTTCTTGCAAAATGCCACCAACACAAATTTAGAAACTCAACACTTTTTTCCCTGAGAAAACAAAATAAATTTTATGAAATAATCCATAAAATATGGGATATTACAACCTTCCCCCCCTTAAAGAAATTTCGTCTTCGAAATTTAAACACCTGATTAGAACAACTCCGGATACAGTGCACATATATCCTTCTCACACTCTCTCAAGTTGTTCCCTCTTCCGTATGATCACTCCATTGAATTTCTATCCAAGGGACGGTCTTGGGGATTGTAGGTTATAGGCCCACTCGCTTCCATTGTGCCACTCTGATGTTCGCTTCATTTAGTTGGCATAACGAATAGCTGGAGCCAAACCCTACAATCTTTCTTTAATACATGGCCACCACATCTTGCAATTAAACTTTCCAATTTCCTTACCATCAAAATACCTTCCAATCTATATACCATCCACTTGTGTATCCACCACAAAAGGCAGTTGCACTTGACATCCTTCCGAAAGTACTTCCTAATAGTCACCTCTAAAACTAGACAAGAGGGAGTTACTTGGTGCTTTCCACAAAACATTGACTTTGGCATTCCTGACCTCCTAAAAAGTTACCTCCTTTGGTATGGTCTAGGCCTCTAGTTGAGTCATGGCGTAAACTCGGGTCTAAATACAAGGTTGTCCCAATTCTCTCTGCCTCTCTCTTTTGCCATGACCTAGACCCTTCTTTAGGTTGGGACCTTTGTTGTCCCTTAACATGACTACTCCCTCCCTATTCACCCTACTGGACAGCCCTCTAAAATACACTTCCACTTTGAGACAATTTGGGGCACTCTCTCTTAATATGTCCAAATGGTCTGCATTGACAACAGACTGAAGTTGCACCCCAACACTACTCTTCATGGTACCTGCCACACTGTCACACAACATCCTCTGTTCCCTCTAGAGGCTCTATTGCACTACTAGTGGCCATTAAATTTCCCTTGCCTCCCACTGGCCCTAGGCCTGGCTACTGGATGTGCTAGAGAAATTACCTTCACACCTTCCCATACAGTTTTTCAGACCACCAATCCCTCAATTTCTATTACCACGTTTCTGTCTACGATTTAACACATTTTTATAATGTCTAGGACGTCTCACAACATTTTTATGATACATTTCCTTTTCTACAGCAAACAAATAAAACAGTAATGGATGCAAAAAGTTGGTTACAGTCCACATAACACTTCCACAATCCCAGCTCCAAAATTCCCAACCTTCAATAATATTACATGCCTTCAGGCAAGTGTTCGAATATGGGTGGCATATATTATTAATAAAACCATCATGTAAATACGAGTATAATATTCCGAAGTATACCAACTTATAAAATATCAATTTACACCTCATATTTGTCTCTCATTTATTTAGTCCCAAAGGTTTCAAACATTACAAGTAGCCCCTTGCCTTACTCCAATAATCGCAAAACTGACAATCTGCCCCCTTGGGAATCCTTCCACCACTTACAATCAAATACTAACCCAAAGCAAAGAAATTTGGGCCTTATGCCCCCCAAATATAAACAAATCCAATACTAACTTTATATATCTTTTCACAATTATAAACCAACCCAAAACACCCATTACTCACAGCTTCTTAAATTTGGGCCAAGCCCATCTCTTTTTATAAGCTCATCAATACTTCAATCTATCTAGAGTTTAATAAACCAACCACCAATATTTTATTCAATTTGACAACAACTCATATCCACCAAGTTTACACTCAACTCAACCGAAACCAAGAATTTCATTTCATCCCAACAATAACTCTATTCCCACCAACATTACCCTACAATTTCCTCATTCTCTATTCAAGAACAAACAAACCAGCCCTCCCCAAAATTTGGCTGGATTTTCCATTTTAATAACCAATTCCGCATGCAATTTCACAATTTAATTTCCAATCATCCAAATTATGCAAGTTCCCTTCCAATACATGATCCATAACCCATAATCATGCATATCAAACACTTTATGCCAATATAAATATAACATTTTTCATAAGCCAAAATATAACCAACAATCATGATCTTGATTAAACAACACTAAGCCAATTTATCAACATAATCCACAACCTCTTATATCAATCCATACCATTTTCATTTATTTAATATCCAACACTCCCAATCGTAAATCAAGCAAACCAATCCGACCAATTGGATCGATTTATTTCCAATCACAATCAATTCCAAATCAAGCTCATTATACAATATCCAAAATATATAAACACATAAATTCATCATTAAGTTACAAACATAAAATCTTCAAGTCTACTAAAGTATCCACCAAGCAAGAATGCATTTTTTTTTCATCACCAAAACGCACATCAAACGCCACAATAAGCTTCCACGCATTACATAAAACAGAAAATCAGACTTTTAGCAAGGCAATTTTGGTTGGTCCACTCACCTTTTGAAGCTAAATTCTTGATCCAAAGAAGGGATCGGAATCTTGCAATGATGTATGTGCTTGTCTTCCTTTATCCGAAATCCAATGACCTCTCCATGCAAAGGTCTCCCTATGGTAACACTTCAACATTAAATTCATTGGACATCTTAAACAACAAAAGATTAACTTAACATCCTTTAACAAAAACTGTCTCATAACCGAACACTAATCACTCTAGGATTTTTCATAAAAATTTCATTCATCAATTTAAGCCATAATTTTAATGGGGCATTCAAGACACACATATGAGGTGCCAGTAATTATCCAAGCCATTCTAGAGTCCATAACCATTTTAAACAGACTTTTCTTTCAACCTTTTCAAAACTGCCAACTGCTTCCAGAACTGAGGTTATTGACTTGTAAAATTTACAACAATTTAACCTTTAATCTAAGCCTCACGAAAACCTCCAGAATTAAACTAGACGCCTATAGGATTCAGAAGAATTTAAAATCATCAAATTTAAAAAGGAATAGATGTATCAAATCATCTACTAAACTACTCGTTTTGCAGAAAACCAAATTTAAGAATTGCAGGGCAAACTTCAAAAATCCATAGAAAATCCAATACTTCGAGTTTTTGAGTGAAACAAATTTCTAAACCCCTCAAGAAGTCTACAATAATATATCCGAAATTCAGTTTCAGTAAAAAATCCAAAACAGGAAATCATTTTTCAGAATCCCAGATCGTCAGATTTTGTACAGTACCCCTTATATAAAAAATCACATCTTTAACAAATTGTTTTTGCTTAGGAATCACATATATGTTCTATCCACATAACATTATTGTAATTAATCTTCCCTTTTCAGTTTAATCTTATACCATTGCACTCAATCATAAACAACACAAATCAAATTAATCAATAGTCATCAAAGAGGGAAATCTTAAGCTTTACTCACCTCCCACATGCTTAATCCTCCTCTACGCCTTCTGGTCACCGGAGATTGCCCGCCGGCGGCCACTTTTCCAGCCACCTTCATTGCTCTCTACTCTTCTCTCTCTCTCTCTTCTCGGTTTCATCTTCCTCTCCCTTCTTTTCTCTCTTTTCTTTCTTTTCTCTCGATTCTTCTCCAGTTGGGCGAAAAGCCCACTTTTATCATATAAAACAATTTTCTAAAATTTTGAAACTACCCCAATTATTCTCTGATTCTTACCATGACCCTACCACGTCAGCTTTTCTTGCAAAATGCCCCAAAAAATAAACCCTAAACCTTCATTGCTCTCTACTCTTCTCTCTCTCTCTCTCTTCTCGGTTTCATCTTCCTCTCCCTTCTTTTCTCTCTTTTCTTTCTTTTCTCTCGATTCTTCTCCAGTTGGGCGAAAAGCCCACTTTTATCATATAAAACAATTTTCTAAAATTTTGAAACTACCCCAGTTATTCTCTGATTCTTACCATGACCCTACCACGTCAGCTTTTCTTGCAAAATGCCCCAAAAAATATTTAGAAACTCACAATTTTTTCCCCGAGAAAACAAAATAAATTTTATAAAATAACCCATAAAATATGGGATATTACATTCATAGTGCTTTACTGTCTATATGACTATGAAACAGAAGAAGAATATTATAGGTCTGTTTAACATTACAAATTTACTCTCCTATTATCTCTTTTTGTGGCCTCACTAATTGTGGCCACACGCTCTCTCTAAGATTTTAACACATTTTTATAATGTCTAGGACTTCTCACAACATTTATGATACAAAGTCATTACGAATTAAAAACACTTATCTAGGCTAAAGATCATGTTTTCCCCATGGTGTATTTTCTTTTCTACAGCAAACAAATAAAATAATCATGAAATATTAGAAGTTTACCTGTTCACTAATTACAATTATGTTACATAGTTCAATGTTACAAAGAAAAAGTGTGAGATCATATGATGTATTTTATTTTTAAAATAAAAAATAAATTGTTCAAAAACTAAAAGAGATGTTATCTGAACTACTTCCAACAAGATTGATTTTAAAAATTCATATCTCTATAATTGCATTTTACACTTGCTGATGAATATTTGTACTGATATAGTTTCTATTTGATAACAGATATATTGATGGAGATCGTAATTGCTATTCTATCAAAGGTTGGAGAATACCTGGTGGAGCCGACCATAAACCAAGCTCGTTCCTTATTTCGTTTCAACAAAATTGTTGAAGATCTTACAACAGCAGAACGAAACCTGAAATCGAAACAACGTGATGTGGAGAAAGAAATCGAAGCTGCAGAAAGAAATGATGAAAAAATTAAGGCAATTGTACAAGATTGGCTATTTGATTCGAGAAAAATCATGGGAGAAGTTGAGACGTTGAAAGGAAAAATAGAAGTTAATAAAACTTGTCTTAATGGGTGGTGTCCTAATTGGGGCTCTCGACATCAGTTGGGGAGGAAAGCAACCAAGACAAGCATTCAGTTGAAGGAAATTATAGATAGAGGCCAATTTGAAAGAGTGGGGTGTCGTGCTCTTCTGTCAGGTGAACCTTCAGCACCTAAAGATCCTGCACCTTTATCAGGTGAACCTTCAGCACCTAAAGATTCAGCACCACTATCAGGTGAACCTTTAGCACCTAAAGATTTTGAATTTTGCCGGTCTACAAAGGTTGCTTTTGATGGGATTATGGAGGCACTTAAAAATGATGGCAAACATATGGTTATATTGTATGGGATGGGTGGTGTGGGTAAAACAACTTTAGCAAGAGAAGTGCGTAAAACGGTCAAAGAAAAGGGTATCTTTAAGGAGGTTGTGATGGCTATTGTATCGCAAGCTCCAAACTTCAGAAATATTCAAGGTCAGCTGGCTGACTTCCTAGATTTGAAACTTATGGAGGAAACTGAAGAGGGAAGAGCTCAGAGGTTGTCTTCAAGATTGTCAATGTCTAATAATAGCCTTATAATCCTCGATGATGTTTGGGAAGAATTCAATTTCGAAGAAAAAATAGGTGTTCCATTGAGCAAAGATTGCAAAATGCTTCTGACAACCCGTAACAAAAAATTATACACTCATAGGGAGTATCAATCATTAATTCCTCTAAATGTTTTAAAGAAAGACGAAGGAGTGGCTTTACTCAAAAGGCAAGCAGGTATAGATGATGACTTTGTTAGCTTGAATACTTTGGCTACTGAAATTGCTAGAGAATGTGATGGTTTGCCTTTAGCAATTGTAGCCACGGGAAGTCACTTGAGAGGAAAGAAGGATACTGAAACATGGGAATTTGTGTGTGAAAAACTAAAAAAGTCAAAATTGGAGGATATAGGTCATGTCAATAGTACACAAAGAGGTGTCTATGTCTGTCTTAAGTTGAGTTATGATTATTTGAAGACAGATGAAATTAAATTCTGTTTTTTGATGTGTTCACTATTTCCTGAGGATTTTGGAATTCCTTGGGAGGGTTTGGTTAGAATAGGAGTGGGGTTAGATTTGTATAAAGATGTCTCATCCATTGAAGAAGCAAGAAGAGCCTTACATTCAATGGTTGAAACCCTGAAGGATTTGGGTTTGCTATTAGATGCTTCTAGAAAAGAATTTGTGAGAATGCATGATATAGTTCGTGATGTTTGTCTATGGATAACATCAAAGGGGGAGAACATATTCATGAGCAAGATTGGCATGGATTTGACGCAGTTGTCAAGGGAGAAAGGCTGGGAAAAATATACAGCAATCTCCTTGTTGGATAACAAACTAAAAGAGCTCTCTTTTAGACCAGCATGTCCTAAGCTTAAAATATTGCTATTGGGGGGTGAAAATCAATTGTCAAAGTTGAAAGTTTCAGATGAATGTTTCCAAGAGATGAGAGCACTAAAAGTTGTAAGTTTAAGATATGCAGACCTTTCACTGAAATCACTTCAATTCTTGACAAATCTCAAGACTCTAGAGTTGTCTAATTGTAATTTGAGAGACATTTCTTTCCTTGCCAAGCTGAACAAACTTGAGATTCTTAGCTTTAGAGGTTCTCGTTTTAACGAATTACCAATAGAATTGAGTGAACTTAAGGAACTAAGAATGTTGGATTTACGTCAGTGTTATCAGCTGCAAAGAATTCCTTCCAATTTGATACGAAGCTTTTCTCAATTAGAAGAATTATACATGGAGGACATCTTTGAAGAATCGGAGGTTGAAGAGAAGAGTATAGAAACAGGCAATGCTAGGCTTTCAGAGGTAAAATATCTATCTAGCTTGGCTGTTCTCTATTTGAAAATAAATTCAAAATGCCTTCCAAAAGACTTTGCTTTCTCTGAACTTTCAAGGTATAAAATTTGTTTGAACAAACATATTGATCGATATTCAGGATCATCAAAAGCCTTAACAATTGCTGATATTGATGCAAACTTATTGACTGCATTATTTGAAGCATTATGTCATAATGTAGAACATCTTAGTTTGGAAAGAGTAACAGGTTGTCAAAATATCCTCCCAAGCATTGACCAAAAGGGATTGAAGAAGTTGAATACTCTTAAGGTTAAAAGTTGTAAAGACTTGAAATGCATGATAGATGTATCACAAGTGGGGGAAGAAAATCCTAAGTTGCATCCAAGTTTAGCAAAGTTATATTTGGAAAGGTTACCAGAATTGCAGTGTATATGGAAGGGGCCCATGCACGTTGTAAACTTCCAAAGTCTTACAGATGTTTATGTGATAGAGTGCAAAAGCTTGGCTTATCTTTTCACTTTATCAATTGCACGGAGTTTGGGGAAGTTGAAATCACTCCGTGTTGAACACTGTGAGAGTTTGGAGTTCCTGATCAAGATAGAAGAGGGTGATAATGGCAGGGGAGAGAAAATGTTGTCGAAATTAGAAGATCTCCATATTTACAAATGCGAGAGACTGGAATATGTTTTTCCAGTGTTTGTTGCAACAGGTCTTATACAACTTAAAAATCTTGAAATATTTGATGCAGCAGAGTTGAAGCAAGTATTTCATGGAAAAGAAGAAAATGAAGTTGCAGAGGAAGGAAAGGACATCAAGTTGCCTAATTTAAAAAAGCTATGGCTTTACAAACTTGAAAAGCTTACCAGATTCTTTCCAGAAAATAATCATTCAACTCTGCCAGCTTTGGAGGTATGTTTTCAATTTTTATTTTTATCTCAATACAAATTATTGTCACTTTTTTTTTTTTTTGGTCTAAAATGGACGAACATGCTTGAATTTGACCAATATTAAAATAGATAGTACTTCAAGTGAGATATCAAAAATGAAAAATTATATCATAATAGTAAAATCTTTATCTATTAGACCTTTAGATGGATCATTTAGCTATACATTATTTTAGAATTTCTAACAATTATGATATAATTTTTCAATACAATTGGCATTAATTTTATTCAGCCCCTGAGAGATTGTTAAGTCTCAAGGGCCCTAATGATTTTATTGCTTTTTAATTTTTAATTTTTGTATACTTTGTGAGTAATTTTATATTATTTTAAAAAAAAAACTAATTTAAATTTATACAATTACTTTACCCTTATATAAAATTAAATTTAATTCTAATTAACTTTTTGTTAATTAGAGTTAAAATTATTGTTAAATTTTGAAGTTTAACAATAAATTTTTTTGAAGTAAAAGTGTTATTATTATTATTATTATTATTATTTCATTTTACTATAAAGAAACATAGATTTGCATAATTGTTATAATTGGGTGGATCTAATAAATTTTGATAGCATCAAAGTGATTTGTTTTCCCAAGGAATTGTGTGATCTAAGCGTGGACAATTGTAATCATCAGTTTGTTGACAAAGTTCTCTCTGGATTAAGACGTGGCTTCTTCAAAAATTTGGAACAATTACACATTGGTAATTGTGGAGCAAAAGTTGTATTTCAGTTGGAAGATCTAATCATTGAAAGACAACATCATGAATTATCACTTCCAAAATTAAAGAGTTTGTCTTTGTCTAATCTGAAAGAACTAGAAGGTTTATGGAAAGGTCCCGCTCATGTTCTAAGGTGGGAGAATCTAACCACTTTAACAATAAGTGGATGCAAAAAGCTGAAACATATTTTTTCATTTACTCTTGCTGAGAGATTGGGTCAATTGGAATCACTTTTAGTACGAGATTGTGAGAATTTGGAACAAGTATTTTATCTAGACGAAAATGTACGTTCAGGAGATGAGAAAAACATCAACCTCCCAAAATTGACAAAGATAAAACTTGAAGCAGTTGCGAACCTTAAAAGCTTCTATCCAGAAAAATATCATTTAACTTGTCCAGCTTTGGAAGAGTTCCAAATAGATGCGCCTTTGCTCTTGCAGTATCCGTATATGCAAGGACCTTCTTCCAAAAAGGTATGTTTTTTTATTTATTTGTTTTTTCTGAAGTAAAATGCCAAATTATCTTGAAGCCGTTGTCTTTATTTTTCTATTTTTATTTGCAAAAATAATTGAAATGTGTGAATTTTGACTAATAATGGTAATAAGATTTTAAAAAAAAAAAAGCATTAATTAAAATGATATTTTGACTAATGGTCTTTATTCACGAATCTAAATAAGTTTGTTTTTGTTAAATTAAATAAAAATATTTGAATACCAATTAATGCCTTTTTCTAAGAAGTTTGATTTACTTGTATTTAGCAACATGCATGGTCAATGACTAACACATGATAAAATTGCCATCTAACTAGAATTTCAGCTATTATAACTATCAATTTCAATTTTGATATTTGTTGAGTTTGCATATATTAAAAAATAGTTAAAGTTAAGAAAATTATGAGAGGGAAATTAGCATTTTCTTTATTATTTTTGAGAAATTATTTAATTTTAGTTTCAATAATAAAATAACAGATTTCGTTTATTAATTTTAGTAGTTGTTGGTGTGATGTCATGGATCTCATAATTTTTTTGTAAGAGATCAAAGTGATTTGTCTTTTCAGGGAAGGCGGATTGTGGTGATGAAGTATTGTAGTATTCAGTTGTATGATAAAATCCTCTTTGAGTTAAGATGTGGCTTCTTAAAATTTTTTGAAGAATTAAGCATAACAAATTGTGGAGTAAAAGAGGTATTCCAGATGGAAGGACAACAACATGAATTATCACTTCCAAAATTAAAGAGTTTGGATTTGAATCATATGGAAGAACTAGAAAGTTTATGTAAAGGTTCTATTCATGTTCTAATGTTGGAGAATCTAACCACTTTAACCATAAGCAAGTGCAAGAAGCTGAAACATATACTCTCATTTACTCTTGCTCAGAGGTGGGTCAATTGGAATCACTTAGAGTATGTGATTGTGAGAATTTAGAACAAGTAATTTATTTGGATCATGAAAGAGAAGAATATGTAGGTGGAGGAGATCATAAGAACATCGTGCTTCCAAAATTGAAGATTTTATATCTACTAGGACTCGCAAAGCTAGTAAGCCTTTTTCCAGAAAAATATGATGCATGTTGTCCAGTTTTGGAAGAGTTCACAGTAAAAGACTGTTCCAAATTAACTACAGCTTTCATTGGTGATGAGGTATGTTAAATCTTTATCTATTAGGCCTTTACTAATTCCATAGATATTTTATGCATGAAGACTTAGTAATATTCAATAATAATAATTAGTAGTAATTGGATAGATATTTTATGGACATTATTAAAAAATTGTTAAAATTTAAGTTCACCAATTACCACCACTCCCTTTATGGAATATATCATCAACATAGACTTATGTTTAACCTCTCAACTGAAGTCACAATAAAACATTTAAAAATGGTCTTTTACCATTCTTTTAATTATAATCTAAAATTTATTAAATTAATTAAAGATAAATAAAACAAGATACTATAATTGTTTTAATAATAATGCATATACAAACTCACTCATACAAACTGATGTGTTTAAAAAACTTAACAAATTAGAAGAAATGATGTGTCAAACATACAAGGTTACTGTATCAGTATATATAATTAGTTAGCATTACTCTAATTGTTTATTCTTTATTAAGTCTAGCCTAGGCTAAAGTTTACCCATAAGATTGAGCTATATGATTCATTATTTAATAAAATTCTTCCAAGTTTAATAAAATTTATTCATCAATAACATATCAAACCATTCACTTACAATTATAAATTAATCTACTTTGTTATTATTCATTTTACTTTCAGCTTCTCTGGATTTTTTAGTGAATTAAATAAATTATATAAAAGATTTTCTTACATTTTTTTAATAGTGGGTAGTATGGTGTAGCTTAATGGCATAAATTTATTGAATAAACTTTTCATAACATTATTGTGCAGTCTCAGAATCTACAGGTTGTACAGTTGAATAATTGCAGTAGTCAATTGTATAATGGAATTCTCTCTGGGTTGAGATGTGGCTTCTTCAAAAAAATCAAAGAATTAAGCATCAAAAATTGCAGAATAAAAGAGGTATTTCAGTTGACAGAACTAGGACATGAATTATCATTCTCAAATTTGAAGAATTTGACCTCTTTAACAATAACCCACTTCAACAAGCTCAAGCATATCTTCTCACCAATTGTTGCTCGAAATCATATGTTGCAATTGAAAGAGCTATGCATCAGAGAATGTGCGGAATTGGAGCAAATCATTGATGTTAAAGATGGTGAAGAAGTTGGAGCAAATCTTCTCCAAACTCTATCATCTATTTATGTGGAAAAGTGCCATAAATTAAAAAATCTGTTTCCTGTCTCCATAGCTCGGGGTATTCAACAACTGAAATGGCTAGAAGTAATTGATAACTCTGAATTAGAAGAAATATTTGGAGATAATGATGTGATTGATGAGAAAGAAATCCAGTTGCCTCAACTTGAGAAAATAACCCTGGAAGATTTACCAAGACTTAGCAACTTTTGCCATGTGGATTATCACTTCCTATTTCCAGCACCACCACTTTATAGTTTGATAGTCAAAGGATGTCCAAAGATAAGTACAAGATTTTCGTGGGATGAAGAAAATATAAGTGTGCGTGCAGAAGCAAAGGTATTTCGATTTTTTAATTATCATAATTAAAGATTTTAAGTAAAAAGGATTTGCTTATTATTCTTCAAAGTAAGGAACTTCTTTTCATACATGTTTTCTGTAATGCCACAAAAAGCTTAATATTACTACCTTCGAATTTGATGCTTCCAATATCTGGCTTTGCAGGCACCCATAATAAGTAGCGCCGAAGATGATAGTCATCAAGAGCAGGCACCCAAAATAGGTAGCACCGAAGATGATAGTCATCAAGAGCAGGCACCCAAAATAGGTAGACAAGATGATAGTCATGAAGAGCAGGCACCTGAAAGAGGCAGTGAAGATGAAATTCATGAAGAGCAGGCACCTGAAATGGGCAGTGAAGATGATAGTCATGAAGAGACGTCTACAGATCTCTGGTGCTTCGGTGATTTTGGAAAATTACCTCGGTACATAAAAAATAAAGAGCTTTATTCCGATTCTCATCCAACAGAATGAAGAAGAAAAATAACACTGAAACTTAGAAACATGCTCATCATTTCTAATCAGGTAATTAAATTTATTATTCTACACATTGAATTTGCTTCAAGAGGCTCCAACATAAATGTACTTGTGATTAATTATATTTCTTTTGATGGTTTTTCAGTTGGCTCCACCAAATCCAATGAATATCACTCTGTTTGAAGGGAAGCAAAAAAAATGTAATTATAAACTTTGTACTTCACCTCTTCAGTACTGTTCTGCTGCTACAATCTTTTCAACATCTACTGCTTCGTTTTACTCCTGCTTCAAATTCTCTATTACTCATCTTCTACTACTGCTGTAACTTCTTCTTTACCTTCACTAATTGCTTGCCCTTTCAAATACTGAGAAGATGGTATAACAATAAGTTTACTTCTTAAGAACACAAACTGTCTTGCCAGTTGCCACCAATGGTTTTGTAAAAATGTCAACATTTTGCACTTCACTAGGAACATACTAAATTCTTATCAAATTTGCTACAACTTGCTTTCTTACATAATGTGTATCAATCTCTGCCATTTGCATTTAAGCACTTGCAGCTGGGCGGGGAATTGTGTCGAACAGTTGATGGGCTAAATGAGTTTGGCCTTCCTAGCATATTTTGATCAGGCGGGAACGGATTGCGGGGGTTTTGAGTTTGGGAAGTGGCGATGAAAGGGAAAGGGGTGGCAGAAAAGTGGTGGGCATGGCCATGGATGGATGAGTGAGTTCTGTTGGCAGTTTAAGGCTTTGGTTTTCTGTTATACTTTTAAACTCGTCAAAAGGCTATAGAATCAACAAAAAGTGCTTTTTTCAAAAGCACTTTTTATTTATGCAGATTAGAGTAAATTCTAATAATTTTTAAATATATTAAGATTATATTTTGTGGTGGAGATTTCATATACGTGTGCAACAAGATCACTACTTTATCAAAGGAGTGGTCCGGATCCCTTATCCACTCTCCAGAAGAAAAGAGCATTTTCAAAGCTGTAGATGAAAGTGGCCTGCACAGCAATAGTTATCAGCAAACTTATAATAATAGAAACCGTATGTATGATATCCAATGGTTAGATATTTTTTTCTACAAATTTGCATTTGCTTCAATTCAAGCACTGAACTTCTCACATGGATTAACTTTTAAACTCTTCTTTCATTATCTTCTGAGTTTTCGTTAAACTGAGAGATGGCATCTAGCTAGATTGGAGCTTCAGGTGGCCCTATATCAACATTTTTCATTTCCACAGCTAATCCTTCCAACATCTCATATATCTCATCACTCTGCGGATGCTCTTCATCCTTAGATGCAATTTCTTTTATCTGATCCTCATCGAAGCTTCCCATGCTCCCGAAGCATAGAAATACGACCGACCATAGCCATTGATCATCAAGTCACTCCATGATCTCCATTTAATTTACAACAATACCCTTAACCCTTCGGAACCTCCTCGCTTGCTCAAACAGAATCATAGACCAATCTTTATCGAAGTACGCAGAAGGCAAGACCTTGGAAGGATTTAGGTTAACGAGACTCGGTACTTCCAACTAAGCATCTGAGTCTTTCAACACAGCGGTGTGCATGTTCTGATCATCATAAAGAGCCTGCGCGTGAAACATCAAACCGAGAGACCCTGCACTCGATGTGTAGTAGATATAGCTCGGAACTCCAAGCTTATCAGCAATATCGATCATGACTGTACAAAACATGTCAAGAACGAACCCGGCGAGTCTGGGTGAGTCATCGGAGGCTGACTCGGAGTGGGAAGCTTAGAGACAGCTTCTTTGACGTGGGATTTATGAGATTCAATAAATGAAGGGAAGAACTTTCTTGGGGTTGGATTCTGGAAGTGGAAGGTGATCGTTGGGAAGATGAACGAAGTTGATGCAGTTGGCTGCAGAGCGTGAGTCGAGGTAGGCGTTGACTTTGGAGTCAGAAGGTAGTGTCATGACGAGGACGGTGATGGAGAGGTGGCGGTGGACGGGAAGCTTGGTTAGCTCCACTGTGGAGGCGAGGTATAGGAATAAAGACGAGCTGTTCATTGTGTGGATGATTGATAATTCCTTTGAGCAAAATTATATGAAGCTTTTATCGATTTACATACATAAATAATTGTAAATGATGTCAGTGCTTTGCTGGTACTGAAAACCACATATTAACAATTAGTGCTTAAAAGCATATTCAACACCATGAATCACTATATATACTACCACCATCACCAACATCACAGAACAACCCTTTGCAGGATTATACATTTATCACATTTAACTTCTTATAAGGTCATTATTCATAAGGTTATAATGGTTATATGGTAAACATGGTCTTTCTCAGTTCTGCAATCTCACAATTATAACTGTTTCTCACAAAAAGAAAATGAAATTACAAATTTTTGAATGAATCAATTCTTGTGAACATCCAAATTGCTCATCCGATTACTTTTCCAATCTTAGTCGTCCGATCAATGAAACCTTCGGCCTTCGGTGGAGGTTGACATTGGGACCACAAAAACCGATGGCCTCAATGTTCAAGCGCGCAAGCGATTTCTTTCACCTGGTCCGATCAATGAACCCTTCAGGTAGCACGTCCAATGAAGAAACACAATCGATGATGGCGGTTGATCATCAAGCCACTCCTTGATCTCTGTTATTGAGATGGATCCACCTGATCCTCGATCAATCTCATCACCCTCTAAATTCAAAATGGGTCCCGGTGTATACACAGATGGGGTGTTGTTCAACTTACCATCAGAGAAAGACTCGACCGCATAGGATTCCAACTCCTTGAATGTATTTACAATAATGCCCTTAGCTTCTCTAAACCCCCTCGCTTGTTGAAACATAACAGTAGTCCACTCTTTCTCTGTGAACAGGATAGGCAAATTCCTAACAGGAAACGGCTTAAGGAGACTCGGGACAATCAACTCAGTGATGGGCTGGTTTTGCTCATTACAAAGAACTTGCAAGTGTAACTGCATACTAAGAAAAGCTGCACTGGAGGTGTAGAAAAAGTAGCTAGCAACTCCAACATCATTCGCAACTTTAATCATGTCCGCACAGAACATATCGAGAACGAACCCGGCGAGTCGAGGTGAGTCACCAGAGGCTGATTCCGTCTGAATTAGCTTAGTGACTGCTTCTTTGACGAGAGGTTAATGGGTTTTGACGAACGAATCCATGAAGCTTATGCGAGAAGATGATTTTGTATCCATAATAAACTAAATGACCAACTGCTAGCCTTTCAACAGCCAATCATATTTTGCAGCTAGCTGTCTTCAGTTTACTACACGTGGTTTTTGTTCTCCCATTTTCAAAATCTGTGAAGAATATTCATTGTTCATTCATTAAACAAAGAGATGGCATCTAGATTGGAGCTTTAGGTGGCCCTATATCAGCATTTTTTTTATTTCCATGGCTAATCCTTCCAACATCTCATATATCTCATGACATGGTTTTTTTATAAGACTTGAACAAGCCTCTCATATGTAATCCCCCATATCATGGCTTTTCTACTCTTTTCGCTCATCTCCTTCAATTTTTTCCTTGTCTTATTATCATTCTCCATCAATTTCCTGATCCCTCTCTCTATCTCCCTAGCGCCCACAATCACTCCAGCTCCATGAATGAAGTGACAACAATACCCTTAACCCTTCGGACCCTCCTTGCTTGCTCAAACACTATCATAGACCAATCTTTCTCCAAGTACGTAGAAGGCAAAACCTTAGCAGGAATTGGGTTAATGAGACTCGGTACTTCCAACTCGGTATCCGAGTCTTTCAACTCAACGGTGTGCATGTTCTGATCATCATAAAGAACCTGCGCGTGAAACATCAAACCGAGAGACCCTGCACTCGATGTGTACTAAATATAGCTTGGAACTCCAAGCTCATTAGCAATATCGATCATGACTGTACAAAACATGTCGAGAACAAACCCGGAGAGTCTGGGTGAGTCATCGGAGGCTGACTCGGGGTGAAGAAGCTTAGAGACAAGCTGCTTTGACGTGGGGTTTATGAGATTCAATATATAAAGGGAAGAATTTTTTGGGGTTGGATCCAGGAAGTGGAATGTGATCGTTGGGAAGATGAACGAAGTTGATACGGTTGGCTGCAGAGAGTGAATCGAGGTAGGCGTTGACTTTGGAGTCAGGAAGGTAGTTTCATGACGAGGACGGTGATGGAGAGGTGGTGGTGGTGGTGGACGAGGAGCTTGGCCAGCTTCCACGGTGGAGAAGAGGTGGCCGATGCTTGGTATAGGAATAAAGACAAGCTGAGCTTTCTTGTTCATTGTGTGGATGATTGATGATTCCTTTTGTTGGTTGTGAGTAAAATTATACCAAGCTTTTATGGATATACTAATAGTGAAATGATGTCATTGCCTTGCTAATAGTGAAAAGAGGAGAGACACGTGTAACTCATGCACTGAGTGTACTGTGTATACCATGTCAGCATATAACGCATGAACTATGGTTGAGTATATCGATACTAGCAAGATCATCTAGTTAAATAAGTGACGTGTTACCGTTTTTCTCTTTCATCCCCTGTTAACATTATTAATCAATAATTATGTTATATGATTCATCAATAACCGACACAATAAGAAAACTAATTTTATATCTCACTATTTCGTTTCTTCCTGTCACAATTATAATTGATATTTTCAAAAAAAAGGTAAAATGAAATTACAAAATTTTGAATTAATTGATTCTTATGAGCATCCATTAGAACATCACACCAACCAACATATCAAAAACTCGTTCCAAGGAGAAAGAAACAAAAACAAAAGACCATAGAAAATCCAAAGTAAGCATTTTCTTCTTTAACTTAATAAATGTAAAATCTTATATATCAATAGATAATGGCTTTAAACTTTTGCTCGGGTTTTATTTGTTTAAAACTCATTCCTATCTAAGATAAAAATTAGTTCAAATTTCCATTTCAATCATCAATTATTCAAGCATAAGGTCTAAACTCTCTATATTACGAATTTATGTACCTGAAACGGTTTCATATGTTGAGATATAAAAAGATGTCTAAACTATCAGCTTAAAGAGAATGCGAACAGTTTCAAGAACAAAGTATCGAAATTTTAAATAATAGAAACTAAATAACACTTCTACATACAAAAACTTCTTAGATGAATTTTAAACCAATCTTTCACCCAAAAGACAGATTCTGCGACAAAAATTTAGGTATGGTCACTTTATTAAGTCATTGAAGAAGATGCTTTGATCACAGTAGAGAATAGAACGTAAGCAGATATCCATAACTAAGAAACAATGAGAAAGCAGCCGCTGTAGCTGAAAAGTGTGAAAGATCCAATAAAAAAAATTCATGCACCACATATATAAAGTCCCATTGCTGCTGAGCATAGAGTAATATAATTTTTTTAAAGGTTAAATTTTTACCATCATGCTAGAATGAGAGCTTTTCTGTATTTTATCTGATCAATGAGATAAGGCTTGTTTAAATAAAGTTGAGCAGCTTATCCACTTTACTCTAATTTAGTCTCCATTGCTTAACTTGACCACTAAAGACCATGCAAATATCCAGATAATTGCGTCATGCTAAACATTGAGCTGCTAATCGAGCAAGTTGAGCATTGATCGAAATTGTCGGGTCTTGACAGAAGACCAACATTTAGACCTACCATATCATGTTGTATCCACAGTAATTAAAGGACAAACTACTGGCCTTTAAACAGCCAACATTTTTGCAGCTAGTTGTCTTCACTATACATGGTTTTCATTCTCCCATTTTCAAAGTCTATAATGAATATTCCAGTTCATTCATTAAACTGCGAGATGGCATCTAGATTAGAGCTTAGGTTGGCCCTATAACCAGCATTTTTCATTTCCATGGCTAATCCTTCCAACGTCTCATATATCTCATCACTTTGCGGATGCTCTTGATCCTTAGACGCAAAACGGTTCACATAACCTTCATTATCAATCCAATCCAACTTCTTTTCTCAACCCTTTCTCTCATCTCTTTCCTTATTTTGTCAACATTTTCCCAGTTTCCTTCTTCTGCATAGATATTTGAGAGCAAAACATGATGGCTCGTAATTTTTTTCTTGTATCTAATTCAAGCAACTTCTCCCAATCAGATTTTCTATGAAGTCTGCAAGCACCAAGAAGCGAACCCCAAATTTCCAACACATTCCCCTCTTCACCTAATTTTTAGACAAACTCATAGGCTTTAACCATCCTCCCAACCCTACCTAACATATCCACAACACAACAATAGTGCTTAGTTGAGGGCTGAATCTTGTACTTACTCTCCATCAACTCAAATATTTGAAGACCTTCATCAACCAAGCCAGCATAACTACAAGCAGACAACACTGCAACAAAGGTAACGGCATTAGGTTCAATGTCACATTCTTGCATTCGAAACAAAGAAAGAAAGCTCTACAATTGCATTTTTTTCAGAGGTTTGGGCAGCATACATTGTTCAAAGATAAGAAATTGACCCCACTCAGAATACATATCAACAAAAGCAGAGCCTACAAAGACATTTTGGTCCAACAAATGGGGGATAGAAAATCCATGAAGTTGCTTGCCCAAATGGCCAACTCTATATTTCCCATTGGATTACAAGCTGGGAGCACATATGCTATATTCACAACATTGGGAGTTACGTTCGCTCAAGCATCTGCCTAAAAGTATTTAAAGCTTCCTCAACCAATCCATTTTGGGTATACCCAGCAATCATAGCATTCCAAGTGGACTTGATCTCTGTCTCCAAGATGGTTTCTCTCAAAATTTTGTTGAGAAGCTCTAATCAAACCAGATTTTGCATACATGTCTATAAGATAACTTTCCATTCCCTCAAAATGAATGCCATGCCTTAAGAGATAAGCATGGGTCTGCTTTCCAATATCACGGTTTCTCAGATTTGAAGCTGAAGCAAAGCAAGAATGAATAATGAATCAATCATAAATTGTTGTTTCGCATCTCATACAAAAGCATTAATCCTTCATCATCCAACCCATTCTAAACAAAACCAGAAATCATTGTATTCCAAGAAACAACATCCCGTTCCAAAGATATTATCAAAAACTTTAAATGATGTAAGGACAAAGCCTCATCTTGAATACATGACAATAATTGCATTCAATACAATAACCGGCAATGTTGCCAAATTCTTAATTATATAGGCATGCAAATGTTAAGCTAAGTCCAATCGATGCAATTGTGAAACTAAGTTAAGACCGATAAAAAAAGTCACCTCATCAAAATCAATTTCATCTGATAACATAGCTTCAATGAAAAGCACAATAGCTTCAACAGGGGAACTACTCTGTGCATACCCACCGATCATAGTTTTCCAAACCTCAGTGTTTCTCTCCAAACAACAGAAAAAATCTTCCTAGCGAAATCAAGACAACCAAGCTCAAGATACATGAAAATAGTTCAAACTCACAACAAACAAGTCATTTACATATTCACTTCCCAATTTAACAAGCAAGTCCATTAAGTACGTTACGTTCTTATAGTCCCCTAAACTCGCCAAAGCCGGGAAAACATTAACAAAACTAACAGACTGGGTGTAATTTACTTCTTCATCATCATCCTAAATTGCCTAATCGCTTTTGCATATCTCTCTGTCTTTACGTAACATGAAACCATAGTATTCCACGCAACAACACCCAAATAACATTTCTCCTTTTCATCGTATCAAATACTTTACAAACTAAACCATACTTTGAATAATCAAAATCAGAATAACCACACCCACCAATTTCACTATCCACCACAGAACTCAAACAAGTAAAGTACATATTCAACAGAGTTATACACAATCCTACCGGGGTTCAATAAGCCCCTAATTAAACGGAAATGAACAGCTTTACCGACTCTCAAATTGCGTGTGGCGGCAAAAGCCTTGAGAGCCGAAGAGTAAGTATAGTATCATACAAAGTATAAGGAGCGGATTTTTTCATCTGGGCATAGAACAAAAATGGCATCTTGTGGCATTTTGTTGCAAATAAAACCAATAATGATGGTGTTCCAAAGGACGGTTGTTGGGCGGGGAATCGTGTCGAACAGTTGGCGGGCTAAATGAGGTTGGCCTTCCTAGCATATTTTGCTAAGACGGAAATGAATTGTGGGGGTTTTGAGTTTGGGAAGTGGCGGTGAAAGGGAAGGGTGGCAGGCGTAAAAGTGGTGGCATATTTTCCAATTATGATTAATGTAATTTATGTTTAATACAGTATATAATATTGGCTTTTTTTTTTGTTTTTCTAGCATAAATACATTTATTAAAAACTAATATATTTTTAATTATTATGTAACTAATAATTAAAAAAAAGATGTCAAAAGATGAAAGTGTTAGTTGTCAACGTTGATTAACGGAAATCAAAATACTGTTCAACACAGACCAATGTTGGTCAAACAATGGTCAATGTAGTTTGACTTGGCCTTGTAAATTAAACTTATAAATATTAAACTAACCAGTAATGCTTATTTGCTTAAAATTAACGTTGAGTATATTATATTAACTTATGTCACGATTTTACTTCTCTTTTTATTTTATGTATACTATATTTTAGACTTGACACCGTTTAATGCTACGCAATTTTATCACCAAACACAATATTGCATAGTGATATGCAATGTCTCTAATGTCATGCTATGTCGTTTGCCAAACATACCCTTATTTCACTATACAGTGAAATCCACTTTCACTTAGTAAACTTGTTTCACTATCCGTTTAGATTATAGAAGCAAATTCTATGTAACAAAGCTGAATTCTTAATATGACATAAATTCTTTTTTGCCTATTTTTGTACATATGAAATTGTACTTATCATGGAGAAATCTATAACAATGATTACCTTTTTTTTTATATTGTTCCTATTTGATTAAATTGTACTAAATGATGTTTATGCCCTTAGACCGTCTAACACCCTCGCTAACCTCCATTATCTGATAGGGGTAATAGTACCACGTTCCAAAATACTGGATGACAATGGTATGTCTTCCAAACTTATGGATGAAGATGATATTGTCCCGAGAAACTAGTAATACGTTGTTTGGGTTTAGGCAGGTTTTATGTTTTACAAATACAACCCCTTCTTCAACCTCAATGCTTCTTCGCCAACGCCTCACAACTCTCACTCGCCAATGTCGCCATCTCTCCACTTCCTCTTCATCCACCAAAATCCCACTTCTCTACACGCACACAAATGACAACCAAAACGATGCCGTCACTCTCCAACTCCTCTCGTGGGGGAGAGGCGCCTCAGGCCAGTTGGGCGATGGCATTGAAGAAGTGAGACTCTACCCAGGGCCCCGCTTGCAAACCTCGCCTTTCTCTACCCTTTACCATCTCCCAAACTTTGGTCGACTTGTTCAAAGATTCTGAAGTGGGTTCTTGGGTTCTAGTTTGAATATTTCATGTGGGTTGTTTCATAGTGGGTTGGTTGTGGATGGAAAGCTGTGGGTGTGGGGGAAAGGAGATGGTGGGAGACTTGGTTTTGGGCATGAAAATTCTGTGTTTGTGCCTAGTTTGAACCCTTATTTGGGTGATGATCTTGTTCAGTGTGTTGCTCTTGGTGGAGTTCACTCTGTTGCTTTGACTTCACTTGGGAAGATTTTCACTTGGTCAGTGAGCATTTAACAACTCTACATTCATTATTTGTTTATTGATTGAGTGTTTGTTTGGTGTGAAGGTTTCAACATCGGTTGCTTAGGCATAAATTAGCAAGGTTATTGAATTATTAGAAGTGTATGTATGGTTGAGTAATCACAGGTTAAAAAGTGCTTTTTTCAGAAGTAAATTAGCAAAAAGGCATACAAAAACAATCACTTTTATTTATGATTTGCAACAAGATGTTGTTTTGTTTGGAGTCCATACCAATTATTGATCTTAAATTTGGAGTGATGAATCTTGCAGGGGTGATTGTAATACTCTAACCAAGAAATTTTTGGGTATGGTAATTTAATATTGTTAAAAGAGCTTATTGGGGAAGTTAGTTGACATGACATAGCACTCTCCTTGAATTGCAACCAAAGGACTAATAAAACAGAAAGCAAAAGAGCTTTTATCAATATATGGAATCGCATTTGATCAATAGAGCATTTTTCCTTTCTTATTTAGTAAAATGGAGATGTTGAAGCAACTAAGTGTTGTTATTCAAGATTTAGAATATAACTATGTCAGTTTAACTGGTTGGCCTAATAATTAATGATGTGCTTGTGCTTGATTGGATAAATATCAGGAGAAGAGAGTTGTGTGCACATATTCATCACATTGTTGTGTTAACTAACGTGTTTTTAGCCTGATAATACAATGACTCTATCATTAAAAGTTTGCAGGGGTTTTGGTGGTTTTGGTGCACTTGGACATTCTGTCTATCATAGAGAGTTGTTTCCTAGATTGGTGGAAGGTTCTTGGAATGGGAAAATTCAGCACATCGCAACCAGTGGGACACATCTCGCAATAATAAGCGAATCAGTTGTTCTTCTTACCGACCTTGTTTTTTGTATAGAAATTTCTTTACATGTATATACTATTCGGTTTGCATTTTGGATATAGGCTGCTTAACCTGGACTAAATTTATATGAGTTTTGATTTGGACCTTCGGAAACAACCCTCTTGAACTCATAATGTGGAAAACATATCAATCTAGTACTACAGAACAAATTGAATGGAGCATATTTCAAATGTCTGTAGGTTTATGTATTCTTGCATTTATGGGTTTCTAGTTGTTCTTTATGAGAAGATGATTCATATTGCCTTAATATTTGTTACGGAAAGAATAAAGAAAGAGGGCTGTCAAATATCTTAATCCATCTATTATTGAATATAGGGGAACTTTTGTTAGTGTATATTAGTGTATGCCCTAGAAACCATTCGTGTTGTCAGTTTCAGAGCATTTTGTCTTGTATCTATATATATCATAAATAATAGAAGAAAGAGTTCTTCAATTCATATATGTAAATTGCTTCCTTTATTCACCATGCATTTAAAATAAAGTATGTATATGAATTGTCCAGATGATTCATTTAATAGGTAAATGAATTATCGAAAAGGGTTCCTCCGAAGCAATATAAATTTGGGCAACTATATTGTACAAGAGGGCATACCGGATGCTTCCGAAAGATATCATGAGTTGATATAAGTACGGATGACAATGATAGTCATGTCACTAGGGTATTGGTATGGATTAACGGTTGGTGAACTATTTTTTGAACGTGACCGAATAACGACAAATCACTTGGAAAAGCATATAGTCAATGATTTATCGTTTGGTTATATCAGTGCACGATGTAGTCCTTTGACCTCGAGACATTGTAGTCGGATCCGATATGGATGCGTATGGTTCATACGGTGTATAAGTACGAGACTAATCATGTTTCGTACAATAAAGCCTATTTGGTCATGCGTTGTTCATATGCGGAAACGAACGATGGTCAAGAGGGGATCCATTGACTCGAAATATAGGATCGGGAGTACCGCCGACTCCATCCGGATTCGAGTTCCTAGACGAACATCGATAAATGTCGAAAACCGAATCTCGCCGTAGTCTATTATTAGTCATACAAAAGTAAGTTTGTGATGACAAGTTCCAGACATATTGATCGACAATTCGGTAGAAGATCGAGTTTAGGATTTTGACGTTCCATGAATCCATACTCGATTAGGATATCTCAATGGAGGGACTTTACCTGCATGGTACGTATGATCTGAAATGGGTTCGATGAAGTATTTCTTCATCGTGGTTTAGGGACTATGGCACATTGCTAGATGTTTACCATAGTCGTTGGGCCTCCTGGACAAAGCCCTGATTCATCCAGAACCTCCGGCTCACGGCTAATCCACGGTGGACCTACATGGTCACACCAATAGCCTTGGGAAGTTAGAGAAGGATGAGAGAGAGAAATGATTATCCGAAGAGGGCTAGCACCTTCCGAGGGTAATAACGGGATTTCTATAGTAATAGTTACATAGAAATCATTTGTGACATTTTAAGGGTTAAAATGGTCAAACAATAATTAATTATATTTAATTATTATATCTTAAAGTGTTAAGATTAATGAGATGAACAAAAATAACCTTTTAATAGTTAAAGGGTAAAAAAGGGGTAAATTTTGGGTTGTTAATGTAAACTAGTTTAGTTTACATGGGCCCTTGAATAATATTGATTATTCAAAGGGTAGCATATTAAATTCGTGGGGTCCCTTTATAAAATAAGATTTTATTGGGCTTGGAAGTGAAAAATAAATAATTGCAAAATTGCCCAAGTATATATAAATGCAAAAGGTTGCATTTTTGTTCATAACACACATTGTTCACTCAAAGCAAAACCAAAACTCTCTCTAAAAGCCACGACCACTCTTTAAACCTCTCAAGGTGGTGTTAAAGTGTGGAGGTCTCATTACTTTGAGGCTGATCTTCATCAATCCAAAGCAAAGGAGTAGGTATAATCTCTTTTCCAAGCTTTGTTTGAAAACCGGTTTTTTGAATCCAATTTTTTTTATGCTTTCTTCTCCATTTCCACCACTCTTCATGCATGCATGCTGATCTTTCAAATGGTATCAGAGCTAAAAGCTCCTTGCATGTCGAATTTATAAGCTAAAATGGCATTTTCCATGTGTTCATATGTTCATCAAACTTGGTTGAGTTTGCATGTTAGTGATATGGTTCAAAAATGTTTTTTTCATAGTAGATCTTTACATGCATGTCTCGGCCATACATAGATCAGAGGTATATGTTCATTCTTCTTCTCATTCTTATATGTTTGAATGATGATAATGGTTATAATGAGCATGCCTTAGTATTGGATGAGTTGTTTGATGTAATAAGCATGTTTGATGCATGTGTATGTCTCGGCCATCTCTTGATCTTTGGAAAACATGTTTTTCTTCTTGCTCTAATATGTTTGGGTATGTTAGAATATGATTTAAAGCATGTTTGGATGATGATTATTGCATGAAATGTGTTGAAAACTACATGCATGCATATATGTCATTTTCGCCATGACTAGTTTTTGCCATAAAATGTCATTTCATTCATGTATTGATGAATGATGTTTTAGGAAATGTTGCATGATGATTCATTTAGAAAAATGTTCATGCATGTTCATTTCCATTACTTTGATTAAATGGTTTATGCTTTGACATGCTAAATGTGTTATCTTTAATTTGATTAAAGTATATTTTTGCATGAAGTGTATGCAAATGTTGCAAGTGTTTAGTGGTGGAATTTGTTGTTAGCATAAAGTTATGGATTATTAATTCATATGATGAATTGTGATATTATGTATGTATGATGGTGGTAATTTTAATGTAGGATGTTTAATTTGATTAAATTATCTTATATTGCATCATTGCATGGCATAAATTATTATATTTTTTGAAATGTAATAATTTGGTTGTTTGAATGGTTTAAAAATTGATGATGCAAGATGACATGATTGTCTTTGAGAAGATAAATGTGTCATAAAAAGTATTACTTTAGTTAAAAGTAACTTGTGTCATAGAATGATTACTCTTGGAGTAATATATCCCATTTATCTATGCCATGCATGACTTTTGTGAAAAGTATTGAAATGATGATAATAGTTAAATAATATATATCTTTGGGTGGAATATGACAAAAGTGTTTGTGTAATGATTCCTATGAAATGTGTAATTGTTGCATGGCCCAAAGTTATAATTAAATTACCACATGCATATATATATAATATCTATTAATATATGAGATATATTTATATATTTATATATACTTTAAATAATTGTTTATATTCATGCCTTTAAATAATTGTTTATTATATTTGGTATGAATGTTTAATATTTATTTATGTGATGAATGAATATTAGATTAGAGGGTTGATCATGGGCGCCATTTGGTTTTCAAAATATTCAAAAGTGTTTGTAATATTCTTTTATTAAATGGCTTGTAATAATTAAATTTTATTTATTTATTTTAATCGGGCCTGCGTGCCTAAGATCCAATTTGTAATTGAATCGGCTAGACGGGAACCGAAGAGCATCCGAATGACGATCCAATCAAGATATAGTATTAGGGTAAATAGTTTGCCTTTAGGATGTATTTTCGAAAAGCCCCATGATCAACCCACATGCTTTAATTTATGCATATATGTGATATGTAATGAATTGTTAATTAAACATGGCATGCTAAAAATAAATTAACTAAAAGTTAAACCTAAATCTCCCCAATTTAAAATTATTAAATCCAAGTCTCCCATTGTGGGATAACTAAATTCTTTGATATAAATTTTAATATCCCAAGATTTCTATTATGTGAGGGATATAATCTTTATATCATAGAATTAAGTTGATCTTGTTCTTGGATGGATATTTTCACCTTGACCAAGAATTCTATTATGTGAGGACATGATGAAAATGCCATCCTAAGAAAGCACAATGGTTCGGATTTAACTAGCCTAGGTACCAAGAATTCTATTATGTGAGGTATCCGCTAGGACAAGGAATATGAATCAAACCTTATATAGTGATATAAAAGGAAAAGAGTTTCCTACTTATTAGACTTAATTAACCAAGAATTCTATTATGTGAGGTTAATTGAATTTGATAAGAAATTGATTCCCCACTAAGAAATTTAATCCAACGAAAATTTCCGGATCCTATTTAAGGGAGTATAGGACTCGAATAAAATAGTGGGAGCTAATTTGATTATGCATTAAAAGGTTTAAAAGATTACAAGACACTAATAAAATTACTTTTTCTTTGCGCTTTCATCTTTGTGATAAATAATCGAAAAAAATGGCCAACAATGTTCTCCTAAGGATAATGGACAATAACATGTTAACCGGACCCAACCTAAAAGATTGGCTAAGAAATCTTAGAATTGTTCTAGATTTTGAAAGAATTGCTTATGTCCTGGAAGCACCTCTTCCACTTGATATTGGACCGGATGCTCCACAAGCCGAGCTTGATGCTCTTGAAAAGTGGAGAGGATAGTAGGAGGGCTAAAAATTACATGTTAGCCTCCATGAATAGAGAACTTCAAACTAAGCATGAAGAGGTTTCAAATGCTTATGATATCCTCATAGCTCTACAAGAGTTGTATAGCGAAAATCCAAGAGTGGTTGAGTATGAATTGTGTGCATCCCTCTTTAGCATGAAGTTGAGGGAAGGGGAACCTCCAGCTGATCATACTCTTAAAATGATCAATGGATTAGATCGACTGGATGGATATGGGGTGGTCATGCCAGACCGCCTCAAAGTGAATTTGATTCTACAATCCCTTCCTCCAAGTTATAAACCGTTTATAACTAACTACAATCTCAATAGGATTGAGAGAAACCTCTCAATCGCTAAATGAGCTTAAAGAATTTCACAGATGTAATGTGAAAGGGAAGGGACATGAGGATGTCTTTGCCGCCTCCACTAGCAGGCCAATAAAAAGCCCAAAGTGCTACTAAAGAGAGGTCCAAAAGTTGGACCCAAGAATAAGAGCTTCAAGAAGCCAGCCGGCAAAGGCGAGAAGGCCAATGCAAAAGGAAAATGTTTCCACCTGTGGGAAAAGATGGACAGGAAGAGGAACTGTCCTCAATACCTGAATAACACAAGAAAGGCAAAGGAAAAGTGTACGAACCAATGTCTTATGATTGAATATGAATTAAGTGTTAATTCAGATAGTCATTCCCTGGATATTAGATTCAAGAAGAACATCTCATGTTTGTATGTATTTGCAGTACTTCATAATAGTTCGAGGTGACAAAGGGCGAGATCATTTTGAGGATGGCAAATGGGGCACGAGTTCATACCGAGGCCATGGGGACTTGCTCACTAAGACTACCTTCAGACATGTTTTGAATTTGTTTAAAGTATTGTACTTTGAAAAGGCCACAAGAAACATCATTTCTATTTCTGCTTTGTGTAAGGCAAGTTATTATGTACTGTTTAATGGAAATGAATGTTCAATACATTTTGGAAATGTTTTAGTTGGTAAAGCTGTGAATACAAATGGTTTATATGTCTTAGAATTGAATGACTATGCTTCAATCAATACCATTTCTAATAAAAGAACTCGATCTGAATCAAATCCTAAAATTCTATGGCATCATAGATTGGGTCATATAGAGAGAGAAGATTAATACACTTGGAGAAAGTGGGATCCTAAACTATCGGGTTCTCAACCCTATCCAACCTGTGAATCATGTCTCCAAGGAAAGATGACCAAGTCTCCCTTTAAGAGTAAAGGAGAGCGAGCTAAAGAACTTTTAGAACTCATACATACAGATGTGTGTGGACCATTTAGTACTTTAGCTAGGGGAGGATTTGAATATTTCATTACCTTTACAGATGATATGTCACGATATGGGTATTTGTATTTAATGAAATACAAATCTGAATCCTTTGAAAAATTCAGAGAATTCAAGAATGAAGTAGAAAATCAAACTGGAAAGAGTATTAAAATACTACGATCAGATCGTGGGGGTGAATACTTGAGTACAGAGTTTCAAGAGTTCTTAAAAGAAAATGGGATCATCTCACAATTGACTCCTCCTTATACACCCTAGCTTAATGGAGTGTCTGAAAGGAGAAATCGTACCTTATTGGATATGGTACGATCGATGGTGAGTTTTACACTTACCAATGTCTCTGAGACGCCTCTCCACAGGCTGGCACATCCTTAATAGGGTCCCGTCCTAAAACTGTCCCAAAAACACCGTATAAGATATGGTATGGAAAACGCCCAAGTCTCAATTATATGAAGATTTGGGGCCTGCCCACCTTATGTTAAATTGGTTAAATCTGATAAGCTGGATGTTAAATCCGAGAAGGGTTTCGGTTCATTGGATATCCTAAAGATAGTTTAGGATATTGCTTTTACTTCCCAAGTGATCAAAGAGTTTGGATCGAGAAATGCGCGCTTCCTCGAGAACGAGTTCTTGGAGGAAGGCGGCGTTGAAGAAATATTGAACTCAAGGAAGAGTTCGAAGAGCTAAGAACCGAGATTGTCAAGATGGAACGTCCCACTCGGGCAACCTCAGTATCGTGATACTATGGTTCCAAAGTATAAAAGTCTTCTAGAATGTCGAAACCTCCAGAGAGATATGGGTTCCTACATGAGCAAGATTTTGAATCTTACTTAGTGGGAGTAGATGATCATGGTGATGATCCTAGAAGCTACGAAGCAATACTGGATAGAGATTCAGGAAAATGGTCGGGAAGCGATGGATTCGAGATAGAATCAATGCATGCCAATCAAGTATGGTCACTTGTGGATCCACCGAGGGAATAGTTCCTTATAGGTTGTAAATGGGTCTACAAGAGAAAAGTTGGCAAGGATGGGGAGGTAGAGACCTTCAAAGCTGCGGTGGCGAAAGGTTATACTCGAAACAAGGATTGGATTATGAGGAAACCTTCTCTCCCGTAGCTATGATTAAATCCATCCGTATAATGCTAGCCATCGCAAAGATACCATGATTATGAAATTTGGCAGATGGATGTCAAAACAGCTTTCCTCAATGGGTTTATTGAGGAAAACATCTATATGGAACAACCGATAGGTTTTGTATCCTCTGCTGAAAGACATAAGGTATGCAAATTGCATCGATCCATTTATGGATTGAAGCAAGCTTCAAGAAGTTGGAACATTCGATTTGATGACATAATCAAATCGCTTGGTTTTGTCAAGAATCCGGATGAGCCCCTGTATACAAATGGGTTAAAGATCATGCCATCACGTTTCTCATATTATATGTAGATGACATACTTTTGATGGGAAAATGATATAGGCATGATGATAGAGGTTAAGGTTTGGTTGTCCAAAACCTTCTCGATGAAAGACTTAGGAGAAGCGACATATGTCCTTGGCATTCGTGTCTATAGAGATAGAACGAAAAGGGTAATTGGATTATCCCAAAAATTGTACATAGAGAAAATGCTAAAAAGATTTAGCATGGAGAACTCTAAGAGAGGTCTTTTGCCCTTCACTCATGGTCTTCATCTTTCTAAGGAGATGGGTCCAAAGACCGATGAAGAGCGGCAGCGGATGCGTAATGTGCCTTATGCGTCTGCCGTAGGTAGCTTAATGTACGCAATGCTTATGTACAAGACCTGATATAGCTTATGCCGTAAGTGTTACGAGCAGATATCACCAAACCCTGGGAGAAACATTGGTCGTTGTAAAATCGATCCTTAAGTACTTGAGAAGAACTAAGGATCTAGTTCTGAGTTATGGATGTTCCGAGTTAAACATTCAAGGATACTCAGATTCTGATTTCCAATCAGATATTGATGATAGAAAGTCTACGTCAGTAGGTACATTTTTTATATGTAATGGAGGTGTTCATTATTGGAAAAGTTCCAAACAAACAACCAACCACAGCTGACTCCACTACAGAAGCTGAATACATTGCTGCTTCGGAAGCAGCGAAGGAGGCTGTTTGGATGCGAAAGTTCGTAATTGAACTTGGTGTGGTTCCGAACATGGCTTACCCGATAAGCATGTTCTGTGACAATACTGGAGCTATTGCACAGCAAAGGAACCAAGGGCACACCAAAAATCCAAACACATTCAGCGTAAGTATCACATTTTGAGAGAATTCGTTGGAGCTGGAGAGATTTTGATTCTGAAGACTCCTTCAGCAGAAAATGTAGCTGATCCACTGACTAAGGCGATGACACTGAAGCAATTGGACCATCATCTTGAGAAGATGGGTATGAGATACAACATCGAATGGCTTTAGTGCAAGTGGGAGTTTGTTAGTGTATATTAGTGTATGCCCTAGAAACCATTCGTGTTGTCGGTTTCAGAGCATTTTGTCTTGTATCTATATATATCATAAATAATAGAAGAAAGAGTTCTTCAATTCATATATGTAAATTGCTTCCTTTATTCAGTCATGCATTTAAAATAAAGTATGTATATGAATTGTCCAGATGATTCATTTAATAGGTAAATGAATTATCGAAAAGGGTTCTCTGGAAGCAATATAAATTTGGGCAACTATATTGTACAAGAGGCATACCGGATGCTTCCGAAAGATATCATGAGTTGATATAAGTACGATGACGATGATAGTCATGTCACTAGGGCATTGGTATGGATTAACGAACAGAATCGCAACGTGACCGAATAACGACAAATCACTTGGAAAAGCATGTAGTCAATGATTTATCGTTTGGTTATATTAGTGCACGATGTAGTCCTTTGACCTAAGACATTGTAGTCGGATCCGATATGGATGCGTATGGTTCATATGGTGTATAAGTACGAGACTAATCATGTTTCGTATAATAAAGCCTATTTGGTCATGCGTTGTTCATATGCGGAAACGAACGATGGTCAAGAGGGGATCCATTGACTCGAGAATATAGGATCGGGAGTACCGCCGACTCCATCCGGATTCGAGTTCCTAGACGAACATCGATAAATGTCGAAAATTGAATCTCGCCGTAGTCTATTATTAGTCATACAAAAGTAAGTTTGTGATGACAAGTTCCGACATATTGATCGACAATTCGGTAGAAGATCGAGTTTAGGATTTTGACGTTCCATGAATCCATACTGATTAGGATATCTCAATGGAGGGACTTTACCTGCATGGTACGTATGATCTGAAATGGGTTCGATGAAGTATTTCTTCATCGTGGTTTAGGGACTATGGCACATTGCTAGATGTTTACCATAGTTGTTGGGCCTCCTGGACATGTTTCGATTCATCCGAATCCGGCTCACGACTAATCCACGGTGGACCTACATGGTCACACCAATAGCCTTGGGAAGTTAGAGAAGGATGAGAGAGAGAAATGATTATCCGAAGAGGGCTAGCACCTTCCGAGGGTAATAACGGGATTTCTATAGTAATAGTTACATAGAAATCATTTGTGACATTTTAAGGGTTAAAATGGTCAAGCAATAATTAATTATATTTAATTATTTTATCTTAAAGTGTTAAGATTAATGAGATGAACAAAAATAACCTTTTAATAGTTAAAGGGTAAAAAAGGGGTAAATTTTGGGTTGTTAATGTAAACTAGTTTAGTTTACATGGGCCCTTGAATAATATTGATTATTCAAAGGGTAGCATATTAAATTCGTGGGGTCCCTTTATAAAATAAGATTTTATTGGGCTTGGAAGTGAAAAATAAATAATTGCAAAATTGCCCAAGTATATATAAATGCAAAAGGTTGCATTTTTGTTCATAACACACATTGTTCACTCAAAGCAAAACCAAAACTCTCTCTAAAAGCCACGACCACTCTCTAAACCTCTCAAGGTGGTGTTAAAGTGTGGAGGTCTCATTACTTTGAGGCTGATCTTCATCAATCCAAAGCAAAGGAGTAGGTATAATCTCTTTTCCAAGCTTTGTTTGAAAACCGTTTTTTTGAATCCAATTTTTTTTATGCTTTCTTCTCCATTTCCACCATTCTTCATGCATGCATGCTGATCTTTCAACTTTACACTTGGGGTCGAGATGAAGGAGATGGAAGACTGGGCCTTGGTCCTGGTCCAGGCCCTAATGAGGGAGGTGGACTTAGTATCCCTTCTAAGGTCAAAGATTTACCCGCATCGTGGTGCTGTTTCTTGTGGTGGCTTTTTTTACAACAAAGGTCTTGTGAGAGGAAGGGCAACTTTGGAATTGGGGAGGTAAAGATATCAACTCTTTTGTCTTATTTTCTCTCCTTATCTCTACCCAATTGCAGTTTAGTTACTTTCATTTATTTGTTCGGAATACTTGCACAATTCTGGACATCACTCTCTTAAGTTTTCAACTTTGATGAAATTCCATTTATCTCTACTTGTGTAACATTACAATGACATCATATTACACATTGTCATGTGTTCTATTCAGCAAGTTCTAACTATGAGCTTGGAAGAGGTGATAAGGTTGGTGGTTGGAGACCCAAGCCAATTCCTAGCCTTGAAGGTGTTCGTATCATTCAGATAGCAAGTGGTGGCTATCACTCCTTTGCATTAACTGGTAAAATAATTGCTTAAATTCATGATTGCCGTGGCAACGTTATTAAATCCATTCCTCACTTGTCACCCACTCCTTCTTATTCTAGGCTGTATACTATTATTGGTTTTCATTTTTATGTATAATTTCAGATGAAGGCAAAGTTCTTTCTTGGGGATATGGTGGACATGGTCAGTTGGGTCATTCTTCCACTGAAAATCAGAAAGTACCTGTGGTGATCGAGGCTTTAGCTGATAAGCGTGTAGTCTACATCGCTTATGGGGGCTCATCCTCAACAGCCATAACAGGTCCTTCATATTTCCATCACCCTTCAATCCTACAATCTTCCAAAGTATCTATAGTTATCCGATCTCATAATAGCATAGAAATGAGGTTTGAGGATATCTTTTAGTATTCTATCTTTTAGTATTCAACTAAGTTGAAAGATACTTAAATTTAATAAAATCAAATATTTGGATATCATTATAGAACAATAATTTTATATGCAAATCAAATAAATAAAACCCATGATTATATATTTGTTTTTACCATATTGTTTGATAATTTGCTATATATTCAGATAAAGGGAAGTTGTACATGTGGGGAAATGCCAAAGATTCTCAATTGGGAGTTCCCGGTTTGCCAGAGGTACAACTTTTTCCTGTTGAAGTCAAGTTTCTAACGGAGGATGATGGATTGGGATCCCACAAGGAGTTATCTGTTGCAATTGGTGCATCTCATGCCATGTGTTTGGTTTCAAGGTCATGTTGTTAAAGATGGTCAACTAATCGAAAGGTTTTCTCAACTCATATAGACAGGACAAACAAGTATGTATCGTTTAACAGCTCAAACAGAGGCTAGAACAGATGTGTAGAATCTGAGGATAGGATAAGTTCTTTAAGTTACTAAAATATTGCCAAAACATTTAGGGAGGTGAATTCAGGTTGTCGATCGGTTAGTCAATAAGTGGAGCTTCACCTTGACAATTGTGACTCATAACGCTTTTGTTTGAATCCCTTTAATGAATTAAATTATCTGGGAAGACTAGAGAATTTTGACATTATAAGCTCCTGTCACAAATGCAAGTTACCTTCTTAATTGTTCCCTCTCATTGTATGCATCATCTCATTACATATTAGTTTATTGACATTCCTTTTTGTTGAAACTTTATTGCAAACATGACTACTTTTTCCTTTTAATGTTGATCATATTGCTCAGTTGCTTTTATTTGAAGTAAGCATGAGAAAGATTTGCGAGGAATTTTAATAAGAAAGCATGCAAATAAATTATGTTTGCTCAGGTGCATTTGATGCCCTGCTACGAATATCCATTGGTTTTGTTGTATGATCTTTGATGCTTTGGAACTATGGACAATATTATAAAGTGATAAATTTAAAGTTGGGTATATTTTCGAGAAAAACATAGAATATCACAAGATGTCATGTCACTCATGTCACAAGTCCATGTATGTATGTTGTCTGAGAATTTTTTTTCTTTACCATCCAATTTTATAATCAATGCAATCGGTGATTAAACTGATTATCTATGTAGTATGCATATATTGATTTGTGATATCATTAATGCGGTATCCCGTGGTAACATAAACTTTTTCGTTCTTGAAGAAGTTAAAGGCTAGAATTTGCCTCAATGTTGGCAGATCTCATAGAAGTTCCTTATGTAGACCCTCCTTCATTGCAAAAATCTAAAGTTTCCAGAGAAAAACTTCTGACTGATCATAGAGGGAGTTACAAACCTTATGTTAAAGAAGCTATTATTAAGAATGTTCTTTCAAACACTAACTCAGCTCCACTTGCTGGGTTGGTGTTTGATATGTTTTGTTCATCAATTGTAGATGTGGGAAATGAACTCGGTGTTCCTTCTTATTTGTTCTTCACTTGTAATGCAGATTTTCTTGGTCTCATGTTATACCTTCCAGGTCAAGATGATGAAGTTGGAAGAGAGTTTGAAGAGTTTGATTCTGATTATATAATTCCTGGTTATGTTAATCCAATTCCTAGCAGAAATTTTCCTTTGTTTTTGTTTAACAAGTATGGTGGTTATGATATATTTGTGAAGCATGGAAGAAGATTCAAGGAGACCAAAGGGATTATTGTCAACACATTTGAGGAGCTGGAGGCTCATCTTGTTAAGTGTTTGTTGAATGATTTTGATCATATGCCACCTGTTTACAGTTGGACCGATGATTGATCTCAAGAGTGAGAGTGACAAGTTAGTTCTAGATGTGACAGAAAGAGATAAGATCCCTGAAATGGCTTGATAATCAACTCGATTCATCGCTTGTTTTCTTGTGCTTTGGAAGCCAGGGGAGCTTTGGAGAAGAGCAAGCAAAACAAATTGCAGTCGGATTGGAGCAAAGTGGGGTAAGGTTCTTGTGGTCAATACGGAAGCCACCTATACAGAATAAATTATTTTATTGTAAAGTTTGTTTCATTAGTTAGATGCTTATCTGTAAAGCAGTTAGTTTGTCAGATTAGTTTGTTAGATTAGTCACGTTTTTAGTTAGCTACAGTTCCTTGTATATATACAGCAGTTGTTACTTTACTTAATAACGAATATACATCTTTACCAAAACCTTTTACTCTGTAAAGCTTGCGTTACTCTGTTCATGGTATCAGAGCGATAGATCCTTCACGAAATCATTGATTTTCTGGTTTTGTGACAGACTATTGCTTCTAGTTGACATGGAACCTGGTATAAGGAGCTCGGATCTTCAAAGTGAAGCAACAATGGAACCTGATTCAAGATACAGGAGAAAATATACGGCGGAGATCCTCTTTTTCCGCAAAACTCTGATCATCCAGGTATGATCCTTGTCTCAACTCCATTAATGGATAAGAACTACTTGTCTTGGAGTCGTTCGATGAAACTCGCATTAGGAGCTAAAGTGAAGTTAGGGTTTATTAATGGACAGTGTAAGATGCCTGATGAAAGTTCTCCAACATTTGATCAATGGAGGAGGGTAGATTGCATGGTTACTTCTTGGATTTTGAATTCTATTTCGCGAGAGATAGTTGAAGCTTTCCTGTATACAACCTCTGCAAAGGATTTGTGGAAGGAATTGGAAGAAAGATTCGGTGAATGTAATGGACCTTTGCTATATCAAATCCAAAGGGATATTAGTTCAATTAATCAGGGAAACATGCCAGTAGTACAATACTACACAAAACTGAAGAAGTTATGGGATGAATTGACGTGTTTGATGCCTATACCACAATGTAGTTGTGGAGCAACTAAATCGGTGGCAGAAATTACTTCTTTTAATCGTTTGATGCAGTTCCTTATGGGATTGAATGATAGCTTTGATCATGTTCGTAATCAGATTTTGGTCATGGATCCCTTACCCACTATTAACAAGGCATACTCAATGATCTTGCGAGTTGAAAAACAGAGAAAGGTACATGTAGCATTTGCAGATAATCTTGAAAATAGTGCTATGTTTGCAAAAGCACGGGGTGTTAAGACAGGGATACAAGAGGAAGGATACGATTAAGAAGTCGAGAGACATTGTGATTTCGCAATAACAATGGACATACAAAGGAAACATGTTTTAAGCTTCATGGTTATCCCTGTTGGTACAAAGATTTGAAGGAACAAAAGGGAAAGACTCAACACAAGAGTTATGCAAATATGGTGATACACCTCTGGAAGGCGGAAAGGAACTTGACAATACTGGAACTGAGTGGGGAACAACAATATCAGAATTAATCCAACAAGAGCTGGCCAAGCTTATGAAAGGAAAGGCATCAGCTGATGGCTCTACAATTGATTTTGCTTATTTAGCTGACTTTGCAGGTATTGGTCTAACACAAGCATTAAGTTCAATTGAATTTTTAAGTTCAGGATCTTGGATTATAGATACAGGAGCCTCGAGTCATATGTGTAATGATCTTGCCTTGTTTAACACCTATAATTCAATTCATAAACCCACACCTGTATACTTACCTGATGGATCAATTAATTTTGTCAAACACATAGGAAAAGTCTTTTTGCAGCAAGCCTTAACACTTACTGAAGTTTTACATATTCCAAATTTTAAGTTTAACTTGCTTTCAGTAAATAAACTTTCAGAGTCCGCACTCATCAAGTTTGTTTTTTACCCTACTCACTGTATCTTACAGGACCTGCAGACTGAGGCAGTATTGGCAATTGGCAAGTTAGTGTGAAGATTATACATTCTAGATAAATTCTCTTTTAGCCAAGAAACTATTAAAACCTTTTCTTCACAGTTTATATCTAGGTCTGAATTACCTGTTAATACACATGCTTGTAACACCTTCTGTTTTGCCACTAATAATGTACCATCATCTACTATATGGCATCAAAGATTAGGCCATCCATCACATGATATTCTTAATAAAGTTTCTACTGTTAAACATTCTGACCTAGCAACTTTTATTTGTGATGTATGTCCACTGTCAAAACAACATCGATTACCTTTCCATCTTAGCACAACTTACTCTCTCACAGCTTTTTAATTTATTCACATTGACATTTGGGGACCTTATAGAGTAGCCACACTTACAGGGGCACATTATTTTTTAACTATAGTTGATGATTTCAGTAGAGCTACTTGGACTTTTCTTTTAAGTCATAAGAGTCAAGCAGTACATACATTGACTACATTCTTTAGAATGATTAAAAATCAGTTCTCCTTGTCCATTAAAAGAATTCAAACTGATAATGGAACTGAATTTCTTAGTAAAGATTGTCAGAATCTTTTCCTTGAACATGGCATCTTACATCAAAGATCATGCACTTATACACCCCAGCAAAATGGATTAGTTGAAAGGAAACATAAACATTTGCTTCAAGTAGCTAGATCCCTTATGTTTCAATCAGCTCTCCCTAAACACTTTTGGGGGGAAGCCATACTCATAGCCACTTATATCATTAACAGATTGCCCACTCCAGTTCTCAAATGGAAAACCCCTTATGAAATACTTTTCCATAAACCTCCAGATTATCTTTTCCTCAGAACATTTGGATGCCTATGTTTTGCTACTAACACTCATCCTCATAAAGATAAGTTTGCCCCTAGAGCTTATAAATGTGTTTTCCTAGGATATAACAGTGGTCATAAAGCCTACAAAATGTTTGATATTCAGTCTAAAACAGTGTTTATGTCTAGGGATGTCATTTTTCATGAGCATTCTTTTCCTTTTAAACAAAATAGCCCTACATCAACAACTGTGTCTTTACCTCAGATTCCTATCACCGAAAATCATCACTATACTCCTCCTAATCATACAGAATTACCTTCTCCTCTTTTGTCCTCTTCATCACTTAACTCCTCTTCTATAAACTCTTCACCCTCACCTATTATACCTCTTATACGACGCAGTACCAGGACATCAAAACCACCTGCTTGGTTAGCAGATTTTGTCTCTAATGTTCTTACTTGTCCATCAACTTCCACTGCCACTACTGCTCAATCTGCTGTTTCTTCACCACATACACCTCCCACATTTCCATATTTGCAATCACCCATTTTTACTTCATCATATATGTCTTTCTTGGCAAATGTATCTAATGTCCAAGAACCTGCTTCTTATAATCAAGCTAGACTTAATGCTCAGTGGGTACAGGCCATGCAACATGAACTTCAAGCTTTAGAAGCAAATCATACCTAGGAGTTAACCTCTTTACCTGCAGGAAAGAAAGCCATTGGTTCACGATGGGTTTATAAGATCAAACTTAATCAAGATGGTTCAGTTGATAGGTATAAAGCCCGATTAGTTGCCAAGGGTTACAACCAAGTAGAAGGTGTTGACTACTTTGATTCTTTTTCTCCTGTAGCAAAATTAGTTACTGTACGAATTTTTCTTGCTATGGCTACTGCAAAATTCTGGCCTATTCATCAGCTTGACATTAATAATGCATTTTTGCATGGCTATCTTGATGAAGAAGTATATATGTTACCACCTGCTTGGTTATGATACAGTGGACCGATCGGTTTGTCAAATGCAAGCAAACGATCTCTATACGGTTTGAAAGAGCTTCAGACGGTGGAATAATGAGTTTACTTCTCGATTACTTATGGTTTTACTCGGTCTACTCATGATACTTGTTTGTTTGTTAAATCTACTGACTTTTCCTTTATTGCTCTTTTAGTATATGTTGACGATGTCATCATTACTGGTTCTTCTGAAAATGACATTCTTGCTGTGAAGAAGTTCCTTCATGATCAGTTTACCATAAAAGATCTTGGATATGCCAAATATTTCCTTGGTCTTGAGATTGCTCGGTCCTCAGAGGGTACTTACATAAATCAGAGAAAATATGCTATGGATATTATTACTGATGTAGGCTTATCTGGTGCCAAACCTGCTACAACTCCTTTACCTAAAGGCTTCAAGTTTTATTCTACTGAGGATACTTTATTTGCTAATCCTGATCAATATCGCAGATTGGTTGGCCGACTTCTTTATCTTGGCTTCACCCGACCTGATCTTGCTTATGCAGTTCACCAGCTCACTCAACATGTTCAACGTCCCTGCACTCATCATTGGGAAGCTGCTGTTCATGTTCTTCGTTACCTGAAGGGTTGTCCTTCCAAAGGCTTGTTTTTCCCTGCCAACAACTCTTTTCGTTTAGAAGCATTTTGTGATGCGATTGGGCTTCTTGTCCCACTACCAGAAAGTCTTTAACTGGTTATTGTGTTTATCTTGGTTCTTCCCTCATCTCTTAGAAAACCAAGAAATAGACCACTGTCTCCAGATCTTCTGCTGAAGCTGAATATCGCAGCCTTGCCTATACTGTTTGTGAATTGCAATGGATTTCCTATATTCTTCAGGACTTACATGTTCATCTTCACCTTCCTATTCCTCTCGTGCGATAATCGTTGCCTCCCTCCATATCACGCCAACCCCTGTTTTCCATGAGCGCACCAAGCATCTTGAAATAGATTGTCATTTGGTTCGCAATCAATTTAAGGCTGGTTTTGTTCATCCTCAACACATTCCTTCCAAGCTGCAGGTTGCCGACATTTTCACCAAATCCTTAGCTGGTCCTTTGTTTCATCAATTTACTTCCAAGTTGGGGTTGCTGGATTTCCATCAAGTTCCAACTTGAGGGGGGGATGTACAGAATAAATTATTTTATTGTAAAGTTTGTTTCATTAGTTAGATGCTTAGCTGTAAAGCAGTTAGTTTGTTAGATTAGTTTGTTAGATTAGTCACGTTTTTAGTTAGCTACGTTCCTTGTATATATACGTGATTGTTACTTTACTTAATAACAGAATATACATCTTTACCAAAACCTTTTACTCTGTAAAGCTTGCGTTACTCTGTTCACCACCACCAAAGGATAAGGTTAGAAGGCCTAATGATTACAAGAGTGATCATCTCCAGGAGGTTTTGCCAAATGGGTTCTTGGAAAGAATAAAGAAGATTGGTTTGGTTTGTGGATGGGCGCCACAAAAGGCGGTGTTGGCTCATAAATCGGTAGGGGATTTGTGTCACTTGTGGGTGGAATTCAATCTTGGAAAGCTTGTGGTTTGGTGTTCCAACGTGACATAGCCTATGTATGCTAAGCAACAGATTAATGCATTCCAAATGGTTAGAGATTTGGGATTGGGTGTGGAGTTGAGATTAGATTACAGGATCATGAATGGGGAAGTTGTGGTCGCAGATGAGATAGCAAGAGCTATCAAATGTGTGATGGAGAGTGATAATGAGGTGAGGAAGAGGGTTAAAGAGAAGAGTGAAAAGCGGATTAAGCGGTAATGGAGGGTGGATCTTCATATCTTTGCATTTGGAGACTTGATTGATGATATGTTAAGAAACAAAACCATGAAAGAAACATAGTCTTGTTTATTCATAGTTAATCCATTTTCCTTAAAAGAGTTTCAAGTTTGAAAGTTCTCCATGAAATATTTTTGTCTACTATTGTTTCATTTTCTATGTTGTTAATGAAGCTTCTTGTACTAAATTTTAGATTTTTACTCGATTTATGTTGAGTTGATTTTAACTTTTATGTTTGTGACTTCACATAACTATAAGATGAGTAAACAAATAAATTTAGCTGGTTATCCCAACTAAAAGTTTACCACCTTAGGAAAAAAAAAAAAATTATTTGTAAAAACACATGAAACAGAATCTTTAAAACTAAGAAGAGTTCAAATCATGAGCAGGTGATATAAATATTTCAATTGGATAGTAACTCTGAACTCTCGAAGTCTTTCTGATATATTATAAGTCTCTCAGGTATAAATATTTCGATGATCAACCTAATTTATCAGTAGTTTTCTTCTACTTTGGAGGCATGGGGAGCTTTGATAAAGAGCAAGTGAAGGAAATAACACTTGGCCTAGAGCAAAGGGGGCATAGATTCTTATGGTCATTACGGAAGCCACCACTAAAAAATAAATATGAAGGGCCTAGTGATTACAAAGGTGATGTCCAGAGGTTTTGCCAAAAGGGTTCTTGGAGAGGACAAAGGAGACTGGTTTGGCGCGTGGATGGACCACACAAAACTAGGTGTTGTCTCATAAATCAGGAGGATTTGTTTCACATTGTGGGTGGAATTCAGACTTGGGGAGCCTCTGGTTTGATGTTCCAATGGCAAAATGGTCAATGTATTCTAAGCAATGAGATAAATGCATTCCAAATGGTGAAAATTTTTGGAGTGGCTGTAGAGTTGAGATTGGATTATAGAAATGTTAGTGAAGTTGTGTCAGCAGATGAGATAGCAAGAGCTATAAAATGTGTGATGGAGAATGATTATGAAGAGGAAGAAGGTCAAAGAAGCGAGTGAAAAGAAGCAGATCGGTAGTAATGAATGGTGGCTCTTCATTTCTGCATATGGATGCTTGATTGAGGATGTATTAGGAAACATGTCATGAAGAAGAGGATATATGTTTAGGGAAATATTATATGTACTATTAAAAAGATTTTCATTCTCTAAATAAGTTTGAGGATATATGGTATTAGCTTTAAGATAAGTTAGAATAGTAATATTAATTGCAGAAACAACAGCACTAGAGTTACCATGTAGCATTATGCAATTATTGGGGATCAATCAACTTCATTCATAAGATTAAGAAGAATAGATGAACTTGTGTAAAAGGAGAACAATTTTATTCATTGAACTCAATTAAGACATACATCTTACATTCCCTTTTATAGGTTTTAAAAGGATAACTGAAAAATAGCTTACAACAACACTTACAAGAAGTTACAGAATAATAAAAAGCGAAAATAACTTCATTTGGTTTTCTTTAAAAGCTGAACTCTAAACCATGCCTCGGCACGGTTGCCTAGGCATCAAGCATTCTAGAATTTTAGTTCCACTTCTTCCTTGTGTGCCACAAAGATGCGTCCCTTCTACTTGTGTCTTTGTGAGCCCTTCTACCAAAACGTGTTCATTATTTAATGAGATACTTCCTTATTGCTCGAAACTATTGGCCTAATAACACATACCGTTAAGGAAATGACTTCTAGCCGCTTCTCTTGCCTACCATATTCAGTAGATGCTAAGATTATACCAGTTGACCAAGGTGATATAAATGGTGAAAAAGGTTCCTTAAATCAAAACACTACAACTACAAGATATTTAAGGTATCAATCATTGACTTGTAAATTGATTCAATCTCCTTAATTGTCTCAATTATGTAAATCTTGTAAATTTCTCCATATTTGTACTCTTCTATTTATACTGAAATTTAACTCTCTCTAATCTCATCTTGAATTAGAGATTTCCAAAGACTATTGAATTGTTTTAGCCGTAGTTTGATTATGACCTCTTGACTATTTCTTAAATAAGTTTTCGAGAGTTGTAGAGGTATATACATCATGTCTTGTACATTTAACCAATAAATTTCTAAAAAGGAAAAATATACTTCATCTTCGTCATCACATTTACCACCAACAATGAAGATAGCGAGCTTGTGTTCACCCCTGGACAGTGGCCGACTAGCTCCCCAAATTGAGTTTGCAAAGCGCTTGTTAGATCGAGATGAACGTTTCTCGGTGGTATTCTTCGCATGGATTCTCCTTTTGGCACCTCTCCAACATTGCATGCACCAAATCACTTAGAATCTATTATTTCAATAAGGTTAATCAATCTTCCTCCTCCCGTAGACTTCTCTCCTTCACAAGGGGTTCATAAATCTGTAGAAAATTTTTTTAATTGAGATTATAGATTGTCATAGAGCTTGTGTTAAAGAAGCTATTGTCAAGCATGTGCTTTCAAACTCTAAGTCGGTTCCATTTGCTCGGTTGGTTGTTGATTTTCTTTGTACATCAATGAGAGATGTGGGAAATGAACTTGGAGTTCCTACTTATTTGTTCTACATGTCTAGTGAAACTTTTCTTGGTCTCGTGTTGTACCATCCAATTCGACATGATGAAGTAGGAAGAGAAATTGAGGAGTTTGGTGGTGAGTTGGTGATCCCCGCTTATATTAATCCAATTCCCCAAGCAAGTGCACTGAAGTTTTTTTGAACAAGCATGGTGGCTACACTACAGTTATGAACCATGAAAGAAGATACAAGGAGACCAAAGAGATTATTGTCAACACATTTGAGGAGCTGGAATCTCATGCGATTAAGTCTTTGATGAATGATTTTGATCATGTGCCACCTGTTTACGAGTTGGACCGGTGATTGATCTCAGGGTGAAAGCAATAAGTTAGCTTCGGATGAGAAACAAAAAGGTGATGAGATCATGAAATGGCTTGATAATCAACCAGATTGATCAGTTGTTTTCTTGTGCTTTGGAAGCCAAGGGAGCTTTGGAGAAGAGCAAGTGAAAGAAATTGCAGTTGGATTAGAGCAAAGTGGGGTGAGGTTCTTGTGGTCATTACGGAAGCCACCACCAAAGGATAAAGTTGAAAGGCCTAGTGATTACAAGGCGATCATCTCCATGAGGTTTCGCCAAATGGATTCTTGGAAAAAACCAAGGAGATTGGTTTGGTTTTTGGATGGGTGCCACAAAAGGAGGTCTTGGCTCATAGTTCAATAGGGGGATTTGTATCACATTGTGGGCAGAATTCAATCTTGGAAAGCTTGTGGTTTGGTGTTCCAATTGTGGCATGGCCTCTGTATCTTGAGCAACCGCTTAATGCATTCCAAATGGTGAAAAATTTGGGACTGGTGTGGAGTTGAAGTGGATTATAGGATCATGAATAAGGTGTTGTGGTTGCGATGAGATAGCAAGAGCCATAAATTGTGTGATGGAGAGTGATAATGAGGTGAAAGAAGGTGAAAAGAAGAGTGAAAAGAAGCGATTAGCGGTGATGGAGGGTGGATCTTCGATGCTGCATTTGGAGACTTGATTGATGATATATTAAGAAACATAGCCATGGAAGAAGCATATAGTTTTAGTTGATCATATTTAGTCCCTAATGATGCATGGATTTGTTCCATTTGCATTAAAAGAGTTCCATTTTGAAAGTTCATGAATCTTTTTGTTTACTGTTGGTATTGTACTCAATTTGTGATTTCTCATCGGTATATGTTGAGTGTATTTCAACTCACATCATATGTATTTGACTAATATTTGTACATTACATATGTTTTTTTCCATCGCTAGAAATAATTTATTACATTAACATGTTTAACATGACTTTATAAAAGACTTAATTCTAGATAAGTGTTCTAGATTTCTCACTCATCTAGAATAATATGGAAAAATAGATTGTGCCTTTTGCAAATGATAGACTTCCAAATCTAGAAGTAATGTTAACTACCACAACAACGAACTCAGGACAAATCCAGTATGTAATTCAAGAAATCCTCATCAGTTATCACACAACCACTAGTACGTAGTACATCATCAACATATTGTTTCATTTTTAGCATGTATTCACTCCTAGTTAGGTTTTCTTTCATCGTATCAAATACTTTACAAACTAAATCATACTTTGAATAATCAAAACCAGAACAACCACACCCACCAATTTCACTATCCACCACAGAACTTAAACAAGTAGAGTACATATTCAACAAAGAGTTATACAAAATCCTACTGGTGTTCAATAAGCCCCTAATTAAACGGAAATGAATAGCTTTACCGACTCTCAAATTGCGTGTCACGGCAAAAGCCTTGAGAGCCGAAGAGGAAGTATAGTTATCACACAAAGTATAAGGAGTGGATTTTTTCATCTGGGCATAGAACAAAATGGCAGCTTGTGGCATTTTGTTGCAAATAAAACCAATAATGATGGTGTTCCAAAGGACGGTTGTTGGGTGGGGAATCGTGTTGAACGGTTGGCGGGCTAAATGAGGTTGGCCTTCCTAGCATATTTTGCAAAGGCGGAAACGAATTGTGGGGGTTTTGAGTTTGGGAAGTGGCGGTGAAAGGGAAGGCTAGCGGAGTGGTTTTTGTTGGAGTCCCACACCATCTAAGCACACTTAAACTTATTGATTTATAAGATAAAGTAATCCTCCCATTCAATAAGGTCTTATTAGGTGAGGAGTCAGACCCATCTCATATTCTATCATGGTATCAGAGCCCAGGTTCAGTTGAGCTGAGTGCTTGACCAGCGGGTAAGGAGTTAGAGCTGACAACTACCTTACAGGCATGACCCAACATATGGGCTTGACCGTGAGGAGAAGTGTCTAAGTCCCACACCGACTAGGCACGCTCAAACCTACTGATCTATAAGAGAAGGTAATCCTCTCATTCAACAAGACGCTCAGGTTCAGTTGAGCTGAGTGCTTAACCAACGGGTGAGGAGTTAGAGCCGACAACTACCTTACAGGCATGACCCAACATATAGGCTTAACCGTGAGGGGAAGTGTTTGAGTCCCACACCGACTAGGAACGCTCAAACCTACTGGTTTATAAGAGAAGGTAATCCTCTCATTCAACAAGACCTTATTGGGTGAGGAGTTAAACCTAACTCAAATTCTATTAGTTGTGGATGGTGGTCGAGAAGGGAGTAGCACATTGAGTTTTATGTCATAATAGATGTTGTAAAGCTTGAGTTAGTTATCGTAAATTTATGTGTATTCATAGATAACAGTCATAAGACCATCACTTAACTGAACCATATACAAAATTACTATCTGTTTGGTGATTGGGAAAACTAGAGAGAAGAAAAAGATCTGACTTGTTGAGATTAATGTTTTTAGTGTCTGAGTCAACTTTCAGATGTACAAGATTTGTATGCATTCAAGTTGCTTCCTTATTTATTTATTGGGTTGGTACTCAAAATTATACAGCATCAAAATATTTTATAAAGAAAATTATTTATGGTGCCTCTCAAATTTTCTTTGGACATTAGACAAGTGAGTTGAATATGTTTGTATTTTGTGCGCTAAATATGTTTTTAGTGGAGAACAGTTTAGAGTGTAAATCAAAATTTCATAAAAACAAATAGTGGTAATGATTGTCCTTTTGTGGTTCAATGATTTATTGAAGTGTTGTGCAGGAAGCCAGGAACATTCTGTATGCTACCAGTGATTGTACAAATGCAGTCAGTTCAACCCCATTGGTCAGTAACATGTTCCTGCCTTCCAATTCTTAGTTATTTTTTTTAAATGTTATGAACAATAAACTATTAAGGGGAAATTTGATGTGATAATACGGAGACACCCTTTTAATAGGAACTTGATATCTGATATTTTGTGCTTTTCTATTTACTTCATCATCATGTCTAAAGTTTTTGGAATTCGGTAGTTACATGGTTTATCATTAATTGCTATAAGAAGAGTGTTTTAATAGACTCCATTATTTTGCAAACTGCATTAGCTTGGTGGACAAATTTAATTGTAGAAGTCAGAAAGAAAAGAAAGAGGAAGAGAGAAAATCTGAAGAAGAAAGAAGACAAAGAAAGTATGCTATGGTGATATCTTTATGATTTCTTCTACTTTGGAAGTGTTTGTGTTTATATTGGTCCAATTCATACAAACTTAGCTATTCCAATTAAAAGAGGTATTGGCTTAAAGGCTCTCCTATTTTTAACCAACTACAATTAGAGTGTGACAATTTCTCACTTTAATTTGTTCTTTCTACAATTCTGACTTTCGTTATTCTTTGTTCTCTGTGTTCAAGTATGAAGAACTATTATTCTTTGTTCTCTGTGTTTACGTGTAAAGAACTATAGAATTTTATTTGGTCTGTGGATATATATTTGACTTGATTGCTGGATACCCAAGCATGTGGGATTTCATGTTGCAGTTTCTGCAATTTCTGGGAGAGTGCTGCGTTTTTTGCAGGTTATGCAGATTTCATGTTTCTGCAGTGTCTGAGAGAGTGCTTTTTCTTTTGCCAGAAGTTGGCTGGAGTGATGCTGGTGCTTGTTGAGTTTGCTGGTAAGGATGCTGGAAGTTTGCTGTCCTACTTCTGGTGTGATTCTGGGACATTTTCTGCAGATTTTTGTTGCTGCAGTGTTGTGTTTGCTGGGAGTGATGCTGGGGCATGTTAGAGAAGCAGCAGCAGCAAAATGCATTTTTGGCCGAAAAATTGCAGAAGAAACCTGCAGTGGGAGAGTGCTGCATTTTATGCAGTTTTTCCTTTTCTGTTGATGCAGCAAGAATGTTGCGTTTTCTGTAGTTGTTTTGCAGAAAATGCAGTGTTTTGCCTACTGGTTGTTAAGTTTTGTTTAATTGATTTTTGTCTTCAAATGGACAAGTTTTGTTAATTTTATATTACATTCAATCAGATATACTGCACAATAATATGCTATTTTGAATATATTATTTGATACATGATAAATAGACAATAGGTATTTGCGGCTTCCTCTTATTCACGCTAATCTCAAATGTAGATGCATAATACTGTTTGTCAAGGTGGCTTGATGGTGATGAGTTTATTATATCATCAATGAAGGAAGTTGTAATAATATTCACAATTTTTGCAATAATAAACAAAAAAAATTAAATTAACTTCTGACTACTATTCATGAGCAATTAATCAAAACAGAAAAAATCAACCTTCAAAATATTCGCAATAATGAACAAAAAAATAGCTATTCCTGAGCAATTAATCAAAATATGAGAAATAAACAAACATCAAACATGTACACATTCTTTCAGGTTCCTTTCCACAATTTTCCCTCCCTGTCTCTCCTTCAATAACTAGATACAACACCTCCTAAATCACAAATCATCCAATAAAGAAAAAAATAAACTTAAAAAGCAAAACTAGAACGTTTATACTATCATTAACATATTTATTACAGTAATTATCAAAAATTTTCGTTTTGATTGCTTCAAAGCCTCAACAAACGCTTCCTTGAGCAAAGGGTTCGAATCTGTAACTTATTGAGCATTGATGTCTAAATCTTTACCGCACCTGATGAAAAAGAGTAAGCATCAAACTCTAAACATATGGATAATATTCGAGCATATTTAGTGTAAGTCTTTACAATGCACAGAGCAAAAAAATTGCTAGAAGCAGTTCAAAATAGTTAAATAATTTGGAAGTGCCATATGACAAAGATAAACACAAGATGTAGAACTTTTATCCAACCAAAAGAAAATGCATAATTATACACAGAACATAATGAATCTAATACGCCACATGTAACAAATATTATGCCTTTTGCAATGACATACTTCCAATTCTAGAAGTAACGTTAACTAACACAACAATGAACTCAGGAATATATTAACTGTGACAAAATTGGAGTCTCATATCTTAGCAATCATGAATTACTAAGATATACTTTTGTAACAAATATTATGCCTTTTGATGAAAATAACAGCTACTAACCAAAGGTAAATAAATAAAAAGAAAATATATTAACTGTGACAAAATTGGAGTCTCATATCTTAGTAATCATGAATTATAAAAGAAAGATTAAACATGAGAGCGATATCTATTTAAAAATGCATCAATTATTAAGCTTCTTCAGATGTTTCTTCAAACATGTAGCCTCTAGCACACCATAAAAACCAAATCTCAGCAACCACAATAACATTAACATATTATTAAATGAGTGAGAAAATATGTCATCGGATCCTTAGAATTCACAACAAAATGCTATAGAGTAGGAAACAATAAAAAAAAGAGATCATAATACATCACATCAAGCCCAACGCAGAAGGGCAATTCTGCTTCTTTATCCATCTTATCAGTTGATGAATCTTCATTGTCCAAGTATACTGAGGAACCAACACATCCATACTTGAAATCCTTAAGAGTACGACCCTCTTTTGAAGCTTACAACTTAGTTTCTCCCACAACATACCTGGGGATTGGTCATACACCTTAAAATCAGGGCAAATTTTTCAGAGTTTCAATAAATAAAACCCTTAATCAGAATGAAACATGCAGTAAACTTCAAAACATAATTCTTAAAGATTAGAAAGGAAGAAGACACTAGTATGTGCATGCACAAACACAAATATGTCTATAGAAACAAAAAATCGAAAGAAGCCAAGAAGTTAAACAGCATTAGCGTCGTATGGACATCGAGTCTAAACATTAGGCAACAATTCATAGCAACAATTACAAACACTTGAAGCACCAATACAGCAAACAGAGCTACAGTTAGTCCCCAATAAAGTAGATTAATTAGCACAGTTAACCAAACTCACAGCTTAAACACTCCCCAGCCTTCTCCACCATCACAGCTTCAACACAATATTCCCCACAACTATCCTGAACACATTAATAATGAACAACCCAGTTTAATCTTTACACTTTATTCTGTTATATATCACCAGCGAGACTAACAATAAGAATTTAAACAATAAAAAAAATACCATAGTTGCATTGTTGTTCTCAACGTTGTTGGTGTTGTTCTGGTTGTGGTTATCTTCCCTGCCCTTATCTTCTTCAAAACCAAGCTTTTCATCCATTTTTGAGTCATTTGATACTTCTAAATCAACTATTGCAGAGAGAAATAGAACTCTAATATATTCACAGAAATGTAACATTAGACAGACAGTCAAGTCTTAATTGTAAAGAGGAAGAATGTATGGTCCAGAAATATACGTCTAAATCAACAGATTTGAGGACAGAATCTGGTATTTTGACTGGCTCCTCCCTCCTCGGTGGATCTTTTGTTCTGAATGTGCATGTAGACCACTCACTGTAATTCCTTTGCAAGTATATCTTTTACCATCAAATTCCAATTTACTATTGCAAATTGGGCATCTCCCTAGCAATCCATAAAACAGCATGTCTTGGCTGTTTCAATAAAATAAAAAACATTCTTAAAATGATAAGAATCTCAACCCACATACATGGTTTATATATAGATGAAAAATAAGTAAATTAGTGGATGTTCTAATTGAACTCACCATTTAGTGACAACAACAGGATCTGGGCCACAGGAGTCTTGGTCATTGGCTTCAAGAATCTCAACCATTTGTTCAATAGAGAGATTAGCCTCAATAGCTTTACATAATTCTTCAAACTCCACATCTAAAACATCAGATTCTCCTGCTTTTCCATTAGTCTTGCCATTGTCATGGTCTTGCTTGGCCTTCTTTGGAGATTGCTCAAAAGAAATCCTAAAAGCTTGCACCGTCACATTGGAACGTCATTAAGTGATAAATAAATGAGTCATTCAAAATGGTATAAGAAATTTATTCAGCTGCCGCAGAGATTCAAAATTTCAGAGAGATGAGTTGACACATGTTATAAATAAATAAACAAATAGTGACAAAGAAAAGATTACCATTCAAACTTATAATAATACCTACAAATTCCAAAGTTTAACAATCCACAAATAAAAATCTGAATTTGATTGAATGAACATCACAACATTAAAATATAAATAAAATATACAGCTCACCTCAAGGTGATAAGCTGCTTCAGAAGTCAACCCAACCGTGGCGACAGCTATCAATCCTCCCTACAGAGCACAACAAACATCCTAAATAAAATGAAAAATAAGACCTTAATATATACAGTACCGTAAACAGTGAGTAATAGCAGGACTTGTACCAAAATTACACATCTATCTGTCATTCCAGTTACTGAATGTCATAACTCATATTTTCATATGAATTTCAAACTTCTTCTAGCATAATAATTCTGTATTTTCCACTATAAATTACAAATTTAAAGTTAAATTTGGCATGCATAATCTTGTAATTCATAAGCATATAATATTGTACTTTACTAAAACCTCCACATAGCAATTTAAATTAAAATTAAATGCATGAGAATTGAGAGTGCGACCTTCCAATCCCCAGAGAAAATATCACACTTTTCTTCTCCGCTATCTGGTAACAACCACCAATCACTTCAATCAAATCAGAAAACTCACACCACGCTTATAAGTCTCAAAAGACTAAACAAAAATATGAGATTCTAGTACCAAGCAGAAGGGCCACTAAAGAAGAATAAATGGCAATGGATCAATACAAAATGCCATATCACAAAAATTTGCACAACTACCAACCTTCATTAGTATCACGTTTAAAACAAAAAACAAAAAATCAGTGAAACCCATCACAATTATCAGAATTACAATCACGAAATAATTATTGGTTTGGAGATATCATAATAGTAGTACAATCCCAGCTGAGTTAATGACCTGGAGCATTGCAATACTACAAAAAGCAGAATATAAAAATGTAAAAGTATTAAAAAACCCAACCCCAACAAACCAAATTTGATTAATTCATTACCTTTTTGAGGCGTATCATTCTCATCATCCGGCTCTGAAACATTGAAACATCAACAAAAGAGACAGCTCATTAATTGTTATCATGCACGCTATATTGAAATAAAAACAAAATCCCAATTCTTAGAAGCCAAAATAGTTACCTTTTTCAGGCTCCAGATTCTGATCTTCATACTCTGCAACATCAATGGTAAAATTATCAGGTGATGTTGCTTGTGCCACATCAATTTTAGCAACAACGGGCGTGGTCTCTAGATCAGGCGATGCAAACTCTTGGGAGCTGAAAAATAAAAACCTAAAAGCTTAGACCTGAATCTCCAACTGGGAAGATGAAATTTCTCTGCAGCTTTGGTGGCAAAATGAGAGAGAGCGCGAAACTGATTTAGGCAAACCTGTTTTCTGTGAATGTGAAAGGATTAACACGTTTCAAGCGTTTGCACGTCAATGTAAATGGTGGAATATTATTAGAGCTTCCAAATGGTCACTATATAGTTTATGTCTTATATATATATATATATATATATATAATGTCTGGGATCCAAGCTTTAAAGTTAACAGTCAATTAATCCTCTAAGCTTTAAAGTTGACAGTCAAGTAAATCCCTTTAATGGTTATCTTTATTAGCAATCCAGAGAAGTCGAACTTAGAATCTCTTGAGTAATAAACCCAAGAGTCTTAGTTGATGGATGGATCACCTAGTGATGGTTAGATTGAACTATATATTACTTTCTTATTTCTCTTATAAAATTAGTGTTGTAACAAATCATGTACCCATAATTTATTGTCATCTAAGATAATTACCAATGATTTGTCAATTAGAATATTTATTCTAATATTTAGAAGAAGAAAAAAACTATTTTCAAGAATTCTGGTTACATAATTTCTATTTTCTCTTTAAAAGAAACATGTTATATCAAGAAATACTTTTTCTCTAATTCTTCTTGCCCATCAAAGCTTATTTAAAGTCTATCCAATAAATCTTTATCACAATCTCTTTGTAGTCTTTTCAATGCACCGTATATGAACTTTTCTTCCTCCGAATAAAAAAAAGGCCCAAAACTTGAAGACCTAATAGAAGACTATTAGGATACTGTGCAACACATTTGGATAGCTCCCTAAATTTTATGAAGGCTTGTTTGACTAATGTGGACTAATATATTAACCATACAGATCAACTAATAATAATGATAAAAAAAAAAAAAAAACCTATATATATTTTTTTTTGAATAATACTATACCAACAACCTCCTCTCACAACCATGACGTGACAGCTTATTATTGATTAATTCACAACGGATCCCACTTATTAATTGCGAGCTGCAGCATCAGGGTTGTAAGAGAAAGTTTGTGAAAAAATGTTATTGGTATAGTATTATTCTTTTTTTCTTTTTTTTCTCTGATACCATGTGAAGAAATACTTTGTCTTTACTTACATACATCACAATGATATGTACAATGAATTTATAGCAAAAAACAAAAGCCTAATCTAGGAAGTAAATTGTTACATTCCTATTATAACTGATCTAATTCTTAATAGCTTTGATCCTAACCTAATATAGAAGATAGTCTTTAATGAGAATAATCCTATTTCCTATTTTACAATGAGAATAATCATATTTCCTATTTTACACTTCAACACTCCCCCTCAAGTTGGAGCATATAAGTCATATGCACCAAGCTTGTTACCAATAAAGTCAACACGAGAACCCTTGAGAGTATTAGTGAGGATGTCTGCTATCTGGTTATTGGAACTGACATAACTAGTTGCAATACACCCTTATAAAACTTTCTCTCCAACAAAGTGACAATCAATTTCTATGTGTTTAGTCATCTCATGAAACACTAGATTTGAAGCAATATGAAGGGCAGCCTGATTATCACAGAGTAACTTCATTAGTGATACTTCGACAAATCTCAACTCTTGAATTAGTTGTTTTAACCAAACAAGCTCACAAGTGGCTAAGGCCATTGCATGATACTCTGCTTCAGCACTTGACCTTGCAACAACTGCTTGTTTCTTACTTTTCCATGAAACTAGGTTTCCTCCAACAAGAACACAAAATCCTAAGGTAGAACGTCTATCAGATGGAGAACCTGCCCAATCAGCATCTGAATATCCGACAATATGTGAACGGCCCTTATTTTCATACATTAAGCCTCTACCTGGTTCTCCCTTGATATGCCTTAAAATCCGGACAACTGCATCCCAATGACTATTACATGGAGTTTGAAGGAACTGACTTACAACACTGACAAAAAAGGAAATATTAGGTCGTGTGATAGTAAGATAATTAAGTTTTCCAACAAGTCTTCGATACCTTCCAAGATCAGCAAGAGGCTCCCTCTGTCCAGGTGAAAGTTTTAAATTAGGATCCATAGAAGAGTCTATTGGTTTGCAATCTGACATCCATGTTTCCTCTAGAATATCCAATACATACTTCCTCTGAGAAATAACAATACCAGATTTGGACTAAGTGACTTCTATGCTAAGAAAGTATTTGAGTAGCCCTAAGTCTTTCGTCTGAAAGTGTTTGAACAAATGTTGCTTCAACTATCCAATGCCATCTTGATCACTTCCTGTAATAACAATATCATCAACATAGACAACCAGATAGATACATTGCCCTGATGATGTATGTCCATAGAAAATAGAGTGATCAAACTCATATCGAATCATACCAAACTCTTGGATAACTGTGCTAAATCGTCCAAATCAAGCACGAGGAGACTGTTTTAGGCCATATAGAGAATGACGAAGTTTACATACCAAACCAGATTTCCCCTGAGCAACAAATCCAAGAGGTTGCTCCATATCAATATCTTCCTGAAGTTTACCATGAAGAAAAGCATTCTTAATATCCAATTGATGCATAGGCCAGTGTCGAATAGAAGCCATAGCAAAGAACAACCGGACGGAAAACATCTTAGCAATAGGAGAAAAAGTGTCAAAATAATATGTGCCATAGATCTGAGTGTATCCGTTGGTCACCAAACGGGCTTTCAGCCGATCAACTTTACCATCTAAACCAACCTTTACAATGTAAATCCAGTGGCAACCAACAGTCGAATGGCCTGGAGGTAAGGAAGGAAACTAACTCCCAAGTATGATTATGATGCAAAGCAGACATTTCTTCAACCATTGCCTGACGCCACCCGGGGTGAGAAAGTGCCTCATGAACAGTGCAAGGAACAGAAACAGAAGAAAGGGTGGATACAAAGGCATAATATGAAGGATATAAATGATGATAACTCAAAAAATTGTAGATGGGATGAAGGTTGCGTGTAGACCGCATACCTTTACGAATAGCAATGGGAAACTGATTAGCTTGAGACAAGACCGTGGCATTGGAGGAATCGAGCACAAGACCTACAGTGACAGGGGTCTCAGGAATAGTAGCAGGAACATCAAGATCACCTGTAAAAGGAACAAGACTATTGTGGACAGGAAGAGTGGTATTAGTACTATACTAAGGTATCGAAACAGACGAAGGTGGGAAAGCAATGTATGGAATTGGTAGGACATCTACTATCGGATTTAACTCTAAAGTAGGATGAGAAAAAAATGGAGAAGACTCAAAGAACGTAACATCAGTAGAGATGACATAGCAATGTGTGGCGGGAGAATAGCACTTGTAGCCCTTCCGAAGACATAAATACCCTAAGAAAATACACTTCGTAGACTTGGCTGACAGTTTATCCTGACTAGGAGAGAAAATGTGAACAAAATAGGTGCTCCCAACGACATGTGGGGGAAGAGAAAATAATGATGATCAGGGAATAACATGGAGTGTGGGACTTGGTCTTGTAAGACAGAAGAAGGCATGCGATTTATTAAGTAACAAGTGGTCAAAACAGCGTCAGCCCAAAAACAAAAAGGGACGTGGCTATGTAAAAGAAGAGTGCGAGCAGTTTCAATGAGGTGTCTATTTTTTACGCTCAGCAATGACATTCTGTTAGGGACTATAAGCACAAGAAGACTGATGAAGAATTCCCTGAGATGACATGAATTTAGTAAAGAAATTAGAGAAATATTCACGAGCATTATCACTCCGTAATATACGAATGGTAGTATTATGTTCAGTCTTAATTTAAGCACAAAATGATGAAAATATGGAAAATAATTCAGAATGAGATCGCATAAGAAATAACCAAGTGCGACGGGAATAGTCATCAATAAAGGTAACAAAATATTTAAACCCCAAAGTAGAGGTAACACGACAAGGACCCCACAAATCTGAATGCACTAACTCAAAGGGGTACGCAGCCCATTTATTGACATGCTTTGGAAAAGAACTACGACTATGCTTGGCAAGTTGATACGACTCACAACTCAAGAATGATAATTTAGATAGACCTAGGATCATTTTCTGAAGTTTGGAAAGACTAGGATGGCCCAAACGATTATGAAGGATATCCGGAGACAGTGCATGCTGTAGATGGGATATGGAGATGATAGAGACCCTGTGACTCACGTCCTATGCCAATCATCAGTCTCGTGTCGCGGTTCTGTATAACAACATAGTCAGTATCAAAACGAATAGAGCAATTTAAAGAGCATGTAAGTTTACTGATAGACACGAGATTAAAGGGACAGTTGGGAATATAAAGCATAGATTCTAATTCTAAGGAGGGGAGGGGTTTTGTACAACCAATAGCTTGAACATCGGCTTTAGATCCATTAGCTAAAGTAACAGGGGGTAAAGATGCAATATTTGTAATCTGAGTAAGTAAATGGGGGTTACTAGAAATATGATCTGAGGCACCTGAATCCAAGACCCAAGGTCTTAGAGCGGAAGACTGAGTAAGGCAGGCAACTGAATTACCCGTTTGAGCGACGGAGGCAATGGATGAAGAAGACTGCTTACTGGCCTGATACTGTAAGTATTCATCATAATCAGTACTTGTGAGAGTTAAGGAGGGCTGAACCTGCACTGTAGAGAACTTAGAATGAAGATTAGAGTGATCAGCCTGAGCAATATTAGCAGCTCAGGTAGGTCGACCATGTAACTTAAAACATTTCTCTCTGGTATGCCCCCACCGATGACAGTAACTACACTTGAGTTGATTTCCTCTGCCACCTCGATCGCCCTGTTCTCTTTGAGTAAAAGTGTGGGACTAAGAAATAACAATCAAAGAGTCACCAAGGGAATGCACTGTAGTAGGGGAGGAAACACGAAGTAATCTGGCAAACACTTCATCAAGGGAAGGCACAGTAGATCCATAAAGGATTTGATCTTGAACAGGTGTAAGATCTGGACCTAGAGCTACAAGTGTCAGGACCATAAAGAACTTGTCCCGTTGAGCCAAATCTTCTATCGCAGATTTACCAGCTGGTAACAGCAGATTGAATTCTGTCTTAAGGGAGGCCATCTTACCAAGGAAGTCTGACATATTCATATCCTGTTGTTTGAGATGAACTAAGTTGGACACAACAGAATATAAACGTTGAATGTCATTTGTATAGAGAAGTTTAGCCTGACTCCAAATATCAACACAAGAGCGGTAAGATTTGTAAATAGGGTGAAGGGGGGGATCAATAGTTTGCCATAACATAGCATCAATTTTAGTCCAAGAAGACTTATCTGATATAATATCGGCAGCCTTGGTGGTCAAGTGATCCTCCAGACCTTGACCCATATACCATAATTCGACAGAGGCAACCTAGGATGAATAATTAGCAGTCCCAATTAATCTCTCAATGGTGATGGGAAGGAGAGATAAAAAAGAAAAACCACTTTGATGCGCCTGAAAGGCTGATTTAGCGGGATCCATGAAGAAGGTCAGAGTGTCTTGAAGCCGACAGAAAAACAGAAGCTCATGCTTGCCGGAAAAACAGAATGCTCGCCAGAAAAACAGATCTGAGCAGTGGCTGATAGAAACACGATCGACGCATGAGGGCGCGTGCAGCGGTGGTAGACGATGAAGCCACCTGGGTTATGACGATGATGAGAAGACTACCAGTCTGGTGTGATTAGACTAGATCTTGATCGTTGCTCGAGAACAGTCACCGAAAAAAAATGCCGAGAAAGAGAGAAGAGAAAAAAAAAAAAATTGAAATTTCAGAAACCTTGCTCTGATACCATGTGAAGAGATACTTTGTTTTTACTTATATACATCACAATGAAATGTACAATGAATTTATAGCAAAAAACAAAAGCCTAATCTAGGAAGTAAATTGTTACATTCCTATTATAACTAATGTAATTCTTAATAGCTTGGATCCTAACCTAATATATAAGATAGTCTTTAATGAGAATAATCCTATTTCCTATTTTACACTTCAACATATTTAAAGAGTGATGTAATGATTAAAAAAAAACTATATATATATATATATATTTATATTTTTGTCTTTTTAAAGAGTGATGTTAGATCTACAACTCAATCTCACAAACCTCGACGTGAAAGCTTGTCATTAGTCAGCTTGCAAAATAGGTTCCGTCTGTCAATTTGCGAGCTAACCAATGACAAGTTATCACGTCGACAGTTGTAAGAGAATATTGTGAGAGAGAGTTGTGAACCTAACATTATTGCTTTCTAAAAGGCATTGGTATGCTGTAAATATCAATGTTCGACCGATTCTCTAATATTAAATAAAAAAGTTAAACTATGTCGTGCATCAAGAATTTAATTCAAAGCCCTCTGGAAGCTAATAGTCCATATCAAGGGCCTTATTTCATTAACGTTTATTAGAGTAAGAGGAGTTAATCCTAGTATTTTCGACGATAGAATATGAATATAGGGGACTGAAAACCAAGGGGTAAAATAATTATATCATGATGACCATGAGATAATTAAATTAAAATAGCAATATTAAAAGTAAAAATTACAACTTGAATACTATTATTTTAATTTTATTAATTCCTATCTTTCTCTTTCTCTTTTCCCCAAAGAGTTGCATACAAACCAATAACTATCAGTATTGCTTCCAGAATTCTTAAATAATTGAAATTAAATTAATTAGTTAATTATGAAAAATGATAGACTGATCAACAATAGTAATTAATAATTAATTCAAGAAATTAATTAAAATTTAAACATACCGTCCCAAGTGCAGGGCATCCCCTAAAATTAGAAGTCCCATAATGGCTGAAATTATTGTCGCTAAAGGTTTAAATGCTGTCATGAAAACTGGACTTCTCCTTCTCACAACCAATGTTTGAACATAAAATGTTATTCCAATTATCATTATTCCCTACACACACAACAGCAACAAAAAAAAAACAAAAAAAGAAATTAATAAAGAAGTTAAAACCTTTCAAATAGAAAGGCCGAAATAGCAAGAGTAAAAACTCCAATAATTTGTCCATAAACCGCAAGCACACATTGACTCATGCCAAAATTTAGAGAGATTTTGGAGACTATGACGTAACCTGCCCGACAAAAGTTACAGAAAATACAATAAATATATGGCTTCAATTCTTCAATAATCATCTCTCTTTTGCTTCTAATTTCATCCATCACTCTCCCTTCTTCCATTTTTGTAATTGCCATTGCAATAACTTGGCAAGCTACCTATATATTTATTGTCTCCTTGTAACCTTATTTAATGGCGATAAAATTTAATGTTCACGATTTAAAATGATGTATATATACTGTATAAAACATTACTTTCTCCAATAGAATTTCTACTTCATGAATTCTAGATTGGCAAGCTACCTATATGTTTATATAACAACAAGTACTTGACATGTCTTCTCTTTCAATAAGTTTTTTTTTTTTTTTTCGGTAACCGGGGGTGTCTAGTACCGCTTACGCACGTTTCAACCTTGAAGTTAACGACGAGGTAATCCTCTAATGGTCATCCTTATTAGCAATAGAAGTGAATCAAACTCAAGACCTCTTGAATAATATATTCAAGAATCTTAGTTGATCGCCTGACCACTCAAGGGTTGATGTTTTTTGTAATTTAATCGTAGTATAAATACTTCTGTCAAAATCATATAACAAAGAGTAAAAGAGAAAATCTATAGATGTTTCTATTGATTGATTAATTGATGGCGGTGACTCAAAGACAAGATCCCATACGTATAGCTAAACCCAGTGACTAAAGAGTTTACCATCCAACTACAAGGGAAGATGTTACAAATGTTATTTGGTAATCGTCACTAATGGGTTATAGATAGTAAGTGTACTCATGGCTGCTTAACCCAATAATTCTATTACTATAACGAAAATTTATTTCAATGAATAAGTTGTTGATCATGAGATGTAAAAAAATTAATTAAAAATGTTGACTTTATGACTCATAAGCAATTGAAAGATAAATCACTTCGTTATAATGAATTTAGGGATGTTTGATACGGCACTGTAGTATAGTATTAAACAAATCACATAACCTAGCATAACATTGCATTGTATTATATAAGGTTATGCTAAATGTTGTATGGTGTTGAGTAGAATATTGCGTTGCATTATTTTTATACTATACTATATTTGGTATATGAATGACAATGTATAATATTGTTTTGTTTTCTAACATGAATTCATTTATTAAAAACTAATATATATTTAATTATTATGTAACTAATAATTAAAAAAAAAAAAAAAAAAGTCAAAAGATGAACGTGTTAGTAGTCAATGTTGATTAAAGGAAATCAAAACACTGTTCAATGCAGATCAATGTTGGTCAAACAATGGTCAATGTAGTTTGACCTGGCCTTGCAAATTAAATTTATAAACATTAAACTAATTAGTAATGCTTAATTGCTTAAAATTAATGTTGAGTAAATTACATTAACTTATGCCATGATTTTACTTCTCATTATTTTAGACTTGACATTGTTTAATGCTACGCAATTTTGTCACCAAACACAATATTGCATTATTTAGTGATATGCAATGTCTCTAATGTCATGCTATGTTGCTTGCCAAACATACCCTTATTTCACTGTATATAGTGAAATCCACTTTCACTTAGTAAGCTTGTTTTACTATTCGATTATAAAAGTAAATTCTCTATAACAAACCTAATTCGTAATATGACATAAATTCCTTTTTGCCTATTTTTGTGTGGTTTTTTTTACATAGGAAATTGTACTTATCAAGGAGAAATCTATAACAATGATTACCTTTTTTTTTTTTTATATTGTTCCTATTTGACTAAATTGTACTGAAATGACGTTTATGCCCCTAGACCGTCTAACACCATCGCTAACCTCCATTATCTGATAGGGGTAACAGTACCACGTTCCAAAAATACTGGATGAAAATGGTATTTCTTCAAAAATTATGGATGAATATGATATTGTCGCGAGAAACTAGTAATATGTGTTGTTTGGGTTTAGGCAGGTTTTATGTTTTACAAATATAACCCCTTCTTCAACTTCAATGCTTCTTCGCCAACGCCTCACAACTCTCACTCCCCAATGTCGCCATCTCTCCACTTCCTCTTCATCCACCAAAATCCCACTTCTCTACACGCACACAAATGACAATCAAAACGACGCCGTCACTCTCCAACTCCTCTCGTGGGGGAGAGGCGCCTCAGGCCAGCTGGGCGGTGGCATTGAAGAAGTGAGACTCTACCCAGCCCCAGTTGCAAACCTCAGTCTTTCTCTACCCTTTACCATCTCCCAAACTTCCGGTCGACTTGTTCAGAACGATTCTGAAGTGGGTTCGGGTTCTAGTTTGAATATTTCATGTGGGTTGTTTCATAGTGGGTTGGTTGTGGATGGAAAGCTGTGGGTTTGGGGGAAAGGAGATGGTGGGAGACTTGGTTTTGGGCATGAAAATTCTGTGTTTGTGCCTAGTTTGAACCCTTATTTGGGTGATGATCCTGTTCAGTGTGTTGCTCTTGGTGGAGTTCACTCTGTTGCTTTGACTTCACTTGGGAAGATTTTCACTTGGTCAGTGAGCATTTAACAACTCTACATTCATTATTTGTTCATTGATTGAGTGTTTGTTTGGTGTGAAGGTTTCAACATCGGTTGCTTAGGCATAAATTAGCAAGCTTATTGAGCTATTAGATGTATGGTTGAGTAATCGCAGGTTAAACAGTGCTTTTTTCGGAAGTAAATTAGCAAAAAGGCATACAAAAACAATCACTTTCATTTATGATTTGCAACAAGATGTTGTTTTGTTTGGAGTCCATACAAATTATTGATCTTAAATTTGGAGTGATGAATCTTGCAGGGGTAATTGTAATACTGTAACCAAAACATTTTTGGGTATGGTTTTTAAAAGAGCTTATTGGGGAAGTTAGTTGACATGACATAGCACTCTCCTTGAATTGCAACCAAAGGACTAATAAAACAGAAAGCAAAAGAGCTTTTATCAATATATGGAATCGCATTTGATCAACAGAGCATTTTTCCTTTCTTATTTAGTAAAATGGAGATGTTGAAGCAACTAAGTGTTGTTATTCAAGATTTAGAATATAACTATGTCAGTTTAACTGGTTGGCCTGATAATTAATGATGTGCTTGTGCTTGATTGAATAAATATCAGGAGAAGAGAGTTATGTGCACATATTCATCACATTGTTGTGTTCACTAACGTGTTTTTAGCCTGATAGTACAATGGCTCTATCATTAAAAGTTTGCAGGGGTTATGGTGGTTTTGGTGCACTTGGACATTCTGTCTATCATAGAGAGTTGTTTCCTAGATTGGTGGAAGGTTCTTGGAATGGGAAAATACGGCACATCGCAACCAGTGGGACACATACTGCTGCAATAACTGAATCAGGTTATTCTTCTTAACTGACCCTATTTTTTTGTATGGAAATTTCTTTACATGTATATACTATTGGGTTTGCATTTTAGATATAGGCTGCTTAACCTAGACTAAATTTATATGAGTTTTGATTTGGACCTCCGAAAACAGCCCTGTTGAACTCATAATGTGGAAAACATATCAATCTAGTACTGCAGTACAAATTGAATGGAACATATTTCAAATGTCTGTAGGTTTATGTATTCTTGCATTTATGAGTTTCTAGTTGTTCTTTATGAGAAGATGATTCATATTGCCTTCATATTTGTTACGGAAAGAATAAAGAAAGAGGGCTGTCAAATATCTTAATCCATCTATTATTGAATATAGGGGAACTGTACACTTGGGGTCGAGATGAAGGAGATGGAAGACTGGGCCTTGGTCCTGGTCCAGGCCCTAATGAGGGAGGTGGACTTAGTATCCCTTCTAAGGTCAAAGCATTACATGTATCTGTGGCTGCTGTTTCTTGTGGTGGCTTTTTTACAACAGTGCTGACAGAGGAAGGGCAACTTTGGAATTGGGGAGGTAAAGATGTCAACTCTTTTGCCTTATTTTCTGTCCTTATCTCTACCCAATTGTAATTTATTTACTTTCATTTATTTGTTCAGAATAGTTGCACAATTCTGGATATCACTCTCTTAAGTTTTCAATTTTGATGAAATTCCATTTATCTCTGCTTGTGTAACATTACAATGACATCATATTACACATTGTCATGTGTTCTACTCAGCAAGTTCTAACTATGAGCTTGGAAGAGGTGATAAGGTTGGTGGTTGGAGACCCAAGCCAATTCCTAGCCTTGAAGGTGTTCGTATCATTCAGATAGCAAGTGGTGGCTATCACTCCCTTGCATTAACTGGTAAAATAATTGCTTAAATTCACGATTGCCACGGCAACCTTATTAAATCCATTCCTCACTTGTCACCCCCTCCTTCCTATTCTAGGCTGTATACTAATATTGGTTTTCATTTTTTATGTATAATTTCAGATGAAGGCAAAGTTCTTTCTTGGGGATATGGTGGACATGGTCAGTTGGGTCATTCTTCAACCGAAAATAAGAAAGTACCTGTGGTGATCGAGGGTTTAGCTGATAAGCGTGTAGTCTACATCGCTTGTGGGGGCTCATCCTCAGCAGCCATAACAGGTCCTTGATATTTCCATCACCCTTCAATCCTACAATCTTCCAAAGTATCTATAGTTATCCGATCTCATAATAGCACAGAAATGAGGTTTGAGGATATCTTTTAGTATTCAACTAAGTTGAAAGATACTTAAATTTAATAAAATCAAATATTTGGATATCATTATAGAACAATAATTTTATATGCAAATCAAGTAAATAAAACTCATGATTATATATTTGTTTTTACCATAGTGTTTGATAATTTGCTATATATTCAGATAAAGGGAAGTTGTACATGTGGGGAAATGCCAAAGATTCTCAATTGGGAGTTCCTGGGTTGCCAGAGGTACAACTGTGTCCTGTTCAAGTCAAGTTTCTAACAGAGGATGATGGATTGGGACCCCACAAGGTGTTATCTGTTGCAGTTGGTGCATCTCATGCCATGTGTTTGGTTTCAAGGTCATGTTGTTAAAGATGGTCTACTAATCGAAAGGTTTTCTCAACTCATATAGACACGACAAACAAGTATGTATCGTTTAACAGCTCAAACAGAGGCTAGAACAGATGTGTAGAATCTGAGGATATGATAAGTTCTTTAAGTTACTAAAATATTGCCAAAGCATTTAGGAAGTGAATTCAAGTTGCTGATTGGTTAGTCAATAAGTGGAGCTTCACCTTGACAATTGCTGACTCGAAACTGCTTTTGTTTGAATCCCTTTATTGAATTAAATTATCTGGGAAGACTAGAGAATTTTGACATTATAAGCTCCTGTCACAAATGCAAGTTACCTTCTTAATTGTTCCCTCTCATTGTATGCATCATCTCATTACATATTAGTTTATTGACATTCCTTTTTGTTGAAAGTTTATTGCAAACATGACTACTTTTTCCTTTTAATGTTGATCATATTGCTCAGTTGCTTTTATTTGAAGTCGGCATGAGAAAGATTTGCGATGAATGTTAATAAAAAAGCATGCAAATAAATTATGTTTGCTCAGGTGCATTTGATGCCCTGCTTCGAATATCCATTGGTTTTTTGGTATGATCTTTGATGATCTGGAACTGTGGACAATATTATAAAGCGATAAATTTAAAGTTGGGTATATTTTCGGGAAAAACATAGAATATCACAAGATATCATGTCAGTCATGTCACAAGTCCATGTATATATGTTGTCTGAGAATTTTTTGTCTTTACCATCCATTTTTATAATCAATGAGATCGGTGATTAAACTGAATATCTATGTAGTATGCATATATTGATTTGTGATATCATTAATGCGGTATCCTATGGTAACATAAACTTTTTCATTCTTGAAGAAGTTAAAGGGTAGAATTTGCCTCAATGTTGGCAGATCTCATAGAAGTTCCTTATGTAGACCCTCCTTCACTGCAAAAATCTAAAGTTTCCAGAGAAAAACTTGTGACTAATCATAGAGGGAGTTACAAACCTTATGTTAAAGAAGCTATTATTAAGAATGTTCTTTCAAACACTAACTCAGCTCCACTTGCTGGGTTGGTGTTTGATATGTTTTGTTCATCAATTGTAGATGTGGGAAATGAACTCGATGTTCCTGCTTATTTGTTCTTCACTTGTAATGCAGATTTTCTTGGTCTCATGTTGTACCTTCCAGGTCGAGATGATGAAGTGGGAAGAGAGTTTGAAGAGTTTGATTCTGATTATATAAGTCCTGGTTATGTTAATCCAATTCCTAGCAGAAATTTTCCTTTGTTTTTGTTTAACAAGTATGGTGGTTATGATACATTTGTGAAGCATGGAAGAAGATTCAAGGAGACCAAAGGGATTATCGTCAACACTTACACAGAGTTGGAGGCTCATGCTGTTAGGTGTTTGTTGAATGATTTTGAAGACGATAATTTACCTCCTTTTTACACAGTTGGGCTGCTTATTGATGTGAAGGGGGAAGAGTGATAAGTTATGTTTCGGTGATGATTCAGAAAGAGATGAGATCATGAAATGGCTTGATGATCAACCTGAATTATCAGTTCTTTTCTTTTGCTTTGGAGGCCTGGGGAGCTTTGATGAAGAGAAAGTAAAAGAAATAGCACTCGGGCTGGAGCAATGTGATTACAAATTCTTGTGGTCTTTACGCAAGCCGCCACCAAAGGATAAATTTGAAGGGCCTAGTGATTACAAAGGTGATCTCCAGGAAGTATTGCCAAACAGGTTCCTGAAGAAAACAAATAAGACTGGTTTGGTATGTGGATGGACACCACAAAAGGAGGTGTTGGCCTGTAAATCAGTAGGAGCATTTGTGTCACATTGTGGGTGGAATTCAATCTTGGAGAGCTTGTGGTTTGGAGTTCCAATTGCAACAAGGCCTATGTATGCAGAGCAACAGCTTAATGCATTCCAAATGGCAAAAGATTTGGAACTGGCTGTGGAGTTGAGATTGGATTATAGAATTACTAGTGGAGAAGTTGTGTTGGGAGATGAGATAGCCAGAGCTGTACAATGTGCGAGGGACACTGATAATGAAGTGAGGAAGAAGCTCAAAGAATTAGAGTGAAAAGAGCAGATTAGCAGTGATGAATGGTGGATATTCATATGCTGCATTTGGACAATTGATTGAGGATATATTACGAAACATGTCATGAATATATCAAAAAATCTTTGGAAACACATGAAAACGTTTTCTTGTGTTAACTTGCTGCCAATGTTTTAAGCATTGCCAACTTCTACTCAAAATGTGATTACTTGATTTCTTTCTGCTTCAGTTTTATTTCAGCCTGATCAAATCTTGTTTCTTGCTGCGTCTACTGCATAAATTGGAAACGATAAAGATTGTAAATTTCATGTTGGGGTTAGTGTCCATGCCTCGAAGTGCTCAATCAAATTCCGTTCAAAATTGCGCCACTGCCATGTGATTAACTTGCTGGAACTAAGGACACTTGTCTTGTATGCTAATGAAGTGAAAATATAGATTATTCGTAGATTTGTTCTCAAATAAAATGTGTCATGGATGACGATAATAAGGTGAGGAAGTGAAAATTGTTGCCATTTTACAAATTATATAGACCCTTAAACTGATTATAGGGTTGACTTAACCCGATTAGAGATAAAATTGAATAAGACAAGTATATTTGCATGATTGAATAAGACAAGTACATTAATCTGATTCGGCAGGAAATGCCCGTGACAACATGCAAGCTTGATTGGGTTGGGATTGATAATATAATAATTAGAAAATAATTTACATATTTGAATATTAACTAAATAAAACTATAAAAGACAGGACAAAGAAGAAGAAATATACTTTCATCTTCTCTAATCTCTCATCACAATAGCCACAACCAAAAATGAAGAAAGTTGACCTTGTCTTCATCCCTGGAGCAGGCGCAGGTCACCTAGTTCCCTATATTGAGTTTGCAAAGCATTTGTTGGATTGAGATGATTATTTCTCAGTGACTGTTTTTCACATGGGTTCTCCTTTTGGCCCCTCTCCTTCAGCTGCACACACTAAATCACTTGCAGAATCTAATACTTCAATAAGGTTCATCAATCTTTCTCCTCCTGTTGACTACTGTCCCTCACAAGAGGTTCATAAATCCTTTGAAAAGTTTATGACTGAGTATATAGATTGTCATAGAGCTTGTGTTAAAGAAGCTATTGACAAGCATGTGCTTTCCCGTTCTAACTCAGCTCCACTTGCTGGATTGGTAGTTGATTTCTTTTGTACATCAATGATAGATGTGGGAAATGAACTTGGTGTTCCTTCTTATTTGTTCTCCCCTTCTAGTGCAGCTGCTGTTGGTCTCTTGCTATACCTTCCAACTCGACATGATCGAGTTGGAAGAGAAATTGAAGAGTTTGATGGTGATTTGGTGATCCCTAGTTATGTTAATCCAGTTCCAAGCAGTGGTCTGCCTGACGTTTTGTTGAGCAAGCATGGTGGCTACACTACATTTATGAACCATGGAAGAAGATTCAAGGAGACCAAAGGGATTGTTGTCAACACATTTGAGGAGCTGGAATCTCATGCGATTAAGTCTTTGAAGAATGATTTTCATCATATGCCACCTGTTCACACAGTTGGACCGAAGATTGATCTCAAGAGTGAGAGTGACAAGTTAGTTCTAGATGTGACAGAAAGAGATAAGATCATGAAATGGCTTGATAATCAACCTGATTCATCAGTTGTTTTCTTGTGCTTTGGAAGCCAGGGGAGCTTTGGAGAAGAGTAAGCGAAACAAATTGCAGTCGGATTGGAGCAAAGTGGGGAAAGGTTCTGGTGGTCAATACGGAAGCCACCACCAAAGGATAAAGTTAGAAGGCCTAATGATTACAAGAGTGATCATCTCCAGGAGGTTTTGCCAAATGGGTTCTTGGAAAGAACAAAGAAGATTGGTTTGGTTTGTGGATGGGCTCCACAAAAGGCGGTGTTGGCTCATAAATCAATAGGGGGATTTGTGTCACACTGTGGGTGGAATTCAACCTTGGAAAGCCTGTGGTTTGGTGTTCCAACCGTGACATGGCCTATGTATGAGCAATGATTAATGCATTCCAAATGGTTAGAGATTTGGGATTGGGTGTGGAGTTGAGATTAGATTACAGGATCATGAATGGGGAAGTTATGGTCGCAGATGAGATAGTGATAGGAACCCACTCCAATAACTCAACAATTTGGGCTGGGCCATGGGTCTTTCATGGGCTTGGGTAGAACTCTCCTTGGAAAACCGGCTTGCCAAGGGAGGGTGCCTAAGCCTTTATAACCCACATGCCCACCCTTTTCCCTTTCAATGTGGGATCCTAACATTCCACCATGCTTCCGCAACCGACGTCCACGTCGGCCTCTTTACCCCCGTCGGCTGACTACGCGGATCCCCTTTCCCTCGGGCCTCCATGCCCTTTCTGGGTGAGAGCTGGCCCGGGCCCAAGGTCGCCGCCACGGGTCACCGCCACGGTCACCGCCACGTGTGCGTTGCCACATAGGCGCAGGATCATGCTCTGATACCAATTGATAGGAACCCACTCCAATAACTCAACAATTTGGGCTAGGCCATGGGTCTTTCATGGGCTTGGGTAGAACTCTCCTTGGAAAACCGGCTTGCCAAGGGAGGGTGCCCAAGCCTTTATAACCCACATGCCCACCCTTTTCCCTTTCAATGTGGGATCCCAACAAATTCCTTGCTGCTCATTATATGATCAAGGACAAAGTCACCAAGATAGTGTTGTTACAAGGGGAGCTTAAAGTTGGTTTGCACCAACTAAAGATTCCTTCTATCTCCTCCTCTTGTTCCAGCTTCTACTATTCATACTTAGGCTCACTTCAGTCTTCTCTTTCCTCTGATGCTTGCTATTTGCAGAATGTGCCATCTACTGATTTTTCTAAACATTCTTTCTCAACTGTTTTCAATGTTGCTGATTTTTCTAAACATTCTTGCTTAGCATGTGAATTTGGTAGATTGCACAATCTATTTTTACATATTATTCTAGATGAGTGAGAAATGTAGAACACTCATCTAGAATTAAGTCTTTTATAAAGTCATGTTAAACATGTTAATGTAATAAATTATTTCTGGCTCCTCAAATGTGTTGACAATAATCCCTTTGGTCTCCTTGTATCTTCTTCCATGGTTCATAACTGTAGTGTAGCCACCATGCTTGTTCAACAAAACTTCAGGTAGACTACTGCTTGGAACCGGATTAATATAACTAGGGATCACCACTCACCATCAAACTCTTCAATTTCTCTTCCTACTTCATCATGTCGAATTGGAAGGTACAGCACGAGACCAAGAAAAGCTTCACTAGACGTCTAGAACAAATAAGTAGGAACTCCGAGTTCATTTCCCACATCTATCATTGATGTACAAAGAAAATCAACAACCAACCCAGCAAATGGAACTGACTTAGAGTTTTAAAGCACATGCTTGATAATAGCCTCTTTAACACAAGCTCTATGACAATCTATAAATTCAATTAAAAACTTTTCTACAGATTTATGAACCTCTTGTGAAGGAGAGAAGTCTACAGGAGGAGGAAGATTGATGAACCTTACTGAAATAATAGATTCTGCAAGTGATTTGGTGCATGGAGCTGTAGGAGAGGTGCCAAAAGGAGAATCCATGAGAAGAGTAGTCACTGAGAAACATTCATCTCAATCTAACAAGGCTGTGCAAACTCAATTTGGGGAGCTAGGTGGCCACGTGCTCAGTCCCTGAGATGAACACAAGCTCACTATCTTCATTGTTGGTGGTAAATGTGATGACAGAAGATAAAGTATATTTTTCCTTTTTAGAAATTTATTGGTTAAATGTACAGTACATGATGTATACACCTTTACAACTCTCGAAAACTTATTTAAGAAATAGTTAAGAGGTCATAATCAAACTAGGGGTAAAACAATTTAATAGTCTTTAGAAATCTCTAATTCAAGATGAGATTAGAGAGAGTTAAATTTCAGTATAAATAGAAGAGTACAAATATGAAGAAATTTACAAGATTTACATAATTGAGACAATTAAGGGAGATTGAATCAATTTTCAGGTCAACAGATTGATACCTTAGATATCTTGTAGCTGTAGTGTCTTGATTTAAGGAACCTTTGTCATAATTTATATCACCTTGGTCAACTGGTATAATCTTAGCATCTACTGAACATGGTAGGCAAAAGAAGCGGCTAGAAGTCATTTCCTTAACAGTATGTGTTATTAGGCCAATAGTTTCTGAGCATAAGAAAGTATCAGTTAATAATGAATATGTTTTGGTAGAAGGGCTCACAGCACACAAGTAGAAGGGACGTTTGCCGTGGCACACAAGAAGAAGCTGGAACTAAAATTCCAGAATGCTTGATGCCTAGGCACTGTGCCGAGGCATGGTTTAGAGTTTCAGTTTTAGAGAAAACCAAATGAAGTTATTTTCAGTTTTTATTATTCTGTAACTTCTTGCAAGTGTTGTTGTAAGCTATTTTTCAGTTATCCTTTTAAAACCTATAAAAGGGAATGTAAGATGTATGTTTTAATTGAGTTCAATGAATAAAATTGTTCTCCTTTTACACAAGTTCATCTATTCTTCTTAATCTTATGAATGAAGTTGATTGATCCCCAATAATTGCTTAATGCTACATGGTAACTCTAGTTCTGTTGTTTCTGCAATTAATATTACTATTCTAACTTATCTTAAAGCTAATACCATATATCCTCAGACTTATTTAGAGAATGAAAATCTTTTTAATAGTACATATAATATTTCACTAAACATATGTCCTCTTCTTCATGACATGTTTCCTAATACATCCTCAATCAAGCATCCATATGCAGCAAATGAAGATCCACCATTCATTACTGCTGATCTGCTCTTTCACTTGCTTCTTTGACCATCTTCCTCAGTTCATAATCATTCTCTATCACACATTTTATAGCTCTTGCTGTCTCATCTGTTGACACAACTTCTCCACAATATTTCTATAATCCAATCTCAACTCCACAGCCACTCCAAAAATTTTCACCATTTGGAATGCATATATCTGTTGCTCAGAATACATTGACCATTTTGCCATTGGAACACCAAACCAGAGGCTCCCCAAGTCTGAATTCCACCCGCAATGTGAAACAAATCCTCCTACTGATTTATGAGACAACACCTCGTTTTGTGTGGTCCATCCACACACCAAACCGGTCTCCTTTGTCCTCTCCAAGAACCCTTTTGGCAACACCTCTGGACATCACCTTTGTAATTACTAGGCCTTTCATATTTATTTTTTAGTGGTGGCTTCCGTAATGACCACAAGAATCTATGCCCCCTTTGCTCCAGGCCAAGTGTTATTTCTTTCACTTGCGCTTTATCAAAGCTCCCCAGGCCTCCAAAGCAGAAGAAAACTATTGATAAATCAGGTTGATCACTGAAATATTTATACCTTCGAGAGTTCAGAGTTACTATCCAATTGAAATATTTATATCACCTTCTCATGATTTGAACTCAGTTTTAAAGATTCTGTTTCATGTGTTTATATATATAATTTTTTTTCCTCTAAGGTGGTAAAGTTTTAGTTGGGATAACTAGCTAAATTTATTTGTTTACTCATCTTAAAGTTATGTGAAGTCACAAACATAAAAGTTAAAATCAACTCAACATAAAATCGAGTAAAAATCTAAAATTAAGTATAAGAAGCTTCAACAACATAGAAAATGAAACAATAGTAGACAAAAGTATTTCATCGAGAACTTTCAAACTTGAAACTCTTTAAGGAAAATGGATTAAATATGAATAAACAAGACTATTGTTTCTTTCATGGCTTTGTTTCTTAATATATCATCAATCAAGTCTCCAATCGCAAAGATATGAAGATCCACCCTCCATTACGCTAATCTGCTCTTTTCACTTTTCTCTTTAACCCTCTTCCTCACCTCATTATCACTCTCCATAACATATTTGATAGCTCTTGCTATCTGATGAGACCCTGAGTGTGCTGGTTTATTGTAGGAAACATAAGGTTGGGAAGTAGGGGATTTTGGTGATGTGGCAGAAACTTCCATGGGTTTAGGGCTGGGACAGGTGGCGATTAAGGGTTTGGACAAAGAAAGGAATTCAGTTAGGGAGAGAGAGAGCTGGAGGATAAAAGGAGAGGGAGACAAAGAGACATGTGGGGGAGAATTTAGGGAAAATTGGGAGGAGCTAACCCTCGAAGTTAGCAATTAGGGAGGAGCTGGCCCTCGAAGTCCAAAGATATATGTTTTTCCATTAGTTTCCATTGTTTGTTAATTGAATTCTTGTAAACTGACGTTGAGATATAGTCCATAGTGAGTGTAATTCTGAACTTCTCAATGCAATATATACTCTGTTATTTTGGATGTTTACATGATATTTACAATGAACCGTTGATTACTTCTGGTGTTAGTATTTGTGTATGAGTGAGCAAGAGATCTGGGTAGGTTCACATCAAAATGGTATCAGAGCTGTTCGGTCATGGGATGGTTGGTACAAGAATGGAAGTTAGAATAGAGAAGGTTGAGAGAGAAGTGTCAAAACTTGGGAGAGATATTGGTGCTGTTATGGATGGTTTAATGGAGATGCGAGAATGGGTGAGGAGAAAGGATGAAGAAGACGAGAAAAGAAGAGGCAGAGAAATTTCTTCGAAAAGACAGAGGTCAAGAGAAAACGAACAGGGACGAAATATGGGGCACCTGAAAGAAAGAAAGAAAAGCCAGGCGTGGTGGCTAAGTGGAACAATCTTGGTGGCCGGAAACTAGAGCTTCCCATTTTTTCCGGTGAGGATCCTCACGAGTGGATATTCCGAGCTGAAAAATATTTTTCAGTTAATGGAATCATCGAACCAGATCGTCTCACAACAGCGGCCACGTGTATGGACGACGATGCCGTAAATTGGTACCGAGGGATGGAAGTTCGAGCTCGATAACTTCTTGGGCAACCTTTAAATTGTCGTTGCTTCACCGTTTCAGTGAGTCACAGGAGGGAAGCCCATACGAAGAACTGATGGGAATCCAGCAACTGGGCACGGTGGAGGAAGATCGTCGGAAGTCAGGCGATCTTTGCTCGTTGGTTGAAGTGAAAGAAGAAGTTTTAATGGTTGCCTTTCTTAATGGGCTGGAATCAGAAATTTGGGCCGAAATCAGGTTAGCCCAACCTAATAATGTAGTTCACTTGTTAGATTTGGCCCAACAAATAGAGAAGAAAAATTGGGCTTGGGAGGACTTAAAATTTGGGTTGGACAAACATGGGAAAACAATTATAATGGGGCATAGGCTTGGACAAACTGAAATTGGGCTTGGGAGAGGGCATGGGGCAGCAAACTTGGGGCTGGGGCAAGGAACTGGGTCAGAGGAATTCGGGTCAAGGGTCCATTTCCCTTATAACAAAAACAAATCGCATGACTCCAGATCTTCCCTTCTCCTCGACAGTCCAAAATATCCAGCCAACCCAACGCCGGCACGCCGATCTTGGGAGGAGGCGCGTTCTAATTCCATGCCAACCGCCGGTTATCGGAGCACAAGCTTGGAAGCGCTTCGAACGATCGATTCCAACATCCCTCAACTACGAACAATCCTTTTCCGACGAATGACAAAAGTGGAGAAAGAATTTAGTAAGGAAGTAGAGGGCGATGAAGGAGTGGAGGAGCGGGATGGTGTCGGGTAACCAATTTCCCTCCTTCCACCTTGAGGACAAGGTGGTACTGCTTGGGGCGGGTAATGATGAGACCCTGAGTGTGCTGGTTTATTGTAGGAAACATAAGGTTGGGAAGTAGGGGATTTTGGTGATGTGGCAGGAAACTTCCATGGGTTTAGGCTAGGACAGGTGGCGATTAAGGGTTGGGACAGCAAAGGCATTCAGTTAGGGAGAGCGAGAAAGCTGGAGGATAAAAGGAGAGGGAGACAACAGATTACAGGGGGGGAGAATTTAGGGAAAATTGGGAGGAGCTAACCCTCGAAGTTAGCAATTAGGGAGGAGCGGCCCTCGAAGTCCAAGATATATGTTTTTCCATTAGTTTCCATTGTTTGTTAATTGAATTCTTGTAAATCGACGTTGAGATATAGTCCATAGCGAGTGTAATTCGAACTTCTCAATGCAATATATACTCTGTTATTTTGGATGTTTACATGATATTTACAATGAACCGTTGATTACTTCTGATGTTAGTATTTGTGTATGAGTGAGCAAGAGATCTGGGTAGGTTCGCATCAGAATTCAACCACAAAATTATTATCCTTTGTAAATTTTGAAATCCTTAGCAGATTTTTAGAAATATGAGGAACACAGAGAACATTTTAATTTAAAAGAACATAGAATTCAAAGCACTTGGTAAAGTTGTAAACCTGTATGAGAAATGTTCAGACGCTCACAATTCCCAACTTGAGTTTGATCCTGGCCAGTGTAGCTTGCATTAACAAACAACTGACTCAAATCTGTTATGACATGATCAATGGCTCTTGACTTAATGTACCAAACTGGTTCTCTGACTGTAGCTGAAGTAGTTGTTGCATAACTATTAGAAACATTGTGAGTAGACAAAGAGGCTTGAATTGAGGAATTATAACCTTCAACTGGAGAAACTTGATGTGATAAACTAGTTAGTAAATACGGGTACGGCAAAAAAATGGTACGGGAATTTTACGGGTATGATACGGCAAACGGTGAAAAATACCTTTGTAAAAATTCGGTCATAAAATTCGGATACGAAAAAAATACGATTCGGATATATACGGGTTTAATACGACACATTGTCAATAATACGTTTTGAAAAATACGGCAATAGCAATCTTGGTTTTAGCACTTTTCAAAACATCCCCATTTAAATAATCCATTGTGGTCGACCCTACAATTTATTTTCCTTTTAATTTAAAGTATATTTGAACAATAACTAAGACTAGTATTTTTATCCTTAATTTTATAGCTACGCATACAAAGTTTGGATTCCAATTAGTATAGTTGTTTTATTTTCTGAATTTAATTGGACAAGACATTCAAAGGTCAAATAATAATAGTGTTATGAAATCTAAAAACATGACAAAGTGCACATGGGTTTACAATTTGCAGTTGGCGTTGGTTGTAAACTGATGGTTTGTTGTTTTTTTTTCTTCTTCTTTAAGTATCTGCCAATTCCAAATCCAAGCCCGACAATATTATTTTTATGAATTCATGCTTTTCTTTTGCAGTTTTGCCTTTACCTTTTGCTTTCATAGATGATCTTTAGTCTTTTCATTTTGACCCATACAACACAAAACAACGAACTAAATAAAATATTATGTTAAAACAGATACCAAATATAACTCTCACAAGCATTTCATCAAACATGTTTCAAACAAATCTATCAATCCACCAACATAACAAATCCATCAATCCACCAGCCCCTATTACTACTACTCACACACCAACACAAACACAAACAAATCACCAACATACAAGATTCAAAGAGAGTTAAAAAGAGAAGAGAAGAAGTGTAGCTTGAGGCTTGAAGAGTTGAAGTCTTGGACTTAAAGCTTGGAGAAGAGAGTTAAAATTTAAAAAGAGAAGAAGAAGAGATCAAGACTCGAGTCAAGAGATGAAGAAAAAAAGAGTTGAATTGTTGAAGATTTGAAGAATAGATGAAGACTGTGGAAGAGAGAACCGAGAAAGAGGAGAAGGAGACTTTTTTTAATTTTAGTCAAACCCCACCAAAACGACGTCGTTTTGCCTTATCATGTAATTATTTTTTTGTCTGCAAAAATTCGGCAAAAATTCTGCAAAAATTCGGGTATAATTCGCGAATTATACGGATAGGGTATATAATTCGCGAATTATACGACAGCCCTAATAAAATACGTGGATTCGCGTTTTATATGGGAATTATACGGCTAGCCGTATAATTCGCGTATAAAACGCGAATTTACTAACTATCATAGCTGGTGGGACATTGCATACTTGAATAGCCATATTACGTTGAGGAGAATTGCAGTATGGCTTGACTTACCACATGGTAAATAGACTTGTTTCTATTAGAACCTCTATCATAATCTCTTCCTCCTCCTGAAAACCGATTAGACCGAAAGTCTTGAGAATATTAAGGAACAAAATTCATATCTTTGAGCTACAAGAGGCGAGAGAGAGGTAGGATTAAAATGTTGAAATTGGGAGTTTGCTGAGGACTATAGTCCACATCAGTGGCATCTTGATGATTAACAACATTACCTTTTGATTTCTGGTTCTTATTCTAACCAAACTTATAATTGACATTTATTGCTACGCTAACCAAATTCGCCGAATCTCCATTGAAGTCTAAACTAATAGTAGCTTATACAAAGCATTATTCTTTTCTAATTGTAACTCATACTTTTGTAACAAATATTGTGCCTTTTGCAAATGATAGACTTCCAAATCTAGAAGTAATGTCAACTACCACAACAACGAACTCATGACAAATCCAGTATTTAATTCGACAAATCCTCACCAGTTATCACACAACCACAGGCAGGTAGTACATTGTCAACATATTGTTTCATTTTTAGCATGTATTCACTCCTAGTTAGGTTTTCTTTCCTAGGAGATTGTAATAAGCTCCTAATGTGTAGAGTTTTAGCTTTAGTCTGCGAAACAAATTCTTCTTCAAGTGTAAGCCAAATTTTAGAAGCTAATTGACATTTAGAAACTAGCCTAAACATCGATTCTGAGATAGAAGCAAAAAGTCAACTCACTAGACATTTGTCGATTCTCTTCCATTACGAATATTTAGGATTGACCTTCTTCATCATTGCACCAATTGAAAACCTTCTGAACTGACCTTCGAGAATGGAGGTGGACAAGCACTCAAACCAATGATGTGATCTTCAAGCTCTGAGTCGACAACAAATAAAATCTGAGATCTCTAAAATCAATAGTTGTCACGATGCAATTTGGGGTAATTAATTGCAATGTAGAAGAGAATAAATTGTCTAAGATGGAGTCGAGGATCGATTGAATAGGTCAAGAGTAAAATTTTGTGTTTTCTTAGAATGATTTAGAGGGGAAGAAAACAACCCAGAATTTTCCCTTTTGTTGGGTTAGGATGCAAATTGACTTTAGACTAATATATATAGAAGAGGTATTGAGATATTCAAACTTAAACTATATACTTGAGGAGAATTGTGAGATAGAATATCATTAATAAAAGGAAAATCAGACTCTCCACTTTGAGCTATACACACGTTGCCATTTGCATTTAAGCACTTGTAACCCTTATGAACAAGACTATAACCTACAAATACACATTTAGAAGTATGAAAATTAAATTTGTGTGCACTATAAGGCCTGCGGAAAGGGTAACAAGTGCAACCAAATGTTTTTAAAAGTTTATAGTTGGGCACAATGTTAAAAAGTGTTTGAAAAGGCGAGATATTGGTTAACACAAAAAAAAAAGGTAACCTATTTATTAAGAATACAACAGTTTGAAAAGCTAAATTCCAGTAAGCTAATGGCATGGAAGCTTGTTAGACCCTATTTTACGATATGCCGATGATTTCTCTTAGCTCCGCCATTTTGTTGTTGAGTATGTGGGCAAGGGTGCCTAAATATAATGTCATGCTCATTTAAGTAAGGTAAAAGGGTTCTAAACTCCCCACCGCAATCAGTTTAAAGGCATTTCAATTTGATTTCAAATTGTCTTTCTACTAACTTATGAAATTGAAGAAACACAGACTTTGTTTTAGTATTTTTGGAGGGAAAAGCCAAGTGAGTCAGCTAAAGTCATCTATGAAATGTATGTAGTATTTATAACCTTCAATGGACACTTGTGGAGAGGGGCCTCGAGGTTAGAATGAATTAGTTCAAGAGGCTTGGAAGCTCCACCAGAAGAATATGAAAAAATAGATTGTGCAATCTGTGAGCTTTTGGAACAATCGAAAAATTGAGAGAGAATTCAAGAATATTGCGAAGCTATTTCTTTGATTTCTTGATTGATTACAGCTGGCCACTACACCTCTGTTTTATATGTGTACAGTAGAGTAAGTTCAAGACTAAAGTAAAGAGAAAAAGTTGACTTAGGCTAACTACTTAAAACACTAGTAAAAAGCCACAGCATATAAAGTATCACTTTAAGTAGACCTGGCAAAACGGGTGGGTGGGAAGTGCAGTAGTAAAAGCGTGCAGTGCGGGTCCAAAACGAGTGGATATATACGGGTCCAATGTTTTGGACCCGTGCCCTACCCTATACGGGTACGGGTGGACCCGCGGGTGGACCGTTTTTTCTCTCTCCAGCTTTCGGTTTTGACAATTTCACCCCTAACAGTTTTCAATTATGACAATTACACCCCCAAAATTCCTGCAGTTTTAATTTTTTACATTTACACCCCCTAAATCAACTACTCTAAATTCAATTCAATTAAGAATATAAACAAATATGAACCAAAAAAAACAAATAACACATAAACAAACAATAACATATAATACAAAACTACAAATACCAACCAAAACAAACAAATACAAAATCACTAATACACAATTACACATAAACAAACCAAATAAGTCAATAAACTATAAATACCAATTAAAATAAACAAATACATAATCCAATATTCAACAAAAAAATTCTTAAGACAGCAAATATTCATTCCACAGTGGGCGTGATAGAGTCTCTTGATTCCACGGTCTCGAGATCACTCAATGGCACATCAAGATCATCATCCGAATCATCTTTCACCTCATTATCTACAAAACAATGATCAACTACAAATATTAATAAATATAAATAATAAAATATACGAAATATTATGTTAACATGTTACCTTCAAACTCATATCTATATAGCCAAGTTCGAGTGCATATCAAAGATTCGCATTTTTTGGTGAAGTGAGCTTCGATATTTGTTGAGCACTTTACTACCAATACTAAAAGCGGACTCGAGGCAACGGATGTTATTGGTATTGCCATGATATCACGAGCCATCATGGTAAGTACCGGGATAACGATCACGATTATTCTTCCAATGATCGAGGATATCCAAATTCGATATTTGACGCGATCAAACCTCATCTCTTCCAAATAAAGATCTAACTCGATTTCTTAGTGGAAATGAAAACACTCTCATATTGTCAAAATCCTACATCATTTAAACAGTTAAGTGTCAAAAGTTAAAATTAAACAATAAACAATACTTTATTTATCATAAGAATATAAAAACTAAAAAGTATAGTGACTTACGTAAGAATGATCTACACGCCTACTAGAAGTAGAACTACTCGAGGGAGAAACAAGCGAAGGTGAGGCGGGGAACTTCTTTACAACATTTAGCCTCGTAAGCTTGAAAAAGCTTTTGCAAGTTATTCTTAACAGTCTCCAACTTTAGTACGGCAGTATTTGAATCATAAGCTTTGTTGAAAGCGTACTCCACAAACTGAAACTTGAGACGTGGGTCAAGAATAGTTGCAATCGTCAACACAAAACTATAAGAATCCCAATATTTTGTAAATTTTGGGATCATTTGTTTTGCCATGCTCTTAACAACTTCATCCTCACTCGTACTCTCTTCAATTAAACGCAATTGAATTTCCCACACACATTTCAAGTACAAGTTTCTTTGTAGGATATTTAGAACACCCGAGAATAAAGTTGTAATATCATTAAATGGTTCCAAGAACTTGCATATCCTCTCCCCCCTATCCCATTCTTCATTTGATGGACAAAATTTATAACTAGGATCTATTGTTGACAAAGCCACAAACACGGGACGAAATATTAACGCTGTATCAAGCATTAAAAATGTCGAATTCCATCTAGTGGAAACATCCAATCTCAACCCCATTGAGCTTTTCACTCCCATTTGTACAAAGAAGTTCTCCAAACTTGATTCTCCTAGCCTCGCTTGCTTTAATATATTTCACACTATCTCGAATCTTATTCAAAGCAACACTAGCACTCTTAACCCTTCTTGAACAATAAGATTCAAGATATGTGCGTAACATCGCACATGGAAAAATTCACCTTTACATAACAAAGCATTCGCACACAAAGCGGTTCCTCAAGATATCCTCCATCCTATCATTACTACTTGCATTATCCAAAGTAATTGAGAAAATTTTCTTTTCAATACCCCACTCTTGCAAGAAATTCATGATATTTTCTGCCAAAACAACCCCTGAGTGTGGAGGAGGAATATGACAAAAGTTCAATATTTTATTCTATATAATATATCCCTCAGTTGTACCAGAAGTCCAAACATCAGAAGTTAAGCATATTCTACTTGTCAGCCTCCCTAATTCAAACTTAGTTTTTTTCTTCATCCTTTCAAATATTTTTAAGCAATCCGCCTTAGCGGTGTTCCTAGAATAATGCACAAGCTCATTACACACATATGAAAAGACTCTCCTAGTTCCTTGATTCTCCACATATGAATATGGATAGTTATGTTGAATAATTGATAAGGCCATATATTCACGAAAAGTCTCTTGACTAATCTTTCTACTTTGCAATCTATGATTATGATCAATCAATAATTGCCCTACATCATGGTTGGCACGTTTTGGACAATTCTGTATATGACGCTTCATATTTTTAGTCCCATGTGTGGCACTACCATATGCATAAGATTTACTACATGCCTTACACCTAGTCCTTTCAGTGTTATTCTCAACATATATCTCAAAATAATTCCAAACTTCTGATGTTTTACGTTTATTTCTAGAACTAGTTGTAGGAATACTAGAACTAGAAGGAGGTGGCATTACCCTAGAAGCATCGTCACTTGCTCTCACGTTAACCATATCTGTATCTATAGTTTCTGAATCCGCCATGTCAATGCTTGAGACTACAAAAAAAATATATATATATATATATATATTAGGTCTCTCACACACACTCAAAGGATAATACAATAAAATAAAGAAACAAACATCAAGAAATAAACTTTCAATTGATGATTAACTATATATTAATTGATAATGGATTAACTATATATCTACTAAACGAACTTATCCTCCCTCTCCATCACTAATTTTTTGGTTGTCTCATATGCCTCTAATTATCCATAAACAAAATATTTTTTATTTTACAATTAAAATTTAGTCATGTAAAATTTGGACCTGGGTATATTTTCTCGGTTTGGGTTTGTGTAATAATAAGGCCCATATACTTCTTAGGAACTTAATGAAATTTCTGTATGATCTGTTTTGTTGTTCTCTAATTTAAATAAGAGAATACATCTTGATTTTTCTATGTTCTCCCATTTCACTTATAATTGATTAGTTTAACAAAAAATAAAGCAATTATTTAGAAATGCATATAAATTTTTGGTTTGATTTATTTGAATATGAGTTGAATGAGAATTTTGACAGCCCAGAATTCGATTAGGTCTGGTGGTTGGCCACATTTCTGCAAATAATTAAGTTAGAAACTGAAACTGGGCCTTCGTTACAGCCTTACAGGAGCAGGTATCAAATATTAATGGACTTCCACTGACCACTCTTCACATAACCTTCTTCCAGTATTAGATGGCAAAAGAGTTTTCTGTGCTATTTCTTATTCTATAGAATTAGAGCCCACCAAAATTGTTCCATTTTTTTTATTAAATATATATGCTAGCACATAAAATCATTTATGCAATGGAAGAATTTAATTTATACCTTCATATTATTGCATAATCCAGTTGATGTTTATATTTGTTATAAGCTATTGTCAGCATCAATTCATCAGGCAGTTTCATTATGTTATATTACCCAGATTCTACTGCAATTGTTAGACCATGAAATGTAAGTTTAATTAATTAGTTAGAAAATCTAATAGAATCATAATGCAAATCTTTTTGGTGTAGTCATGCAATGCAGACGACTACTGCAAATACCATCTAGTAAGATCGATGCTCCTATAATTGCTAGTAAATTATCATCATATTGAATATCACAAATGAGACAATGCTAACCAAAACAACCCAATTCTTCTTCAACGTGTCATCTTCAGCTACATACCAACTACTGTAAAACTGTAAATACTATAAACAATTAAACATACATGCCCTTTAGGATGCCATGAAAAGGCAAATGATTGCAAAAACTTATTGATTTCCAACTAAATGTTTCACTAATCAATTCTCTAAAACAGACTCAAGAAATTTGTACAAATATCAGTGCTCTTGCAGTCTTACTTGCTATTACTAGCCGTACCCAGAAGATTAAATAACAACATTGAAATTTGAAAGCGATATCAAAAGAATCCACGGATCTAAGTGAGCTCTAACCAATTCTTTTTCATGTGCTTAAATTAATTAACCTCATTAGCAATGTCATCATCACTCTATTCTAATCACCATTATAATATGATTAACAGACAACACAAACACAAAGCCACTCAAAGAAAAACCAAACCAAACCAAACCAAGGCAAAATACATTTCAAATGTGTAGAAACGTACTGATGAGTGATGACTGATGATTTAATCGAAGAGGGAGTTGAGAGACAGGAGATGACTAGCCGACGATGATGAGTGAGGGCGACCGGCGACGGACTGGATGAATGAATCAGGTGACTGCCGTACTGATGAGTGACGATTAATGTACGAGGGAGCCTGAGTGCTGCAGGTGCGCGAGATGAGTGCTGAGGATCTCGCTGAGCCGAGCTGAAGAGGTACGAAGAAGATGGCAAAGAGGGAGATACTCAGTTGGCTGATCAGAGATTGAAAGGCTTATGTTGAAGATTGAGATGCGAGAGAGATGACTGATGAGAGGAGACTCAGGAGAGGCGTAGCACTAGCGTGGGATAGAACTTAGAAGAGTCAAGAATTAGGGCTGGGCAGTGGGCAGGTCAATTTTTACATTTTGCAAAAACGGGTACCCGCGGGTGCCCGCGGGTTCACCCTTTTAACCCGTCAGTTATACAGGTTGGGCCGGGTACGGGTCCAAAAAAATGGGTACAATTTATTAGACCCGTACCCTATATTTTTTACCTGGGTACGGGCCGACCCGCGGGTACCCACCCGTTTTGCCAGGTCTAACTTTAAGTAAGTGAAGGATAGTTGTGACATTTTACTTCTTTCAGCTTCCAGCATTTGTCTTTCATAGTCAACATCCCCCGTTCAAGCTAAACTGCCGTACAGTTTGAGCTTGTAAAAAAAAACTTTGGCTCTGGCAGTAAACAAATCCCATCACTCTGCAGTAAAATGAATTGAAACTCCAACTTCACTACACTTCGATCATATTTGTAGTAGATCTCAACTTGATTCTGCTTCAGTAGCTGATCTGCATTTCAAATCACAGCTTCAGTGTGTCAATCTGAGCTGTTAATCCTCAACTACTACACAAAGTCAAGATAGGAACTTCACTTCACTAAACCAACAGTACCAGCTTCAGTTTATCAACAGCTCCACCTTATCTACTACACAAGCTCAATGAAAGGAACTTCACTTCAGTAAATCATCAGCAACAGCTTAAAAGGAACTTCACTTCAGTAAACCAAACAGTATCAGCTTCAGTTTATCAACAGCTCAGTTCTGCTTCAATATGCCAACATCAACAATAGCAAATTATCAACAACTTTCACTTCAATTTTAATCTCAGCTGCTAACCACAAACTCAATCTCAACTACTACACAAACTCAAAAAAAAAAAAAAAATGACTTCACTTCAGTATACTAACAGCAACAACTTCAAGAACTTCACCTCAGTATACTAACAGCAACAACTTCAATTGAAGCTACTGCTCACAACTCCAATTAACAGACTATTCATGCACAACTTCAATTGTGGAGAGGGGCCTCAAAGGTTAGAATGAATTAGTTCAAGAGGATTGGAAGCCCCACTAGAAGAATATGGAAAAATAGATTGTGCAATCTACCAAATTGACATGCTAAGCAAAATGGAAAAGACTTAACAAGGTTTATTATGCATTTAATTGTGCAAACACAGTGCTCAAAACTTGTTCATTGGGGGTTCCAAGCCTCTTATGTCATAGCATTGCTTTTAACTTGTCTGTACACAGAGCTTGATGGCTAAAAACATAAGTTTTCAAGTTAAAAGCTTGACAGCTAACAACATAAGTTTTATTGATAGAACAATTAAGTGCAGATGACATACATGGAGCTGTATTGAACACAGTTTTACACTTCAACCCTAAATTCTCATTCCTAAGAGAAGCGTTACCTTCTAAAGTATTAAGAGTTATATGTAGCAACATTGAAAACAGTTGAGCAAGAATGTTTAGAAAAATCAGTAGATGACACATTCTGCAAACAGCAAGCATTAGAGGAAAGAGAAGACTGAAGTGAGCCTGAATATGGATAGTAGAAGCTGGAACAAGAGGAGGAGATAGAGGGAATCTTTAGTTGGTACAAACCAACTTTAAGCTCCCCTTGTAACAACACTTTCTTGGTGACTTTGTCCTTGATCATATAATGATCAGCAAGGAATTCAACTACACAATTATTATCCTTTGTAAATTTTGAAATCCTTAGCAAATTTATAGAAATATGAGGAACACCGAGAACATTTTTAAGATAAAAGAACATAGATTTCAAAGCACTTGGTAAAGAAGTAAAACCTGTATGAGAAATGTTCAGACACTCACAATTCCCAACTTGAGTTTGATCCTGGCCAGTGTAGCTTGCATTTACAAACAACTGACTCAAATCTGTTGTGACATGATGAGTGACTCTTGACTTGATGTACCAAACTGGTTCTCTGACTGTAGCTGAAGCAGTTGTTGCATAATTATTAGAAACATTATGAGTAGACAAAGAGGCTTGAATTGAGGAATTATAACCTTGAGCTGGAGAAACTTGATGTGAAATCATAGCAGGTGAGACATTGCATGCTTGAACAACCATATTAGGTTGAGGAGAACTGCAGTATGGCTTGACTTACCACATGATAAATAGGCTTGTTTCTATAATTAGAACCTCCATTGAAGTCTAAACTAAGAGCAGTTGATAGCAAAGCATTATTCTTTTCTAATTGTAACTCATACTTTTGTAACAAATATTGTGCCTTTTGCAATGATATTCTTCCAAAGCAAGAAGTACTGTTAACTACCACAACAACGAACTCAGGACAAATCCAGTGTGTAATTCAATAAATCCTCATCAGTTATCACACAACCACTAGCAAATAGTTACATCATCAACATATCGTTTCATTTATAGCATGTATTCACTCTCACTTAGGTTTTCTTTCCTAATAGATTGTAATAAGCTCCTAATATGTAGAGTTTTAGCTTTAGTCTCCGAAACAAATTCTTCTTCAAGTGTAAGCCAAATTTTAGAAGCTAATTGACATTTACAAACTAGCCTAAATATCGATTCAGAGATAGAAGCAAAAAGCCAACTCACTAGACATTTGTCGATTCTCTTCCATAACGAATATTTAGGATTGACCTTCTTCATCATTGCACCAGGCGAAAATCCTTCTGAACTGACCTTCAAGAACGGACGTGGACAAACACTCAAACCAGTGATGTGATCTTCAGGCTCTGAGCTAACAACAGATAAAATCTGAGATCTCCAAAGTCGATAGTTGTCACGATGCAATTTGGGGTAATAAATTGCAATGTGGAAGAAAATAAATTGTCTGGGATCGATTGAACAGGTCAAGAGTAAAATTTTGCATTTTCTCAGAATTGTTTGGAGGGGAAGAAAACAACCCAGAATTTTCCTTTTTGACAATTATTAAGGGCATTGGTTATGACTGTAATGAACTTGAGGGCAATTATACGAAGTGATTGCCATTTGAACAACTAAAATTATTACTAATTTGATTAATATTAATATTTTTTTCTAGGCCCAAATTGCTGTTTATGTTAGTCCAGCCCAACATGAATAATAAATCGTGTTGGGTCGGCACAGCCACAATTCTGTAATTTAAGGCCCAATATGGCCCAATAGGCACAACATGAATGGGTCGTGCCAAGCTCGAGCCCAAGCACGAATGGGCTCGCACAAAAACTGGCTCGAATGGACTTTTGCGCTTACATTAAAAATTTCAATTTCAAGTTTTTTTACCACGAAAATAGCTAAATTAATAATTTTTTTCTCTTTTTTATTCAAGTATTTTTTTTTTCCTAATTAATAATTATTGAACAACTTTAATATTTAAACTAGGTGTAGGGCTTAAGGTTTAGGGTCCTTGCGTCGCCTTGGTATGTTTATTGCTTGTATTTGAAACACTTTGAAAACATCATCATATTAACAACAAACACCAATTATATGAAATCACATGTAACGAAATGCAATATTTTATTTATTAAGTAGTTAATAATACACTAGTTCAAGAACGTGAAAAAACTCTTTGAACAACATAAAAGTAAACTGTAATAGATCAATGGATTTCTTAAGGATAATAACAATATCCAAATCCAATGTCATTTTCATGCAATTTTATAGTTCTTAAGTACTTAACATATTCAGTTAGTAAGAACCATTTTTAATTTTCATTTAAGATATAATTTGGCAACTTGTTTACTACAATTAATAATTGTTCAACATATTTTTTTAATAGATAATATTAACAGTGATCGGTGAATTTGTTAAAAATAAAAACAATATAAGATGTCATTATTAAATTGTAAGAATCATTTTACTTTTCATTTTTGAATTATGGTTCGGCAATTGTCTTATTACAATTAAAAATTGTTCAACATATTTGTTTAATAGATAATAGTAACGATGATTGGTAGTAATCTTAACGATAAAACAAACAATTATGGTTGGACAGTGAGATTGTGAACTAAATGAGACCTTGATCTATCATAATTATGGATCAATCATGGTTCGACATCTAACTTATTACCATGTTATAGTTAATTGGAAGCAAACCTTGATCTATTACAATTATAGATAACTTGTGGTTTACAACTGGGTGCTCACAATTTTATAGTCGAACTTTTTGTTCGGCATTTGTTTTATTACAATTAATTAGCATAAAACATTATGGTTCAACATTGAGATTTTGAACTCAAAGAGACCTTTGATCTATTACAATCATGAATAAATTATGGTTCAACAGATGGCTTATTACAATTCTATAGTCAAATTTATAGTTCAACATCGGGCTTATTATAATTTAGTAGTAGAAAAAGTTATGATCCGAGAGCGAGGTTTTGAATTCAAGGAGACCTTGAGCTATCACAGTTTCAAGAATAAAGTATTGAAAACTTAAATAATAGAAACTATATGACATTTTTTTCTACAAATTTGCATACAAAACTTGTCAGATGAATTTTAAACCAATCTTTCATTTTCTTCTTTGCTTTAACCCAAAAGACAGATTCTGCGATCAAAATTTTGTCAATGAAGAAAATGCTTTGATTGCAGCAGAGAAAAGAACATAGAAGATATCCATAACTAAGAAGCAATGAGAAAGCAGCCACTGCAGTTAAAAAGAGTGTGAAAGATCCAATAAAGAAATTGATGGACCATATATAATAAAGCCCTGTTGCTTCTGAGCATAGAGTGATATAATTTTTTTAAAGGCAACATTTTTACCATCGTGCTAGATGAGAGTTTTTCTGTATTTTACCTGAACAATGAGATAAGGGATGTTTGAATAAAGTTGAGCAGCTTATCCACTTTAATTTATTCTCCACTGGTTAAATTGACCACAAAAGACCATGCAAACATACAGATTATTTACATCATGCTGCTAAGCTGCTCAACTGAGCAAGTTGAGCATTGATTGAAATTGTCAGCTTTGACAGAAGACCAACATTTAGACCTACCACCATGTTGTATCCACGATAATTAAATGACCAATTACTGGCCTTTCAACAGCCAATATTTTTGCAGCTAGTTGCCTTCACTAAACATAGTTTTCATTCTCCCATTTTCAAAGTCTATAACGACTATTCCTGTTTATTCATTAAACTGCGAGATGGCATCTAGATTGGAGCTTCGGCTGGCCCTATAACCAGCATTTTTCATTTCCATGGCTAATCCTTCCAACATCTCATATATCTCATCACTTTGCGGATACTCTTGATCCTTAGACGCAAAACGGTTCACATAACCTCCTCTATCAATTCAAGAACATCCAACTTCTTTTCTCAACCCTCTTACTCTCATCTCTTTCCTTAGTTTGTCAACATTTTCCCAGTTTCCTTCTTCTGCATAGGTATTTGAAAGCAAAACATGATAGCCCGTCATTTTGTTTCTTGCATCTAATTCAAGCAACTTCTTGGCAACAACTTCTCCCAATTTAGATTTTCCATGAAGTCTGCAAGCACCAAGAAATGAACCCCAAATTTCCAACTCATTCCCCTCTTCACCTAATTTTTGGACAAACTTATAGGCTTCCTACCTAACATATCCGCAATGCAACAATATTGCTCAGTTGAGGGCTGAATCTTGTATTACTCTCCATCAACTCAAGTATTTGAAGACCTTCACCAACCAAACCAGCATAACTACAAGCAGACAACACTGCAACAAAGGTAATGGCATCAGGTTCAATGTCACATTCTTGCATTCTGTGAAGCAAAGAGAGAGCTCTCTCACTCATCCCATGTTGACCATAACCCAATATCATTGTGGTATATGTGACAGGATTTTTTTCAGAGGTTTGGGCAAACACATTTTCAGTATAAGAAATTGACCCTGACTTAGAATACATATCAATAATTAATATATAAGAATAAGAAGAATGTTATTTACCTGCTGGAAGTCACATGAAATAATTCAGCATCCCTTAACAAGGTTAGAACTTAAGAATGCCTGGTTGAAGGTCAAGTGCTGCAGCCCCTTCAATCTCTCAAGGGGACACTGGCGCAAACTGGCAGAAGGCAGTAGATGGCGTTAAGACCATCTAATTATATAGGCATGCAGCTGTTGAGCTAAGTCCAGTCGCTGTAAGACCGATAAAAAAGTCACCTCATCAAAATCAATTTCATCTGATAACATAGCTTCAATGAAAATGTCAATAGCTTCAACAGGAGAACTCACAACAGTAAAAAATCTTCCTAGCAAAATCAAGCTCAGCATACACAAAAATAGCTAAACTCACAACAAACAGATCATTTACATATTCACTTCCCAATTTAACAAGCAATCCATTAAGTACGTTACCATTCTTATAGTCCCCTAAACTCGACAAAGCTGGGAAAACATTAACAAAACTAAAAGTACTGGGTCTAATTCCCTTCATCATTATCATCCTAAATTGCCTAACCGCTTCTGCATATCTCTCTGTCTTTACGTACCATGAAACCATGGTATTCCACGCAATAACATTTCTCCTTTTCATCGTATCAAACACTTTACAAACTAAATCATACTTCGAATAATCAAAATCAGAATGACCACCCCCACCAATTTCAGTATCCACCACAGAACTCAAACAAGTAGAGTACATATTCAACAAAGAGTTATACACAATCATACTGGGGTTCAATAAGCCCCTAATAAAATGGAAATGAACAGCTTTACCAACTCTCAAATTGCGTGTCGCGGCACAAGTCTTCATAGCCTAAGAGTAAGTATAGTTATCACACAAAGTATAAGAAGCGGATTTTTTCATCTGGGCATAGAACAAAATGGCATCTTGTGGCATTTTGTTGCAAATAAAACCAATAATGATGGTGTTCCAAAGGACGGTAGTTGGCGGGGAATTGTGTCGAACAGTTGGCGGGCTAAAAGAGGTTGGCCTTCCTGGCATATTTTGCTCAGGCGGGAATGAATTGCAGGGGTTTTGAGTTCGGGAAGTGGAGGTGAAAGGGAAAGGGGTGGCGGAGTGGTTGTGGGTGGTGGCGGAAAAGTGGTGGGCGGTGGCGGTGGTGGCGGAAGGGAAATAGAGAATAATATCTCTTGACAATTTATGATATTTGACTAATCAGGTGGAAAAGCAACCCACCCGACCCGCGGCGGGTTGCTGTTAATGGCGGGTCGGTCCTGACCCGTCCGATGACATTGGCAGGCCAGGTTAGGCCCGCCAATATTAGAGAATTGATTGACCCAACCCGGACCGCCAACCCTAACCCTCCAGATTGGGCCGGGTTAACCTTTTTTTTTTTTTTTATGTTTTATTTTGTTTAAGTTTAAATGTTTAATTAACTTTTCAAATGAATAATTAACAATTTATAAATGAATAAATGTAATTGTTAATTTCTTTTCAAATATCAATAATTAAATTTTTTTTTTTTTTTTTGTTAACATTCCAAATATTAATTCAATTTTGATACATTAAAATTGTAATATAAGAATAATTAAATTTATTGATGTAGAAGAAATAAAAATAAAGAAAGAGAATTAGAATATGGAAATTGGCATTTGGAAAATTGGAAATATGAATTAAAAATTGTAAAAACTAATAAAAATTAAAATACAAGCAAATTGATAACAAAGAGATTAAGAGAATAAATGAATAATTGAGAGATTAGAGATTAGAGAATATGAGAGAATGAGGGAATTTGAGTTGTGAGAAAAATGTGAGAGTTTAGGGCCAATTTATAGAAAAAAATGGAAAAGAAATATGACGAAAAAGACCCCTCCAACGGCTATATTTCAAGGGTAAAGGGGTAATTTGAAAAATAAAATAAAATTTTTTATTTTTATTTTTATTTTTTTGGGCCAACCCGCCCGGATTGGCTATTGCAACCCAGCGGGTTGCCGGGTCTCTTGCACAAGAGACAAAATAGCAACCCATCGGGTTGCGGGTTGCCATTGTGCAACCCGGCCCGTCCGGGGGTTGCTACCGGGTTAGGGTCAACCCGGACCGCCATCTTGGTGGTCCGGGTTCAACCCGCTTCTTTACGGGTCGGGTTAGGGTTTACCCGCCTAACCCAGCCCAAATGTTCCACCTCTACTAATAAGTAGCCATTATTAGGATATTTTTTGAGGGTTGTGAGCTATTTATCTTTCAGTTTGATCGAATATGATTATGTAGAATATTTAAAATTCGTCATGTATTGTTTAGCTATTTAATGCATAGCATAATAAGGAAATCTCTTTGGAGGTAGCTTAACAGAGAAGACCTAATTTAAAACTTCTGCTTTAGAGCATCATCATAAAACCAAAATATATCATATAGTTTAATATGTTAATCTTAAAATTAAAAGAAAATGTCTTAATTGAAGGTGGACCTTTTGAGCCAGGACTGACTTTGTGTACGTTAAAAAATATAGTTAAACCCAGATATATTAATATTTGATAAATCAATAACTTTTATTAAATAATATTTTTTGCCAGTCCTGACTTAGGACCAATATAGTAAATTAATAATTCATTAAATTTATAAGATAATGCATTAAAAAAAAAACATATAGGTATCACGTAATATATATATATATATATGACTCAATTAGGAGGCCTTTTGTAAAATATGAGTCCAACGTTACTTATTTTCTCTTGGAAATTGATGTCTTCTTGGATCTCATCTCTTAACTTTTCTTGGTGCATTAAGAAGCTCTGGAGTAGTGTTCTCGTATTGTAAGATAAAATCATGCAATGTGATTGATTGTTGCTTTAAGTGTATTAACTATGAGCTATTCCTTATACTACATTAACTATACACAATATGTATATGCATTAAGTTTAATGTTTTGGAAAAAGAAAATAAAAAATGTCTCGATAAATTAATAATAATTTATTAATTTATAAGATTAAATAATAAATCCAGTAATTGTATTTAAAATTTTAATATCAATAAGGTTAGATATGGTTTTATTTCTTGGGGGTGGTGATTGAGCAAATATTAACCAAGGGGCTTTAAGAATATTCACTAATACTTACGATAAAATGCATACTCTAGTATGAATTGACTTGAAAAAAATAATAAAAAAAGTTTTTTTTTTTTTTTATGATTAAATTATTTAAAGGAATGATAAAAAAAATGTTTCTGTTATGCAAATTAGGGGATTCTACTCAATATCAAACACACACAAACAAATCAAGAATCAGAAAGAACACGGTGATTTATCGTGGTTCACTTATCCTTATAGGATAAGTTACATCCACGTTGAGCTCAGGAAAGAGATGAGCTCGTTGTACTAACTATTATCTCAAGAGAATGATTACACCCTTAATCACTCTAATCTAACTGATTACACAAAGCGTGAGTAAGAACTTTACAAACCCTAACTTCTCAATCGAATATTGAAGATAACAGTGATTCTCTCTCTTTCGAATGGAAACAAATGAGTTTATATATGGTTGACCTAGTGGTTGGATTGAGGCCGTTGGATCTCAAGAATAATATGCGGTCAAGATTCATATGATCTCTTGCATGAAACGAAGTCTTTCAACTTAACTAAAATGACATTGTTTTCGGGCTTCTACTTCAACAGTTTCATATATTGGTTTACCAAAGATTAATATAATTTATATTTAATTTTATGCGCGGTTTACCATAAATAATTGGTATCTTTTATTGTAAATTATTAGTTTAAAGAAAGAGCTAAGTAAATACCACCAAGCTTCCAAGAAGTTTCGAGGAAATTACACATCAACTATTCTCTCTCTCTCTTTGAATCACCTTTTTCCTAAGCGAGCATGTGAGTACATGATGAGTCCCATGTGCATGCTTTCATGCTTTATTTTATTTTATTTGATAATTAAATGCTATATATTGTTACTTTTATTCTCAACCCAAGCGAGCATGTGACTGCCTCATCTCACGTCTTTTATAAGAGTAATACTATAGTTATCGACAGATGTACACTAAATTTGTGCATCGAATGACGTAATACAATATTGACCGTTGATTTATTATCAATTAATATTAATCAACGGCAGGATTATACTATGTCATTCGATGCACAAATTCGATGTAAACTTTTAAGTAACTCTATCATTTTCCCTTTTATAATATCAATTTAGTTGACGCCGAATCTTTGTCGTTTTCTTTTTATAATTTTATCTTGCATAATGTAATGGTGGCTTTGATAATGGACCCATTGGTATTTCTTATTCTTGTTACTATTGTTTATGTTAATCCCCTACACGTGAAGCGGTAAGCCCAATGTATATGACGACGGTTAAAATAAACAAAGCAAATTTTAGAATCTTTCATGTTTTAAAGAGACATGAATTATACTACCTTAATTGTTTGTACTTTGTAGAAGCACTTTCTCAATTAATTAAAAATAAATAAAAAATTTGAAGAATATTAAAGGAAAATAAAAAAAATAAAATGGTTTGAGTCCACATCTGTTGTTGAATCCTGAGATCATACCCCACTATAAATCTCAGATGTTATGATTTAAGTCAATTATTAATTGTTGAAGAATATGCATTTGGTGATGGATGGATTATTAACGCCACAATACCTTTTGCTGGATTCCTCAAAATTTTACACTCATTCAACAATAATTGACTTTAAATTCCATATACAACTCATTAAATCTATTTATTATCAAATACAGGTCTTATTGAAGATTAAGATGTAGTGGATGGGTAAGAATAAAGAAATTATCCAACGTGATTGATTGTTGCTTTAAGTGCATTAATATTTGATAAATCAATAACTTCTATTAAATAATATTTTTTATCAATCCTAACTTGGGGCTAATGTAGTAAATTAATAATTCATTAAATTTATAAAATAATACATTAAAAAAATATATATATAAGTATCACGTGATATATAAATTAATAATCTCCTTATACATCAAATAAATATATATATATATATAACTCAATTAGGAGACTTTTTGTAAAATATGAGTCCAACATTATTTATTTCTTCTTGAAATTGATGTCTTCTTGGATCTCATCTCTTAATTTTTCTTGGTGCATTAAGAAGCTCTCGAGTAATGTTCTCTTATTGCAAGAGAAAATTATGCAACGTGATTAATTGTTGCTTTAAGTGCACTAACTATGAATTATTTTCTATACCACATTAACTATACATAATATATAAATGAATTAAGTTCAATGTTTTAGAGAAAGAAAATTAAAAATGTCTCGATAAATTAATAATTTATTAATTTATAAGATTAAATAATATATCCAATAATTGTATCTAAAATTTTAATATCAGCAAGGTTAAATATGATTTTATTTCTTAGGGGTGGTGATTGAGCAAATATTAACCACGGGGTTTCAAGAATATTCACTAATACTTACAATAAAATGTATACTATAGTCTGAATTGACTTTGTTTGTTATGAAAAAAATAATAAAAAATGTTTTTTTCCTGTTTTATTATGATTAAATTATTTAAAAGAATGATAAAAAATGTTTCATGTATTGGTTTACCGAAGATTAATGTAATTTATTTTTAATTTTATGCATGCTTTACCATAAATAATTTATCATTTTTCAACTTTTAAATTTTGGATTTTTTATTATAAATGATCTAGAAGAGTTGAGTAAATACCATCAAACTTCCAAGAAGTTTCTTGGAAATTACACATCAATTACTCTCACTCTCTTACCTTTTTCCTAAGCGATCAGTCCCATGCGCCTGCTTTCATGCTTTATTTTATTACACATCAACTATTCTCTCTCTTTTTCCGAAGCGAGCATGTGAGTACATGTGATCAGTCCCATGTGCATGCTTTATTTTATTTGATTTGTTACTTTTATTCTCAACCCAATAAAGACCTGCACGGTTCTCTATCCCTCCCTTGTCCCCATCAAAGACCCAGACTATCTCATCTCATCCCACGTCTTTTATAATGGCCGAGTCTTTGTCGTTTTCCTTTTATAATTTCTTGAAGAAGTCTTGTGCAAGTTTTGAGTAATTTCTTCTGAGTCATGACTAAAAAGTCTCACAACTCTCAAACCGGTGTTGCCTAGGGCCCTGGGCAAGTGAGGCAATTACTTAGGGCGCCATAAACGATTTTATAAAATATTTATATACGAAAAATTAAATATTTTTATTAATTAAGATGTTATTTTATGACTTTTAATTATTATTTATACTCAAATTTATCCCTAATAAATCCACCCAAAATAGTTGAGTTTTTTTTCTTCTTTTTTTTTTTAACAAAAGAGAGATTTATTTTCTTAAATTATGACAGTAAAAAATGATTTGTATCTATATAATTATTTTATTAATTCTAATTTCTCTAATGTCAAAACTTTTATTTATAGGATATATATAATTATAAAATTAAGAAACAATAAAAAAATTTTTATTAATATATAACACTAGATTATACCAAATCAAATTAGATTTAATGGTATAGTATTTAACAGTCTAATTAAAATATATTAGACCATGTTAAATAACGTTAGACAATATTTTTAAAAGACAATATATTATGATTATTTTTGTTCTTGACTAAGAAGACCAAGTATTGAGAAATTAAAATTTTAAAATTGTTTATTAGAATTAAAAATGTTGAATATTATGTAGTAAATAATCTACTGCAATTAGTTATTGAAAAAAACGAAATAATTCTAATAGATTATTATGAATTTTCATAATATATAATAAGTAAACTTTTTATCCATTGAACACGCTATCCAACATTCATAAAATTTGATAATTAAAAAGAAAATACAATATCTCAAGACTTTGACCCTTTTGCACATTGAACAATTAAAATATAAAATGCTGTAGTTTCTTGGCAGCTCCTTAAATTTGTCGTCTCTTTAATCCAACAAGGAAATGGCAAACATGGTGGGTCATTGAGATTATAAAGTTGTTTGTCTTCTTTTTCTTTTGTTGAAAAAAAATTATTGCCGTCCCCACCATAATTTCGTCTAATGATAAAAGCAGTTTTCACGCGCATTTGTTAGAATACTTTAATTTCCAAATTACATTTTCCCTCTCAACTCAGCTTTATGTGCAAAGATTTACAGATACCAGGGGACTTTCATTTCCAGGTATGATGTTTCAACTTCAGCTTCTCTTTTGGTTTTAGTTGGTTCAATTAATTAATTTCTTCTTTGTTATCACTTGCAAGAATCTGATTGAAGACTTACAAGGTCAGTTTCCATATAATTATTTATTATTTTCTGCTTTTAGTTGGTTTTGATGTACTAATTTATATCTGTGAGTTCTAGTCAAGTTAACTGAAGTCTCTTTAGTGATGGTGAATTATATTGACTTATAGAAGAAAATAATTTCCCGCCCTTTTTTGGTTTTAATCAAAATTATTGGTCTTCTACTTTGAATAATTTCATTCAATTTACTTTTTTTCCAACTAAAATAGACAAGATCTGAGATACAATTCATTTTGAGTATAGAATTTTACTTCAAATTCTCTTATCTAAAAGGTATCAATCAAAAACTTTTATACTAACTTTAGATATATATCCTACTTTATAAAACTGGACTTTACGAATTGTAATCTCAGATTCTCAAACTCAAATAGTATCATCACAGTTGAGTATGATACTTATCATCTTTAAACTTCATTATTATATCGCTACAAATTATTTCATTAAACAGTTAAAGAAAGACTAGAAAAATTAATTTGTTTTGAACTTCATTATTTCAACTTTAGACTAATTACTACCCGTCGAGAATTTGAGTTGGCAATTTCATTTTAATTTCTTGTTTAATCTCCTTAAAAAATGTAAATACCCCATAAAATTGAATGCTTGTTTTCTTTATTATCTTTATTCATTTCTAAGATTAACTTGTTTTACTTATTTTGTTATTAATGCTTTTATGGCTCCATAATACAGTTACTTATATTTTATTTAATTATCTTTTTTCTCATTTGATAGGTCAAGTTATTGGAGACATTGTGGGTCATCCATTGATAAAAGCAGAGAGGTGATTGTGCAAAGATTTACAGATACCAGAGAAGTTTCATTTCAAGGAGAACACCAATCAGTATGATGTTTCAACTTCACTTCTCTTGGTTTTACTTGGTTTTTTTTTTTTGTTATTATTTACTTGCTAACGTCTTTATGAACCTAAAGTTTGCAAAGATCTGATCGAAGATCTCAAATACACTTCATTCTGACTGTGAAATTTTACTTCAGATTCTCTTACCTAGAAGGTATCAATCACAAACTTTATACTGACTTTAGATATATATCCTAGTTCATAAAGCTAAACTTTGTGAATTGTGACTGCAGATTCTCAAGCTCAAATAACATCATCACAGTTGGGTATGATACTTATCATCTTTAAACTTCATTATTATACCACTGCAAATTATTTCATTAAAAAGTTAAAGAAAGACTACAAAAATTAATTTGTTTTGAACTTCATTATTTCAACTTTGGACTAATTACTACCCGTCAAGAATTTGGGTTGGCAATTTCATTTTAATTTCTTGTTTAATCTCCTTAAAAAATGTAAATACCCCATAAAATTGAATGCTTGTTTTCTTTATTATCTTTATTCATTTCTAAGATTAACTTGGTTTACTTATTTTGTTATTAATGCTTTTGTGGCTCCATAATACAGTTACTTATATTTTACTTAATTATCTTTTTTCTCATTTGATAGGTCAAGTTATTGGAGACATTGTGGGTCATCCATTGATAAAAGCAGAGAGGTGATTGTGCAAAGATTTACGATACCGAGAAGTTTCATTTCAAGGAAAACACCAATCGGTATGATGTTTCAACTTCAGCTTCTCTTCTGGTTTTACTTGGTTTTTTTTTGTTATTATTTACTTACTAACGTCTTTATGAACCTAAAGTTTGCAAGGATCTGATCGAAGATCTCAAATACACTTCATTCTGACTATGAAATTTTACTTCAGATTCTCTTACCTAGAAGGTATCAATCACAAACTTTATACTGACTTTAGATATATATCCTAGTTCATAAAGCTAAACTTTGTAAATTGTGACTACAGATTCTCAAGCTCAAATAACATCATCACAGTTGGGTATGATACTTATCATCTTTAAACTTCATTATTATACCACTGCAAATTATTTCATTAAAAAGTTAAAGAAAGACTACAAAAATTAATTTGTTTTGAACTTCATTATTTCAACTTTGGACTAATTACTACCAGTCAAGAATTTGGGTTGGCAATTTCATTTTAATTTCTTGTTTAATCTCCTTAAAAAATGTAAATACCCCATAAAATTGAATGCTTGTTTTCTTTATTATCTTTATTCATTTCTAAGATTAACTTGTTATCTTTTTCTCATTTCATAGGTTAAGTTATTGGAGACATTGTGGGTCATCCATTGATAAAAGCAGATTGTGCAAAGATTTAAAGAAACCAGAGAAGTTTCATTTCGAGGAGAACGCCAATCGGTATAATGTTTCAACTTCAGCTTCTCTTTTGGTTTTACTTGGTTTTTTTTGCTATTATTTACTTGCTAACATCTTTATGAATTTAAAGTTTGCGAGGATCTGATCAAAGATCTCAAATACACTTCATTCTGAGTGTGGAATTTTACTTCAGATTCTCTTACCTAGAAGGTATCAGTCACAAACTTTATACTGGCTTTAGATATATATATATCCTAGTTCATAAAGCTAAACTTTGTGAATTGTGACCGCAGATTCTCAAGCTCAAATAGCATCATCACAGTTGGGTATGATACTTATAATCTTTAAACTTCATTATTATACCACTATAAATTATTTCATTAAAAAGTTAAAGAAAGACTACAAAAATTAATGTTTTGAACTTCATTAGCTTGGCTGAAGTTTATTTAGAATGTGTGGTTAGTGACCACATGTCTAAATTGGTTTTCCGCATGGGTTAAAGTAGACAAAATTTTTTGTTTAGAATAATATCGCATATAGGTTGTCTCTATTATTCCAAAGATAGGGTTGAAATTTCGTTTTCTTATTACATTTGCATAATTTAAGTCAGTTTATGCTAAGAATAGAGAAAAAACTTGCGAGCTAAGGTTTCTAGAAAAATGATTTTCATTAAAATGTAAGATAAGAGGTATAACAACTTATATAGTTTGAGAAGATGAGGTCCCTGTTGACTTTGTTGTCTCCTAGTTTTAGCTTGTAACTCTTAATAATTTATTATATTTGACTAATTAGTAGACATTGTTAGGATATTTTACTCGGGTTTGTGAGCTACTAACCCTATGAAGAGGATAATATCTTCTAGTTTGATCAAATATGATTATATAAAATATTTAAATTTCGTCATTTATTGTTTATCTATTTATTTTTATTGTTTCACTTGCAGAATACAAGTCATGGTATTCTCTCACAGTGTTTAGTTTTCTATCGTGTCAAGAAATCTCTTAATGGAAAAAAGGTACAAGAAATGTCCCTTTTTTCTTTTGTGCTTTTGACATTTATTATAATAATTAAATATTCTTCAATAAATTATGTTTCTATGTTGAATATTTACACTATGAATGAAAATGAAAACCTTCCGAAAATATAATAAGGAAATCTCCATAGATGTAGCTTAACAGAGTAGACCTAATTTAAAACTTCTGCTTTAGAGCATCATCATGAAACCAAAATTTATCATATAGTTTAATATTTTAATCTTAAAATTAAAAGAAAATGTCTTAACTGAAGGTGGACCTCTTGAGCCATAGCTAACTTTGTGTAAGTTAAAAAATACAGTTAAACCTCGATAAATTAATACTCGATAAATTAGTAACTTCAATTAAATAATACTTTTGACCGACTTAGGACCAATGTGATAAATTAATAATTTGCTAAATTTATTAGATAATACATTAAAAAACACACACACACACACACACGCGCACGCACACGCGCACGCGCACACACACATAATCACCACTTGATATATAAGCTAATAATCTCCCTATACATAAAAATTATATATAGGCATGACTCGATTAGGAGGCCTTCTATAAAATGAGTCCAATGTTATTTGTTTCCTCTTAAAATTGATGTCTTCTTAGATTTCATCTCTAACTTTTTTAAGTGCGTTAAGAACCACTAGTGTAATGTTCTCGTATTGCAAGAGAAAATTATGCAATGTGATTGTTGCTTTAAGTGCATTAATTATGAGCTATTCCGTACATCACATTAACTATACACAATATGTAATGCATTAGGTTCAATGTTTTGGAAAAAGAAAATAAAGAATACCTCAATGAATTAATAATTTATTAATTTATACGATTGCTTAATATATTGATTTGTTAATAAATTTTTATAGTCCTAATGATAGTAATTTATTAAGGTTTAACTGTATATGTATATATATCTTATGTTATTTAGAAATAAAAATTTTAATATTAGTAAGGTTAGATGTGACTTGGGGTGGTAATTGAGCAAACATTAACCAAGGGACTTCAAGAATATTCAGTAATACTTACAATGAAATACATACTCTAGTTTGAACTGACTTTGTTTATTATTAAATAGGAACAAAATAATAAAAAAAGTTTTCCTTTTTTTTTTTCATAATTAAATTATTTAAAGGAATGATAAACAATGCTTCATAGTTTTTCCTCTTTTAACATTAATTTATATTTAATTACTTCACATCTTATTTATTTTCTTGTCTTACCGCTTTCAGATAAAGGTCTAGTCAAAACCAGGTGCATCTGGTTTGTTGGTAGTTACTCAAAGCTTGACATTTCACAAAAATATCATTGGTTTTTAAGCAAGGTATATAAATTCTCTGTTTTTTTATTTTTTAAATTTTATATAGCATAGAAAATAGTAACATGGCTAATTATTTGTTTATCTTATCTAAATAATTATTATTAATCCAAAATACAAATAACACAATATTTCACTCGTTGAATATGATGAGATTTTTTATGCTAATTACCTAGCATTAATCTATTCCAAAAGGGCAAAATTAATCAAAACGTACTCACAAGGATTTATTGTCACACCCCCTCCCGGGTATTCCCTATCCCGTCGAATCCAGGCACTCCGAGGGACTCAAGATCCCAAGAGGAGGGTGATTTTTTTTTTTTTTTTTTCAAAAACAATTTACCAATTCCATTCATAAAACCTTTAATGACAATAGTGTAACACAAAACATAGTTATGAAAATGTAAATCTTAGAAAACGGTTTACAGAACAAATGTATTAGAGTGCTTCTAATGTGTATAAACATCATGCTAATGAATATATGTCTGTTAGCCAACCAAATGCAATTTATAAATGAAAATAACTTTCAACCTTAAACCTGAAAAAGAAAAACTTGCATTTCACGTAACACGTAACTATTCCCTTAACGAAACCACACTTTCCTTATATAATTTCCTTGATTCGTATCCACTCATGCCCAGCAAAGTAATTCGCATCCTTGTACAAACTTTCGAATTACCATGGATAATCATATTATTTTCACGAAAATCGATACACCATCATCAAAGTTGAGCAAACATTTCCCGACACGAAACCCACTCTTGCTCACGCCAATGCCCACCAAGTGTCCACAATTTCCACCCAATCTATACTCGCTGGATATTCATAAATTTCATCCCAGCCTATACCCACTAGATGTTCACAAGTTCCACTCATTCAGTTAATGCAACCACCACCACTACCACACTAGTACCCAAGGTCCCTAATATAGACAACCAACTAGCTGCTCAACTAGGCTAATACCCGCCTAGTGTAATCGATCAAATCTCTCCCAAGGTCTATCCTCGGGGTGCAATCCCACTTGGAGCTTGTCAGGCACCCGACCTGTCTCGATAGGATAGTATAGATCGTCATTGTTTGGAAGTACGGGCCATCTCAATACGCGCATGAGGCTAATCATATCCCACTCAAGCCAATACCCGCCCAATAGTCTCATCAAATCCCACCCAAGGCAATACCCATTGGGTGTCATAATCCCACTCTGGCCAAACTTGCCTATTGTAATCCCGCTTGGAGCTCATCAGGTGTTCGTACTGTCCCGAGAGGATGCTATCACAATGCGGTAGTACGGACCATCGCATTGCGCGCATGAGGCCAAATATAAATACTAGCTGATGTCTGGAGGGGGATGGCAGATACAAAGGCTTAGCACGGCAGATAACACTTCCACAATCCCACCTTCGAACTTCCCAACCTTTAATAATATTACAGGCCTTCATGCAAGTGTTTGAATATGGGTGGCACATATTTCTTAATAAAACCATCATGTAAATACGAGTATAATATTCCAAAGTATACCAAGTTATAAAATATCAATTTACGCCTCATATTTGTCCCTTATTTGTCCCAAAGGTTTCAAACATTACAATTAGCCCCCTGCCTGTACTCCAATAATTGCAAAACTGACAATTTGCCCCCTTGGGAATCCTTCCACCAATTACAATCAAATACTAACCCAAAGCCAAGAATTTTGGGCCTTATGCCCCCCAAATATAAATAAACCCAATATTTCACAATTATAAAGCCAACCCAAAACACCCATTACTCACAACTTCTTAAATTTGGGCCAAGCCAATTCATCAACATAATCCACAACCTCCTAAAGCAATCCATACCATTTTCATTTAATATCTAACACTCCCAATTGTAAATCAAGCAAACCAGTCCCACCAATTGGCTGGATTTGTTTCCAATCACAATCAATTCTAAATCAAGCTCATTATTCAGTATCCAAAATATATAAACACATAAATTCATCATTAAGTTACAAACATAAAATATTCAAGTCTACTAAAGTACCCACCAAGCAAGACTGCATTTTTTTTTTTTCATCACCAAAACACACATCACACCACAATAAGCTTCCACGCATTACATACAACAGAAAATCAGACTTTTAGCAAGGAAATTTTGGTTTATCCACTCACCTTTTGAAGCTAAATTCTTGATCCAAAGAAAGGATTGGAATCCTCTAACGATGTCTGCGCTTGTCTTCCTTTATCCGAAATCCGATGACCTCTCCATGCAAAGATCTCCCTATGGTAACACTTCAAAATTATATTCATTGGACATCTCAAACACCAAAAGATTAACTTAACATCGTTTAACAAAAACTGTCTCATAACCGAACACTGATCACTCCAGGATTTTTCATAAAAATTTCATTCATCAATTTAAGCCATAATTTTAATGGGGCATTCAAGATACACATATGAGGTTCCAGTAAATTATCCAAGCCATTCTAGAGTCAATAACCATTTAAAACAGAATTTTCTTTCAACATTTTCAAAACAGCCAACTGCTTCTAGAATTTAGGTTACTGACTTGTAAAATTTATAACAATTTGACTTTTAATCGAAACCTTATGAAAATCTCCAGAATTAAACTAGACACCCACAGGATTCACCCGAATTTAAAATCATCAAATTTAGATAAGAATAGATGCATCAAATCATTTACTAAAATACTCGTTCTGTCGGAAACCCAAATTCCAGAATTGCAGGGCAAACTTAAAAAATCCATAGAAATCCAATACTTCGAGGTTTTGAGTGAAACAAATTTCTAAACACTCCTCAAGAAGTCTACAACAACATATCCAAAATTCAGCTTCATTCAAAAACCCAAAACATGTAAACGATTTTCGGAATTCCAGATAGTCAGTTTTTGCACAGTAACCCTTATATCAAAAAACACATCTTTAACCAATTTTTTGCTTAGGAATCACATATATATTCTATCCACATCCACATAACATTATTGTAATTAATCTTACCTTTTCAGTTTAATCTCATACCATTTTATTCAATCATAAACAACACAAATCAAATTAATCAATAATCATCAAAGAGGGAAATCTCAAGCTTTACTCACCTCCCACATTCTTAATCCTCCTCTACTCCTTCCCATAACCGGAGTTTGCCCGCCGACGGCCAATTTTCCAGCAACCTTCATCGCTCTCTACTCTTCTCTCTCTCTCTTCTCGGTTCCATCTCTCCCTTGTTTTCTTCCTCCTCTCCTCTTTCTTCTCGATTATTCTCAATTTGGGTGAACAGAACAGCCCACATATATATAAAACAATTTTCTAAAATTGTGAAAATACCCCAATGATTCTCTTATTCTTTCATGACCCTACCACATCAGCTTTTCTTGCAAAATGCCCCCCAAAAAAATTTAGAAACTCACATTTTTTTCCCCGAGACAACAAAATAAATTTTATAAATAATCCATAAAATATGGGATATTACAACCTTCCCCCCTTAAAGAAATTTCATCTTTGAAATTTAAACACCTGATTAGAACAACTCCGGATACAGTGCAGACATATCCTTCTCATACTCTCTCAAGTTGTTCCCTCTTCCGTATGATCACTCCATTGAATTTCTATCCAAGGGACGGTCTTAGGGATTGTAGGTTATAGGGTCACTCGCTTCCGTTGTGCCACTCTGATGTTCGCTTCATTTAGTTGGCATAACGAATATCTGGAGCCAAACCCTATAATCTTTCTTTAACACATGGCCACCACATCTTGCAGTTAAACTTTCCAATTTCCTCACCATTGAAATACCTTCCAATCTATATCCATCCACTCGTGTATCCACCACAAAAGGCAGTTGCACCTGACATCCCTTCCAAAAATACTTCCTAATAGTCACCGCTGAAATTAGACAGGATGGAGTTACTCAGTGCTTTCTACAAAACATTGACTTTGGCATTCCTGACTTTCTAAAACGTTACCTCCTTTGGTATGGTCTGGGCCTCTTGTTGGGTCATGGTGTATACTCGGTTCTAAATGCAAGGCTGTTTTAATTCTCTCTGCCTTCCTCTGTTGCCATGACGTAGACCCTTCTTTAGGTTGGGACCTCTGTTGTCCCTTAAAACGACTACTCCCTCCCAAATCTCCCTATTGGACAGCCCTCTGAAATACGCTTCCACTTTGAGACAATTCGGGGCACTCTCTCTTAATATATCCAAATGGTCTGCATTGACAACAGACTGAAGTTGCACCCCGATCATGGTACCTGCCACACTGTCACACAACATCCTCTGTTCCCTCTAGAGGCTCTATTGCACTACTATTAGCCATTAAATTTCCCTTGCCTCCCACTGGCCCTAGGCCTAGCTACTGGATGTGCTAGAGAAATTACCTCCACACCTTCCCATACAGTTCTTCAGACCACCAGTCCCTCAATTTCTATTACCGCGTTTCTGTCTACGATTCAACACAGATTTATAATGTCTAGGACGTCTCACAACATTTTTATGATACATTTTCTTTTCTACAGCAAACAAATAAAGCAATAGTAGCAACAAACAAATAATCATGAAACATTAGAAGTTTACCTGTTCACTGATCACAATTATGTTACATGTTTCAATGTTACAAAGAAAAAGTGTAAGATCAGTAGTAGCATCATATGATTTTCAAAAACTAAAACAGATGTTATTTGAACTGTTTTAGACAGATTGATTTTAAGAATTCATCTCTCTATAATTGCATTTTACACTTGCTGATGAATTTTTGTTTGCTTATTGTATACTGATATAGTTTCTATTTGATAACAGATATATTGATGGAGATTGTAACTGCTATTGTATCAAAGGTTGGAGAATACTTGGTGGAGCCTTCCATAAACCAAGCTCGTTATTTATTTCGTTTCAACAAAATTGTTGAAGATCTTTTGGAAGCAGAACGAAACTTGAAATCGAAACAAGATGATGTGGAGAAAGAAATCGAAGCTGCAGAAAGAAATGATGAAAGAATTAAGGCAACTGTACAAGATTGGTTGTCTGATTCGAGAAAAATCATGGGAGAAGTTGAGACGTTGAAAGGAAAAATAGAAGTTAACAAGACTTGTCTTAATGGGTGGTGTCCTAATTGGGTCTCTCGACATCAGTTGGGGAGGAAAGCAACAAAGACCAGCATTCGGTTGAAGAAGGTATCTGTAGATGGAGGCCTATTTGATAGAGTGGGCAATCTTGCACCTCTATCAGGTGAACCTTCAGTACCTGAAGATTTTGACTCTTTCCGGCCTACCACGGATGCTTTTGATAAGATTATGGAGGCACTTAAAAATGATGGCATCCATATGGTTATATTGTATGGGATGGGCGGTGTGGGTAAAACAACTTTAGCAAAAGCAGTGAGTAAAAAGGTCAAAGAAGAGGGCATCTTTAAGGAGGTTGTGATGGCTACTGTATCCCAAACTCCAAACTTCATAAATATTCAAGCTAATCTGGCTGAACTCCTAAATTTGGACCTTACGGAGAAAACTGAAGCAGGAAGAGCTGAGAGATTGCTTTCAAGATTTTCAGACTCTAATAATAACCTTATAATCCTGGATGATATTTGGGAAGAACTCAATTTCAAGGAAAAAATAGGTGTTCCATTGAGCAAAGGTTGCAAAATTCTCCTGACAACCCGCTACAGAAACGTATACACTTATAAGGAGTATCAATCGTTAATTCCTCTAAATGTTTTAGAGGAAGACGAAGGAGTGACTTTACTCAAAAGGCAAGCAGGTATAGATGATGACTCTGTCAACTTGAATACTTGGGCTACTAAAATTGCTAAAGAATGTGGTGGTTTGCCTTTAGCACTTGTAACCATTGGAAGTCACTTGAGAGGAAAGAAGGATACTGAAACATGGGAATTTGTGTGTGAAAAAGTAAAAAAATCAAAATTGGAGGATATAAGTCATGTTAATAGTACACAAAGCGGTGTCTATGCCATTCTTAAGTTGAGTTATGATTACTTGAAAACCGATGAAATTAAATTCTGTTTTTTGATGTGTTCACTGTTTCCTGAGGATTTTAAAATTCCTTTGGAGGATTTGGTTAGAATAGGAGTGGGGTTAGATTTATATAAAGGTGTTTCATCCATTGAAGAAGCAAGGAGGGGCCTATGTTCAATGGTTAAAACCTTGAAGGATTTGGGTTTGCTATTAGATGCTTATGAAAAAGAATTTGTGAGAATGCATGATATATTTCGTGATGTTTGTCTATGGATAACATCAGAGGGGGAGAATGTATTCATGAGCAAAATTGGCAGGGATTTGACACAGTTGTCAAGGGAGAAAGGCTGGAAACAATATACAGCAATCTCCTTGTTGGAAAACAAACTAAAAGAGCTCTCTGTTAGACTGGTATGTCCTAAGCTTAAAATATTGCTATTGGGTGGTGAAAAACAACGGTTTTCCTTTTCCAAGCAGTTGAAAGTTTCAGATGAATGTTTCCAAGAGATGAAGGCACTAGAAGTTGTAAGTTTAAGATATGCAGACCTTTCATTGAAATCACTTCAATTCTTGACAAATGTCAAGACTCTGGAGTTGTCTGATTGTGAATTGAGGGACATTTCTTTCCTTGCCAAGCTGAACAAACTTGAGATTCTTAGCTTTAGAGGTTCTCGTTTTGAAGAATTACCAATAGAATTGAGTGGACTCAAAGAACTAAGAATGTTGGATTTACGTGGGTGTAATCAGCTAAAAAGAATACCATCCAATTTGATACGAAGCTTTTCTCAATTAGAAGAATTATACATTGAGGACATCTTTGAAGAAAGGCAGGTTGAAGAGAGGAGTATTGAAAGAGGCAATGCTAGACTTTCAGAGGTAAATGATCTACCTCGCTTGGCTGTTCTGTATTTGAAAATAAATTCAAAATGCCTTCCAAAAGACTTTGCTTTTTCCAAACTTTCAAGGTATCAAATTCATGTGAACAAAAGTATTCATGGATATTTAGAATCATCAAAAGCTTTAAAAATTGCTGATATTGATGCAACCTTATTGACTGCATTATTTAAAGCACTATATCATAGTGTAGAACATCTTAGTTTGGAACGAGTAACAGGTTGTCAAAATATCCTCCCAAGCATTGACCAAAAGGGATTGAAGAAGTTGAATACTCTTTGGGTTTCAGATTGTGAAGACTTGAAATGCATGATAGATGCATCGCAAGTGGTGGAAGAAAATTCTGAGTTGCATCCAAGTTTAGCGAAGTTACAGTTGGAATTGTTACCAGAATTGCAGTGTATATGGAAGGGGCCCATGTCCATTCATATTGTAAACTTCCGAAGTCTTATGGATGTTTATGTGGGAGGGTGCAAAAGCTTGGCTTATCTTTTCACTTTATCAATTGTCCGGAGTTTGAGGCAGTTGAAATCACTTCGTGTAATAGATTGTGAGAGTTTGGAGTTCTTGATCAAGATAGAAGAGGGTGATAATGGCAGGGGAGAGAAAATGTTTTCGAAATTAGAAGATCTCCAAATTTCAAATTGCAAGAGATTGGAATATGTTTTTCCAGTGTTTGTTGCAGCAGGTCTTATACAACTTACAGATCTTGACATATATGGTGCAGCAGAGTTGAAGCAAGTATTTCATGGAAAAGAAGAAAATGAAGTTGCAGAGGAACGAAAGGACATCAAGTTGCCTAATTTAAAAAAGCTAAAGCTTTACTACCTTGAAAAGCTTACTAGATTCTTTCCAAAAAATAATCATTCAACTCTGCCAACTTTGGAAGAGTTCCAGATGAAAGGATGTCCGAATTTGACAATTAAAGAGGGAGATCTAGAAGAGGTATGTTTTTAATTTTTATTTTTATCTCAACACAAATTACTATCACATTTTTTTTTTTTTTTTTTGGCTAAAATGGACGAACATGCTTGAATTTGACCAATATTAAAATAATAAAAAATCAACATGCATAAATTTCAATAAATTATTTTAGTTTCTTTACGATAAATATGAAAAGAAAAAAGTTTTATTGGTTAAATAAAAGATTTTACCACCATTTGTTTTTTTTACTTTAAGTGAGGTATCAACAATGAAAAATTATATCATAATTGTTAAATCTTTATCTATTAGACCTTTAGAATGATCATTTAGCTATACATTATTATGATATTATTATTCATTACAATTGACATTAATTTTATTCAGCCCCTGAGAGATTGTTAAGTCTCAAGGGCCCTAATAATTTTATTGCTTTTTTATTTTTTATTTTTATTTTTATTTTTGTACTTTGTGAGTAATTTTAATTTATTTTTTAAAAAGAACTAATTTAAATTTATACAATTACTTTGCTCTTATATAAAATTAAATTTAACTCTAATTAACTTTTTGTTAATCAGAGTTCAATTTTGAAGTTTAAAATAAAAAATTTTAAAGTAAAAGTTTTGTTTTGATTGTATATATATTACTTGTATTTAATAATGTAATAACGAATTGACACAAGATATAGTTATACTATTGCAAGTTGACACATTACAATCTAGTGATCAAACTGTACAAATTTTTATTATTATTATTATTTCATTTTACTATAAGAAAAAAAAAAAAGATTTGCTTAATTGTTAAAATATGTGGATCTAATAAATTTTGGTAAAATCAAAGTGATTTGTTTTCCCTAGAAATTGTGTATTCAAAGGTTGAGTTAATTGAAATTATCTTTCTGATTTACAGAGTTAAATTAAGAAAATTATAGGAGGGAAAATAACATTTTCTTTATTATTATTGAAGCAGTATGTTAAATCTTTATCTATTAGGCCTTTACTAATTGGATAGATATTTTATGCATGATAAACTTGTTGAAGAGTTGGTAATATTCAATCATAATAGTTAGTAGTAATTGGATAGATATTCTATAGACATTATTAAAAAATTGTTAAAATTTAAGTTTAACAATTACCACCACTCCCTTTATGGGAATAAAATTCTTCCAAGTTTAATAAAACTTATTCAGCAATAGCATATCAGACCATTCACTTAAAATTATAAATGAATCTATTTTGTTATTGTTCAATTTACTTTCAGCTTCTCTTAGAATTTTTGGATTTTTTAGTTAATTAAATAAAATATATAAAAGATTCTCTAACTTTTTTTTTAGTAGTTGGTAGTACGGTATAATCTATTGGCATAAATTTATCTAATATACTTTTTATAACATTATTTTGCAGTTTCAGAATCTGCAGGTTGTAAAGATGAGTAATTACAGTAGTCAATCGTGGGATGGAATTCTCTCTGGGTTGAGATGTGGCTTCTTCAAAAAAATTAAAGAATTAAGCATGGAAGACTGTGGAGTACTAGAACATGAATTATCATTCTCAAATTTGAAGAATTTGACCTCTTTAACAATAACCCACTTCAACAAGCTCAAACATATCTTCTCACCAACTGTTGCTCGAAATCATATGTTGCAATTGAAAACACTATGCATCAGAGAATGTGCGGAATTGGAGCAAATCATTGATGTTAAAGATGGTGAAGAAGTTGGAGCAAATCTTCTCCAAACTCTATTATATATTGAAGTGGAAAAGTGCCATAAATTAAAAAATCTGTTTCCTATCTCCATAGCTCGGGGTTTTCAACAACTGACATGGCTACAAGTAATCGATAACTCTGAATTGGAGCAAATCATTGATGTTAAAGATGGTGAAGAAGTTGGAGCAAATCTTCTCCAAACTCTATCAAAGATTAGAGTGGAAAAGTGCCATAAATTAAAAAATATGTTTCCTATCTCCATAGCTCGGGGTTTTCAACAACTGGAAGACCTACAAGTAATTGATAACTCTGAATTAGAAGAAATATTTGGAGATAATGATGTGATTGATGAGAAAGAAATCCAGTTGCCTCAACTTCAGTGTTTGCGCCTGGAAGATTTGCCAAGACTCACCAACTTTTGCCATGTGGATTATCACTTCATATTTCCAAAACTTACTGAGTTGGATGTCACACGTTGTCCAAAGAGAAGTACAAGATTTTCATGGGATGAAGATAATAAAAGTGTGCATGCGGAAGCAAAGGTACTTCCATTTTTTAATTGAAGATTTGAAGTCAAAAGGATTTGGTCATTATTCTTCACAATAAGGAACTTCTTTTCATACATGTTTTCTGTAATGCCACAAAAAGCTTAATATTACTACCTTCGCATTTGATGCTTCCAATATCTGGCTTTGCAGGCACCCAAAATAAGAAGCGCCGAAGATGAAAGTCATCAAGAGCAGGCACCCAAAATAGGTAGCCAAGAAGATAGTCATCAAGAGCAGGCACCTGAAAGAGGAAGTGAAGATGAAATTCATGAAGAGCAGGCATCTGAAATGGGCAGTGAAGATGATAGTCATGAAGAGCAGGCACCTGAAAGAGGAAGTGAAGATGAAATTCATGAAGAGCAGGCATCTGAAATGGGCAGTGAAGATGATAGTCATGAAGAGCAGGCATCTGAAATGGGCAGCGAAGATGATAATCATGAAGAGACGTCTACAGATCTCTGGTGCTTGGATGATTTTGAAGAATTACCTCGGTACATAAAAAATAAAGAGCTTTATTCCGATTCTCATCCAACAGAATGAAGAAAATAACACTGAAACTTAGAAACATGCTCATCATTTCTAATCAGGTAATTAAATTTATTATTCTACACATTGAATTTGCTTCAAGAGGCTCCAACATAAATGTACTTGTGATTAATTATATTTGTTTTGATGGTTTTTCAGTTGGCTCCACTGAATCCAATGAATATCACTCTGTTTGAAGGGAAGCAAAAAAAATGTAATTATAAACTTTGTACTTCACCTCTTCAGTACTTCTGTTCTGCTGCTACAATCTTTTCAATATCTACTGCTTCGTTTTACTCCTGCTTCAAATTCTCTATTACTCATCTTCTACTACTGCTGTAACTTCTTCTTTACCTTCACTAATTGCTTGCCCTTTCAAATACAGAGAAGATGGTATAACAATAAGTTTACTTCTTAAGAACACAAACTGTCTTGCCAGTTGCCACCAATGGTTTTGTAAAAATGTCAACATTTTGCACTTCACTAGGAACATACTAAATTCTTATCAAATTTGCTACAACTTGCTCTCTTACATAATGTGTATCAATATCTGCCATGTGCATTTAAGCACTTGTAGCTGGGCGGGGAATTATGTCGAACAGTTGACGGGCTAAATGAGTTTGGCCTTCCTGGCATATTTTGATCAGGCGGGAACGGATTGCGGGGGTTTTGAGTTTGGGACGCGGCGGTGAAAGGGAAAGGGGTAGCGGAAAAGTGGTGGGCGTTGGTGGTGGCGATGGTGGTAGAAGAGGAACAGAGGCCATGGATGGATGAGTGAGTTTCGTTGGCAGTTTTAAGGCTTGGTTTTCTGTTATACTTTTAAACTCGTCAAAAGGCTTTAGAATCAACAAAAAGTGCTTTTTTTAAAAGCACTTTTTATTTATGCAGATTAGAGTAAATTCTAATAATTTTTAAATATATTAAGATTATATTTTGTGGTGGAGATTTCATATACGTGTGCAACAAGATCACTGCTTTATCAAAGGAGCGGTCCGGATCCCTTATCCACCCCCCAGAAGAAAAGAAAATTTTCAAAGCTGTAGATGAAGGTGGCCTGGACACCAATAGTTATCAGCAAACTTATAATAATAGAAACTGCATGTATGATATCCAATGGTTAGAATTTTTTTTCTACAAATTTGCATTTGCTTCAATTCAAGCACTGAACTTTTCACATGGATTAACTTTTAAACTCTTGTTTCATTATCTTCGAGTTTTCATTAAACCGAGAGATGGCATCTAGATTGGAGCTTGGTGGCCCTATATCAACATTTTTCATTTCCATGACTAATCCTTCCAAAGATCTCGTTTATCTCATCACTGCGGATGCTCTTCATCCTTAGATGCAATTTCTTTTACCCGATCCTCATCGAAGCTTCCCATGCTCCCAAGCATAGAAACACAACCGACGATGGCCATTGATCATCAAGCCACTCCATGATCTCCAATTTTGTGGTGGACCCACCTGACCCGAGATCAATGCTAACGGCCTGGATGTTGGTTTCACCATTAGATAGACACTTTATCATATTGGATTCCGGCTTCGTTTAATTTACAACAATACCCTTAACCTTCGTAACCGCCGCTTGCTCAAACGGAATCATAGACCAATCTTTATCAAGTACGTAGAAGGCAAAACCTTGGAAGGAATTAGGTTAACGAGACTCGGTACTTCCAACTCAAAGATCGACTCTTTCAACACAAGCGATGCATGTTACGATCATCATGAAGCTTGCATGAAACATCAAAGCGAGACTGCTGCTCGATGTGTAGTAGATATAGCTCGGAACTCCAAGCTCATTAGCAATATCGATCATGACTATACAAAACATGTCGAGAACGAATCGGCATACCGGGTGAGTCATCGGAGGTGACTTCGGAGTGGGAAGCTTAGATACGCCTTCTTTGACGTTTTTCGGGGTTGGATTACGGAAGTGGAAGGTGATCGTTAGGAAGATGAACGAAGTTGATGCGGTTGGTCGCAGAGTGAGTCGAGGTAGGCGTTGACTTTGGAGTCAGAAGATAGTGTCATGACGAGGACGGTGATGGAGAGGTGGTGGTGGCAGTGGACGAGAAGCTTGGTTAGCTCCACTGTCGAGAAGAGGTGGCCGATGCCTGGTATAGGAATAAAGACGAGCTGAGCTTTCTTGTTGATTGTGTGGATGATTGATGATTCCTTATATGAAGCTTTTATCGATTTACATACATAAATAATTGTAAATGATGTCAGTGCTTTGCTAGTACTGAAAACCACATATTAACAATTAGTGCCCCATGAAAACAAACTCCTCACCAACAACACAATACAAAACCACATATTAACAATTAGTGCTTAAAAGCATATTCAACACCACGAATCACTATACTACCACCATCACCAACATCACAGAACAACCCTTTGCAGGATTATACATTTATCACATTTAAGTTCTTATAAGGTCATTAAACATGGCCTTTCTCACTTCCGCAATCCATGTAACATTTGTTATTCTCACAATTATAACTGATTCTCATAAAAAGGGAAAATGAAATTACAAATTTTTGAATGAATCAATTCTTGTGAACATCCAAATTGCTCATTCGATTACTTTTCCAATCTTAGTCGTCCGATCAATGAACCCTTCAGGTAGCACATCCGTCAGATTAGCATAATCAGTAGGATTACCAACTTGACCCTTCGGTGGAGGTTGACATAGGGACCAGAAAAACCGATGGCCGCAATGTTCCAGCGCTCAAGCGATTTCTTTCACGGGAGAACGACTTATACATACCCAACGTTTGTCGAAACGACAAGTTGGTACCCAAAAGGTTTTGAAACGACAAATGGGTACCTTCCGTCATGTTCTGTTAGTGTTTTTTGTTAGATAATAGTGAAAATACTAAAATGCCCTTAAAAGTTTAATTTTTAGTTTTTTAAAAATCTCTAAAAAACCCCCTATGTTTGCTAATTTGACTAAATACCCCAATATATAAAATTTTTATAAAATAACAAATACACCCCCGCAACCACAGCATGCAGCGATTCCGCCACCACCACCGTAATCTGCAAAATTGTGTTAGCACGCACGCACTCCGGCTGACGTGTCGAACACACCGATCTGGCCTGGAAAAGGCCGATCTATGTCTGGCCTTTTTCGGCCTGACGGCCGATCCGCCTTTCCTTTTCCGGCCAGACATCCACTTGGATCCTGGCCCGAAAACGCCTAGATCGAGCGTGCCACGCACAGATCCGACGGGTCTCGTGGCGTAACACAATTTTTCTACAAGCTTCCGGCCTCGACGGCCGGATCGCCGTAGATCGTCTTTTCCTTTAACAAGATCACCACGGATCTTGCCGGAAAATGAAAGATCTACGCTACGCATCACATCCGATGGGTCGTGTCGTAACGCATCGCCGATTCGCCGCATGGTAGCCTAACTGCATCGCAGTGGTGGGGTGTTTTTGTTATTTTATAAAAATTTTATATATTGGGGTGTTTAGTCAAATTAGCAAACCTAGGGGGTTTTTTAGAAAATTTTTAAATTTATAAAAAACTAAAAATTAAACTTTCAAGGGCATTTTAGTCTTTTCACTATTATCTAACAAAAATCACTAACAGAACATGACTGAAGGTACCTATTTGTCGTTTCAAAACCTTTTGGGTACCAACTTGTCATTTCAACAAACCTTGGGTATGCATAAGTCGTTCGGCCTTTCTTTCACCTGGTCCTCACTGAAGCTTCCCATGCTCCCGGGGCAAAGAAACACAATCGATGATGGCGGTTGATCATCAAGCCACTCCTTGATCTTCGTTACTGAGATGGATCCACCTGATCCTCGATCACTCTCATCACCCTCTAAATTCAAAATGGGTCCCGGTGTATACACAGGTGGGGTGTTGTTCAACTTACCATCTAAGAAAGACTCGACCGCATAGGATTCCAACTGCTTGAATGTATTTACAATAATGCCCTTTCTTCTCTAAACCCCCTTGCTTGTTGAAACATAACAGTAGTCAACGGCTTAACGAGACTCGGGACAATCAACTCAGTGACCGAGTCTTTCAACTCAGTGATGGGCTGGTTTTGCTCATCACAAAGAACTTGCAAGTGTAATCGCATACTAAGAAAAAGCAGCACCGGAGGTGTAGAAAATGTACCTAGGAACTCCAAAATCATTCGCAACTTCAATCATGTCCGCACGTAACATATCGAGAACGAACTCGGCGAGTTGAGGTGAGCCACTGCAGGTGACTCCGTCAATTAGCTTAGTGACCGCTTCTTTGACGAGGGGTTAATGGCTTTTGACGAACGAATCCATGAAGCTTATACGAGAAGATGATTTTGAAGGGAAAGATTGACTTCGGGAGTTGAATGATTTTGAAGTTCGGGTTGAGTGGAGAGAGAGAGAGAGTGAATGAAGGTAGACGGGGACTTTGGTGTCGAAGGGAAGCGCATGACGAGGACAAAGATGGAGAGGCGGTGGTCACATTGGACCAGGGAGTTTTGCCATCTCCACCATCGCTTACAACGTGGCCGACGCCCGATGAAGGGATCAACACTAGCTCGGCCTTTCGCATCCTTTTGTTTTGTACATTTGTTTACTAACAAAGTTGATGGATAGTTATATACAGGACAAAGGGCTGATGAAGATGATGATATAAGTACTATGCCAGTTTATATAAAAACATTTATTTAATAATAAAGGAATAAAAAATGTGGCCTGGTCGGCGGTCGTCGCCGGCTGAGGTGTGACGGGCGAGATCACGCTTGTAAATCAAAATAATTTTTTTAAAATTATCATCTCGACCGTCCATATCTGAAGGCATTGAGTTATTATTGTGCCTCGCTCGAGGGGCGAGTGGGCCAAAATAAACACACGTCCCCTATTTCAAGAACTCGAATGACTCATCATAAATGTGGTGTTGTTTAATCTTTAATGGTTCAATTATCATTGTTGTGCTTTTTTATTTGTAGTGAAAGATTTGTTTAGGAAAATAATAGAGCTATCAAAAAGAGTGTACCAAATTTATGTATCGAATAATATGGTGTAATTTGTATTAATCAATGATCAGATTATATCATGTTATTTAATACATGAATTTGGTATATTATTTTTTATAACTGTAACATTACTTGTTTGTTTAATAGTATCAGCAAATGTGTGAAAACCAACGTGAGAGTGAGACACATCAATGGGTGTATAATAGAAAAAGATTTTAATATCCCTTGTCTTATTATACTTCATTTTCTTATTCTATTTCATTCAATTTTTGTTTTTAAGTATGAATAGACTATTTTTTTTTTTTTATTTCATGATGTGGCATCCTACATGATATATACCACCTCAACTAATTATTGTTTGGTTTGCAAATTTAGGATAGATGAATTTTGGAAGGAGATTTGAATTTGGGGAATTCTAGGTCCGTTTGGTTTAATATTTTTCACTATTCTATTTATACTATTTCTAAAATACCGATTTATTTTCCTAAAAATGTTATTATATTTTATTCAACTATTTTTAAATCCCTTTAAGTTTATTAATTTGACTAAACATCCACAGAAAAAAATTTAGAAATTGATAAAAACACCCTTATCACCCACATTTGTCGTATTCCAATCACCACCTCGGAAAGGTGGCCGAAATATAGTATAATGGTGTACTATTGATTGGATCTGACCAGTAGTACGTCAATCTATCATTTTTCGACCAGATCTACAGTGGATCTGATCGAAAAAGGCCAGATCAACAACAAAAGATCTGACCACCGAAAATACACTGCTCTGATACATGAACAAATTGCATTTAAGAGAAGAGAATTTTTTTTATTCAACTTAAAGGGATCCGTTTACCAGAAGAACAACTTATATATATATAGAAAGAGAGAGAGAGAGAGAGAGAGAGAGAGAGAGAGAGAGAATCAATCACAGTTAATTAACCATAACAACTAACTGACTATTTAACCAATTAACTAAACCACTTAACTAACTAACTGATAGATTAACTAGCTAACTAAACTAATTAATTAATTATACTAATAATCCAATAGTCATGCTGGTACAAAACATGTCGAGGACAAACCCGGCAAGTCAAGGTGAGTCATGGGAGGCTGACTCGGAGTGAACTAGCTTAGAGACTGCTTCTTTGAGTCTTTGACAACGGGTTTACAAGATTCAATGAACAGAGTGAAGAGGCTTCTAGGTCGAATCCTTGAAGGTCATCGCTTGTGAGTTTAGATAGGTGTTAACTTTGGAGTCAAAGGGTAATTACATGACGAGGACCGTGATGGAGATGCGTTGGTGGCGGTGGACGAGGAGCTTGGCCAGCTCCACAGTGGAGCTGAGTTGCCCGACGCCTGGTGTAAGGATGAAGACGAGGTCGGCTTTCTTGTTTATTGAAGCTAGTTATTGTGTTTTTGAGTTTTGAGAGTAAAATTCAATGAAAGTTAATGGATTTTAAATAGAAATTAATTGAAGTAAAGCCGTCTATGTAAACAAGACGATAAGTCAGTGATGATGTAAATGCTTTGCTAACAGGGAGAAGACCTGTATGTGTTCAAATAACTGGAAATTGAAATGTAGCTGTGTATTACTTTTTAGACTCTAATGAATCTAACCTTACTTTAGTGATTTATGTTCAAATATTTTAGACAAAGATGTCTTGTGAACATCCATTAGAGCATGACATTGACCAACATATTGAAAACAAGAAACCAAGAGAATCCATCCAAATTATGCCAATGTCAAATCTTGAACATCAATAGTTTTATAATTTTATGACAAAGTAAAATTAAGATTCTTTTGGCACTTGTGGAATACATCCGATTACTTTTCCAATCTTAACCGTTCGATCGAGAAATTCTTTTGGCAGCACGTCCGTTGGATTTGTGTAGTCACCCGGTATGGCGAACTGACCCTTTGGTGGAGGTTGACATAGGGACCAAAAGAAACGATGCCCACTCTACTCGAGTGCACAAGCAATCTCTTTCACCTGATCCTCATCGAAACTTCCCATACTCCCGAAGCATAGGAACACAACCGACGATGGCGGCTGATCATCAAGCCACACTGTGATACTTATTTCTGCTTTTGTTTTGGACTCACCCGACCCTAAATCAATGCTATCACCCTCAAGATTCAAAATGGGTCCTACAGAATAAACGGGTAGGAGGTTGGTTTCACCATTTGAGAAAGACTTTATCATATTAGACTCCAGCTCCATGAATAAATTTACAACAATACCGTTAACCCTTCGGAACCTCCTTGCTTACTCAAACACTATCACAGACCAAGCTTTCTCCAAGTACGCAAAAGGCAAAAACTTGTTTTGAAGGAAGAGAAAACAAGGTTAGAACTTGGAACTTAGAATGCCTAGTTGAAGGTCAATTGCTGTAGCTCCTTCAATCTCCTAAGTTTAATTCATATGGTCCGCAGAGTAACACTGGCGCAAACTAGCAAATGGCATCGATTCACTTGACCACTCCATGATCATGCTGCTCGATTGCAGATGATTATGTGCTAGAGGGAGAATATGGTCTTTTTGAATTCTGCAATCCATGTAACATTTGTTCCTGTCACAATTATAATTGATATTCTCAAAAAAAGGGGAAAATGAAATTACAAAATTTTGAATTAATTGATTCTTGTGAACATCCATTAGAGCATCACATCGACCAACATATCGAAAACTCGTTCCAAGGAGAATGAAGCAAAAACAAAAGACCATAAAAAATCCAAAATAGGCATTTTCTTCTTAACTTAATGAACGTAAAATCTTATATACCAATAGAAAATGGCTTTAAACTTTTGCTCGGGTTTTATTTGTTTAAAACTTATTCCCATCTAAGACAAAATTAGTTCAAATTTCCATTTCAGTCATCCATTATTCAAGCATAAGGTCCAAACTCTCCGTATTACCAATCTATCTACCTGAAATGATTTCATATGTTGAGGTATAAAAAAATGTCTAGACTATCAGCTTAAAGAGAATCCTAACAGTTTCAAGAATAAAGTATCGAAAATTTAAATAATAGAAACTATATAACAATTTTACATACAAAAACTTCTCAGATGAATTTTAAACCAATCTTTCATTTTCTTCTTTGTGTTCACCCAAAAGACAGATTCTGTGACAAAAATTTAGGTATGGTCACTTTACTAAGTCAATGAAGAAGATGCTTTGATCATAGCAGAGGATAGAACGTAAGAAGATATCCATAACTAAGAAGCAATGAGAAAGCAACCACTACAGTTGAAAAAGTGTGAAAGATCCAATAAAGAAATTCATGCACCATATATATAAAGTCTCGTTGCAGCTGAGCTTTTAAAGGCGAAATTTTTATCATCATGCTAGAATGAGAGTTTTTCTGTGCTTTACCTGATCAATGAGATAAGGCCTGATTAAATAAAGTTGAGCAGCTTGTCCACTTTACACTAATTTAGTCTCCATTGCTTAACCACTAAAGACCATGCAAACATCCAGATAATTGCGCAATGCTAAACATTGCGTCATTGCGACAGAGGACCACGATTTAGACCTACCATCATGTTGAATCCACAATAATTAAATGACCAACTACTGGCCTTTCAACAGCCAACATTTTTGCAGCTAGTTGTCTTCACTAAACATGGTTTTCATTCTCCCATTTTCAAAGTCCATAATGAATATTCCAGTTCATTCATTAAACTGCGAGATGACATCTAGATTAGAGCTTCGATTGGCCTTATAACCAGCATTTTTCATTTCCATGGCTAATCCTTCCAACTTCTCATATATCTCATCACTTTGCAGATTCCTTAGACACGAAACGGTTCACATAACCTCCAGTATCAATCCAAGAACATCCAACTTCTTTTCTCAACCCTCTTTCTCTCATCTCTTTCCTTACTTTGTCAACATTTTCCCAGTTTCCTTCTTCTGCATAGATATTTGAGAGCAAAACATGACAGCTCGTCATTTTTTTCTTGTATCTAATTCAAGCAACTTCTTGGCAACAACTTCTCCCAATCAGATTTTCCATGAAGTCTGCAAGCACCAAGAAGCGAACCCCAAATTTCCAACACATTCCCCTCTTCACCTAATTTTTAGACAAACTCATAGGCTTCAACTACCCTCCCAACCCTGCCTAACATATCCACAACACAACAATAGTGCTCAGTTGAGGGCTGAATCTTGTATTTACTCTCCATCAACTCAAATATTTGAAGACCTTTATCAACCAAGCCAACATAACTACAAGCAGACAACCCTGCAACAAAGGTAACGGCATCAGGTTCAATGTCACGTTCTTGCATTCTGTGAAACAAAGAAAGAGCTCTACAATTGCATTTTTTCAGAGGTTTGGGCAGACACATTTTCAGCATAAGAAATTGAACCCAACTTAGAATGCGTATCAACAAAAGCAGAGCCTACAAAGACATTTTTGTCCAACAAATGGGCGATAGAAAATCCATGAAGTTGCTTGCCCAAATGGGCGATAGAAAATCCATGAAGTTGCTTGCCCAAATGGCCAACTCTATATTTCCCATTGGATTACAAGCTGGGAGCACAGATGCTATATTCACAACATTGGGAGTTACATTCTGCTCAAACATTTGCCTAAAAGTAATGAAAGCTTCCTCAACCAATCCATTTTGGGTATACCCAGCAATCGTAGCATTCCAAGTGGCTTGATCTCTGTCTCCAGTATGGTTTCTCTCAAAATTTTGTCAAGAAGCTCATCAAACAAGATTTTGCATTCATGCCTATAAGATAACCTTCCATTCCCTCAAACTGAATGCTATGCCTTAAGAGATAAGCATGGGTCTGCTTTCCAATATCACGGTTTCTCAAATTTGAAGCTGCTGAAGCAAAGCAGTAATAGTAACGAAATCAATCATAAATTGTTGTTTCTGCATCTCATACAAAAGCATTAATCCTTCATCATCCAACCCATTCTGAACAAAAGCAGAAATCATTGTATTCCAAGAAACAACATCCCGCTCCAGCATATTATCAAAAACTTTAAATGATGTAAGGACAAAGCCCCATCTTGAATACATGACAATAATTGCATTCAATACAATAACTGGCAATGTTGCCAAATTCTTAATTATGTAGGCATGCAACTGTTAAGCTAAGTCCAATCGCTGCAACTGTGAAACTGCAGTTAAGACCGATAAAAAAAGTCACCTCATTAAAATCAATTTCATCTGATAACATAGCTTCAATGAAAAGCACAATACCTCAAACATGTATTTAAATATATTTATTATTGAATGAAAAGTTGATAAGATTAAAGAGTATATTATTAGCTACATTAGCTCATTTCATACAAGTTTGGTATTATAAATACATTACATTAAACAATACAATGGTTTTAGTAAACCAACAACAGCCTTTGGACAGGCCAAGCAAAACTAGCAACACAACCTAAGAGCAGCAGCTGAAAAAACCCAGACGTAGCACCTCAAAAGCACCTAGGCGGGAGGCTGATCTTCACACCACTCACAGCAACAAACAAGACACCAGAACAGCCAGCAAAGAAACCATCCGCCAAGGCTTTATGCCAGCAAAAAACAGAACAAAGCATCGAAAAACGCCAAAAACCCAACGTCTGGAAGAAGAACCTACAGCTGGCATGATCACCCAAAAAACCCACTATACCAACAAGCAACATGGGGCAAGGACAACAGCTAAAAAAATCCGAACTCAAAATGACCACAACACTCCAAAAACTACCTCCAACTGCCACGAAAGGAACCCACAACATCCCAAGGCAAACACAAACAAAGACACACCCAAAGAACATGCACAACACAACAGAGGCCCAACCAACCAAAAACCAACGGAGAGGAAATCAAAGCCAAAGAGATCCTCTTGAAAAATAAACTAACGAAGAAGCAATGAAGGTGAAATTTAGATTAAGTAATCAGGTGGAGCCGGCAGGACGTGATTGAAATTTGGGGTCTTAATCCTTAATTAGAATAAAAACAATATTGTAATAACCAACACACAGACCCAGTTTCCCCGTAAGGTTGAAGAAAATGTCAATCATTACCTTTCTTGAATCATAATCTCATACAGAGACGGGCCCCATAATTACAAGAAGTCGCTACATTCAAGAGATAAGAGCAACAAATTAAGACAAACAGAAGCTAATTTGTTTTTTCTCCCATTCCAATGAAATTTTCAAATTCATGTATATATTATTATATAATTCATTGTAGCTATCTGCAGTTTAAGGTAAAGATTGAGGCTTCATGTTACCTGAGGAAGCAAGCGGCGGTGGAGACGGAGAGCGGCCGGTGGAGCTGGAGAAGCGGAGTCGGTGGAGACTGGAGGAGCTTTAACCGAGAGTGAGGGAGTGAGTGACTGTGAGATGAGTGTTAACGAGACGAGAGTGAATGTGAGTTATGAAACAGAGGATGTGATTAAAGGGTTCAAAAGATACACATACCTTGGATGAGCAAGACGTGGAGTTGCGTTTGTGGCTCTGAGATTGGAGATGCGGTGACGGTGGAGACACAGAGTGCAGACTGGAGAAGCGACGACGGTGGAGTTGCGTGGGTAGCGACGACGGTTACGGTGGATTTGCACGAGTGAGTTTGAGAGACGAGAGTGAGCGTAAGAGAGGAGATGAGTGAGGGATTTCAATTCAAAAGACAAACCGAGACCGGCGAGTGTACCCGTTTCACCCGCTTTCAAAACGGTCGAACCGGGTATGGGTCTAATGTCATGGACTTATACCCTATTATTTACCTAGGTATGGGTCGAACCGGTGGATCTGAACCTCTTTTGCCAAATCTAAGTGGGGTTAGACTTACAAAGTGATGTGACAGAAAATAAATAGACGAGTGGATATAAAAAGTCAAATTTATCATATTCGCTATTTTATTCATATCGTTTTATAAAGACATCTTTCTATTCATTCCTTGTCATATTACTTCGTATAAACATCTTTTTAAAATTCTTCATACTTTTAGCATTAGTGATTTGAAAAACTACACTTCATCACTCACATATAATTTCATCGTGCTTCTTGGGTATATGGAAGGTGTAGTCATCCAAACACCTGACCAAATGAGTTTTTTTGGGATGAAACAAAACACTCTGCTAATCTTTGATTCTTTATCATCCAATCTAAAAATGATTTGATTATCAATCTCAGAACTTTAACTTTCTTTACGAATATTTCTATAATTATCCCACTCATTACCGTCTAGATTATGATATTTATTAGTGAAATATACGCAATTAGAACATCTTGAACAATCTCTACTCACAAAAAGAATTTGATCCCCCAAACTCTCTAACTCCCTAGGTCCTTTAATAGTAAAAGCATACAAGTTTTCTCATGAGAATTTCCTGAAAATATCAAATTTGGATCACGTTTTTTGGCATTAGGGACAACGGTTGAAGTCTGTCCGTTAATACTACAAGATAAATTTAGTCTATCGATAATTGGTATTTGTAAATGTTGATGCGTGATTTTGACACCTACTAAGAAGCACGTGTGAGACGCTGATTGGCTCAGGAGACACACGTGGGTGAAATTAGAAAATGCAGTAAAGACTATGAAAAGAGCTTTTAAAGTGGTTCGGATGTTAAGGCAACAAGTCCTACGTCCACTGATGTTTATATTTATGTTAAGGGTTAGGTCGCAACAGCGGGCTGGCTTACAAATGATTTGCAAGAGTAAATATACATGAGAGAGATTGCTATTTCAAAGTAAAAAATGGGCGAATCCCCTCAATGGAAAGGTCTTCTCCTTTTTATAGTGGGATGAGTGTAAGTAATCATCACGAAATCTGTGGGTTGGTGTGGATGTCAGGATAAATCATTCTTTATGTCACATTGCCCACCTTCCAAACTGATTTTATGCGATTTGGAGTAGGGAATGGACACGTGGGTTCTCCACAGCATCTGGTAAGTCTCGTGCGCGCCTACTTTTCTGACAGGAGCAGGTCATACTCTCCCTGATGTGATTTCCCACATCAGTCCTCGATTTCCCAGGCATAACAGTAAATGAAGTCTATATGTTTTCCACGTTTAAGAATTTTTGAGGTAAAATAAACAAAGAGATTGAAAACCTTATATTATATATAGAACCATGAATATTGAGATTTTGTTATTTATTAATACCATTAAAATAACAAAATTATGTGTAGGTTATTTTATAATATTTGAGTTGATCTTTTCAATATGAAAAAGCTTTTTGATAATAAGATAATTTAAGATTAGAACATTCCATCTTTTATATTTTTGGAATTAAACAACTCACAAACTACCCCTTCTTCAACTTCAATGCTTCTTCGCCAACGCCTCACAACTCTCAATCGCCATCTCTCCACTTCCTCTTCATCTACCAAAATCCCACTTCTCTACACGCACACAAATGAAAAACCAAAACGACCCCGTCACTCTCCAATGGAAAGTGCTTGGTTTTGGGCGTGAAAATGCTAGTTTGAACCCTTATTTGGGTGATGATCCTGTTCAGTGTGTTGCTGTTGGTGGAGTTCACTCTGTTGCTTTGACTTCACTTGGGAAGATTTTCGCTTGGTCAATGAGTAATTAACAACTTTACATTCATTATTTGTTCATTGATTGAGTGTTTGTTTGGTGTGAAGGTTTAAACATCTTTTGCTTAGGCGTCATTTAGCAAGCTTATATAGTTATTATAAGTGTATGTATGGTTGAGTAATCAAAGGTTAAAAAGAGTCTTTTTTTTATTTTTTTTAAAGTAAATTAGCAAAAAGGCGTACAAAAATAATCATTTTTATTTATGATTTGCAACGAGATGTTGTTTTATTTGGAGTCATGAATCTTGCAGGGGTAATGTAATACTCTAACCAAAATTTTCTTGGGTATGGTAATTTAATATTTTTAAAGGAGCTCATTGGTGAAGTTAGTTGACATGATGTAGCACTCTCCTTGAATTGCAACCAAAGGACTAATAAAACAGAAAGCAAAAGAGCTTTTATCAATATATGGAATCACATTTGATCAACAGAGCATTTTTCCTTTCTTATTTAGTCAAATGGAGATGTTGAAGCAACTAAGTATTGTTATTCAAGATTTAGAATATAACTATGTCAGTTTAACTGGTTGGCCTGATAATTCATGATGTTCTTGTGCTTGATTGGATAAATATCAGGAGAAGAGAGTTGTGTGCACATATTCATCACATTGTTGTGTTCACTTACGTGTTTTTAGCCTGATAATAAATGGTTGTATCATTAAAAGTTTGCAGGGGTTATGGTGGTTTTGGTGCACTTGGACATTCTGTCTATCATAGAGAGTTATTTCCTAGATTGGTGGAAGGTTCTTGGAATGGGAAAATACGGCACATTGCAACCAGTGGGACACATATTGCTGCAATAACTGAATCAGGTTGTTCTTCTTAACTGACCCTGTTTTTTGTATGGAAATTCCTTTACATGTATCTAGTAGTGGGTTTGCATTTTAGATATAGGCTGCTTAACCTGGACTAAATTTATATGAGTTTTGATTTGCGACCTTCAGAAATTGCCTCTTGACCACATAATGTGGAAAACATATCAATCTAGTACTGCGGAACAAATTGAATGGAACATATTTCAAATGTCTGTAGGTTTATGTATTCTAGCATTTATGGGTTTCTAGTTGTTCTTTATGAGAAGATGATTCATATTGCCTTCATATTAATTACGGAAAGAATAAAGAAAGAGGGATGTCAAATATCTTAATCCATCTATTATTGAATATGGGGAACTTTGCACTTGGAGTCGAGATGAAGGAGACGGAAGATTGGGCCTTGGTCCTGGTTGAGGCCCTAATGAGGGAGGTGGACTTAGTATCCTTTCTAAGGTCAAAGCATTACCTATACCTATGGCTGCTGTTTCTTGTGGTGGCTTGTTTACAATAGTGTTGACAGAGGAAGGGCAACTTTGGAATTGGGGAGGTAAAGATATCAACTCTTTTGTCTTATTTTCTCTCCTTATCTCTACCCAATTGAAGTTTAGTTACTTTCATTTATCTCTGCTTCTCTAACATTACAATGACATCATATTACACATTGTCATGTGTTCTGCTCAGCAAGTTCTAACTATGAGCTTGGAAGAGGTGATAAGGTTGGTGGTTGGAGACCCAAGCCAATTCCTAGCCTTGAAGGTGTTCGTATCATTCAAATAGCAAGTGGTGGCTATCACTCCCTTGCATTAACTGGTAAAATAATTGCTTAAATTCACGATTGCCACGACAACCTTATTAAATCCATTCCTCACTTGTCACCCCCTCCTTCCAATTCTAGGCTGTATACTAATATTGGTTTTCATTTTTTATGTATAATTTCAGATGAAGGCAAAGTTCTTTCTTGGGGATATGGTGGACATGGTCAGTTGGGTCATTCTTCAACCGAAAATCAGAAAGTACCTGTGGTGATTGAGGCTTTAGCTGATAAGCGTGTAGTCTACATCGCTTGTGGGGGCTCATCGTCAGCAGCCATAACACGTAAGAAGAGTTAAATGGTCTTTGATATTTCCATCACCCTTCAATCCTACAATCTTCCAAAGTATCTATAGTTATCTGATCTCATAATAACACATAAATGAGGTTAGTATTCAACTAAGTTGAAAGATACTTAAATTTAATAAAATCAAATATTTGGATATCATTATAGAACAATAATTTTATATGCAAATCAAATAAATAAAGCTCATGATTATATATTTGTTTTTACCATAATGTTTGATAATTTGCTATATATTCAAATAAAGGGAAGTTGTACATGTGGGGAAATGCCAAAGATTCTCAATTGGGAGTTCCTGGGTTGCCAGAGGTACAACTGTGTCCTATTGAAGTCAATTGGGACCCCACAAGGTGTTATCTGTTGCAGTTGGTGCATCTCATGCCATATGTTTGGTTTCCAGGTCATCATGTTACAATGGTCTACTAATCAAAAGGTTTTCTCAACTCATATGGACACAACAAACAAGTATGTATCGTTTAACAGCTCAAACAGAGGCTAGAACAGATGTGTAGAATCTGAGGATAGGATAAGTTGTTTAAGTTAGTAAAATATTGCCAAAGCATTTAGGAGGTGAATTAAGATTGCTGACTGGTTAGTCAATAAGTGGAGCTTCACCTTGACAATGGCTGACTCATAACTGCTTTTGTTTGATTCCCTTTAATGAATTAAATTATATGGGAAGACTAGAGAATTTTGACATTATAAGCTCTAGTCAGAAATGCAAGTTACCTTCCAAATCTCATGTAATGCTTGTTGTTCCATCTCATTGTATGCATCATCTCATTACATATTTGTTTATTGACATTTCTTGTTGTTGAAATTGCAAACATGACCACTTTTTCCTTTTAATGTTGATCATATTGCTTAGTTGCTTCTATCTGATATCGGCATGAGAAAGATCTGCGATGAAATTTTATTAAGAAAGCGTGTAAATAAATTGGGCGCTCAGGTGCATTTGATATCCTGTTATGAGTATCATTTGGTTTTGTTGTATGATCTTTGATGCTCTGGTACTATGGATAACATTATAAAGTGATAAATTTAAAGTTGGGTATATTTTCAGGAAAAATATAGAATATTACAAGATATCATGTGATTGTTGATTAAACTAAATATCTATGTAGTATGCATATATTGATTTGTGATATCATTAATGTGGTACACCGTGGTAACATATACTTTTTCGTTCTTGATAACATAAGACTTTTTTGTTCTTGATGAAGTTGAAGGGTAGAACTCGCCTCAATGTTGGAGATCTCGTAGAAGTTAAGCCACTAAATAAACTCTCACATTAACATCAATTCACACAAAAATTATGTGATTTAAACTTTATTTCTCCTTATCCCGCTCAACTAAAGTTATATAAATATCGAGAATTTTTTATACAACAACTCACATATACCGCATGATCACCCAAGAAGTAAATATTTTATGCCATAATTTTTTATATAGATGGTGTGATATGACTCGTATTCTAAGTTTTTTCAACTAACTATTCTTACAAAACTCTATGATACAATTAAGAAAGCTTTAAAGCAAGAGAAAATAAACCAAGAATGAGTTATCACCAGAAAAACCAGAAGCAAAAATTAAGAAAGCTGAGCTAGTGTTTATCCCTTCACCAAGAATCAATCATCTGGTTCCAACTATTGAGTTTGCAAAGCAGCTGTTGGATCGAGATGGTCGACTCTCAATCACAGTTCTTGTAATCATGAAAACAATTGATGTTCTTGTGCTTGATTGGATAAATATCAGGAGAAGAGAGTTGTGTGCAGATATTCATCACATTGTTGTGTTCACTAATGTGTTTTTAGCCTGATAATACAATGGCTCTATCATTAAAAATGAAGTTTGTAGGGGTTATGGTGGTTTTGGTGCACTTGGACATTCTGTCTATCATAGAGAGTTGTTTCCTAGATTGGTGGAAGGTTCTTGGAACGGGAAAATACGGCACATTGCAACCAGTGGGACACATACGGCTGCAAATCTGCAATAACTGAATCAGGTTGTTCTTCTTAACTGACCCTGTTTTTTGTATGGAAATTCCTTTACATGTATATAGTATTGGGTTTGCATTGTAGATACAAGCTGCTTAGTCTGGACTAAATTTATATGAGTTTTGATTTGTGACCTTTGGAAACAGCCCTCTTGAACTCATAATGTGGAAAACATATCAATCTAGTACTGCAAAACAAATTGAATGGAACATATTTCAAATGTCTATAGGTTTATGTATTTCAAATAGATATATGTAGAAGTGATGAAGAGACTTCTACATATATCTATTTGTTGTCAAATTTTCAAAGATTACCTCTGTACATAAAAAATGAAGAGCTTTATTCCAATTCTGATCCAACAGAATGAAGAAAAGAAACACTGAAACTTAGAAACATCCTCATCATTTCTAATCAAGTAATTGAATTTATTATTCTACACATTGAATTTGTTTGAAGAGGCTCCAACATAAATGTACTTGTGATTAATTATATTTCTTTTGATGGTTTTTCAGTTGGCTCCACCGAATCCAATGAAGATTACTCTGTTTGAAGGGAAGCAAAAACATGTAATTATAAACTTTGTACTTCACCTCTTCAGTACTTCTGTTCTGCTGCTACAATCTTTTTAATTTCTACTGCTTCATTTTACTCCTGCTTCAAATTCTCTATTACTCATCTTCTACTACTGCTGTAACTTCTTCTTTACCTTCAATAATTACTTGCCCTTTCAAATACTGAGAGGATGGTATAACAATAAGTTTACTTCTTAAAAACTCAAAACTGTCCTGCCAGTTGCCACCAATGGTTTTGTGAAAATGTCAATGTTTTGCGCTTCACTTTGAAGAGGCAGGGGCAGTGAAAGGGAAAGGGCTGGCAGAAAAGTGGTGGGCGGTGGTGGTGGCGATGGCAGAAGAGGAACAGAGGAGGCCATGGATGGATGAGTTTGTTTTGTTGGCAGTTTAAGGCTTTGGTTTTCTGTTATCCTTTCAAATTCCTCAAAAGGCTTTACAATCAACAAAAAGTGCTCATAAATCACTTGCAGAATCTAATATCCCAATAAGGTTCATCAATTTTCCTTCCTCCTGTAGACTTTTCTCCTTCAAGATGCTCATAAATCTGTAATTCAACTTTTAATTCTTGAAACAAACTCTTGAACCAAGTTAATTTGTTGCTGACTGAGCCAAAGCTCTATATTTTGCCTCAGTGGATGATAGAGCCATTACTTTTCTGTTTTCTACAACTCCATTGCACTAAGTTTTAGTGTAGATTAATGCATTAAACTCAGCTTGGATAGCATATTTCCAAGCTGGGGATGAGAGAGGCTCGTAAAACAGAACTAGGTTCTTGTACTGAAAAAAGAGAACTAGAAGATACAACCATAGCAACTAACATATGTGATTGAGACTTCTCAGATTTTTAAGATGTAAAGACTAATTTTGTAAAGCTACAGTGTTGAGGCTAGAAGGAATTTTAAAGGGAATCTGATCATTTTTTTTGTGTGAATAGGATTAGAAGTTAAGTAAACTTCTAAGTTGATAGTGGAAAATGAATCTTGTAAAGAGGCAGATTGAGGAGATAAAGAATCAAACTTGGACTTTAAGGACGAGAAAATATTTTTAGAATAGGATTGTATGAGAGAATGTGAAGACTGACGGTGTGATTTAGTGTGGTCACTAGGAACGGTAATTGTTATCCTAGGACTTGAAGAAAAATCAGTACAATGTTTAGAATACTGATTAGACTTAGTAAACTTTAAATCAAAATCTATTAAACAATGAGGAAAACCAAGTAGAAGAGGTATTGAGATATTTAAACTTAAAACTATATACTTGAGGAGAATTGTGAGATAGAATATTATGAATAAAAGGAAAATCAGGCTCATCAAACTTAACACTTTGAGCTATATATACTTTTCCATTTGCATTTAAGCCCTTGTAACCCTTATGAACAAGATTATAACCTACAAATACACATTTAGAAATATGAAAATTAAATTTGTATGCACTATAAGGCCTAGGGAAAGGGTAACAAGTGCAACCAAATGTTTTTAAAAGTTTATGGTTGGACACAATGTTAAAAAGTGTTTGAAAATGCGAGATATTGGTTTACACAAAAAAGGAAACCTACTTATTAAGAATACAACAGTTTGAAAATCTGAATTCCAGTAAACTAATGGCATGGAAGCTTGTTAGACCCTATTTTACAATATGCCTATGATTTCTCTCAGCTTCACCATTTTTTGTTGAGTATGTGGGCAAGGGTGCCTAAATATAATGTCATACTCGTTTATGTAAGGTAAAAGTGTTTTAAACTCCCCACCGCAATCAGTTTAAAGGCATTTCAATTTGGTTTCAAATTATCTTTCTACTAACTTATGAAATTGAAGAAACACAGACTTTGTTTTAGCTTCATTTTAGGAGGGAAAAGCCAGTGGGTCTGCTAAAGTCATGTATGTAGTATTTATAACATTCAATGGACACTTGTGGAGAGGGGCCTCAGAGGTTAGAATGAATTAGTTCAAGAGGCTTGGAAGCTCTACTTGGAGAAAATGGAAAAATAGATTACAGCTGGGCACTTCACCAATGTTTTATATGTGTACAGTAGAGTAAGTTGAAGACTAAAGTAAAGAGAAGCAGTTGACTTGGGCTAACGACTTAAAACACACTAGTAAAAAACGACAGCGTATAAAGTATCAATTTAAGTAAGTGAAGGATAGTTGTGACATTTTACTTCTTTCAGCTTCCAGCATTTGTCTTTCACAGTCAACATCCCTCCTCAAGCTAAACTTTTGACTTTTGACTCGGCAATAAAAAAATCCCATCACTCTGCAGTAAAATGAATTGAAACACCAACTTCACTACACTTCAGATCATATTTGCAGTAGATCTCAACTTCACTGCATTTCAGATCACATCTTCATAACCTTCAGTGTGTCAATCTGAACTGTTAATCCTCAACTACTACACAAACTCAAGATAGGAACTTCACTTCAGTAAACCAGCAGTACCAGCTTCAGTTTATCAACAGCTCCACCTTATCTACTACACAAACTCAATGAAAGGAACTTCACTTCAGTAAACCAAACAGTACCAGCTTCAGTTTATCAACAGCTCAAGTCAGCTTCAATATGCCAACATCAACAATAGCAAATTATCAACAACTTTCACTTCAATTTTAATCTCAGCTGCTAACCACAAACTCAATTTCAACTACTACACAAACTCAAAAAAAAAAAAAAAAAAAAAAAAAAAAAAAAAAAAGAACTTCAGTATACTAACGGCAACAACTTCAAGAACTTCACCTCAGTATCCTAACAGCAACAACTTCAATTGAAGCTACTGGTCACAACTCCAATTAACAGACTATTCATGCACAACTTCAATTGTGGAGAAGGGCCTCAAAGCTTAGAATGAATTAGTTCAAGAGGCTTGGAAACTCCACTAGAAGAATATGGAGAAATAGATTGTGCAATCTACCAAATTGACATGCTAAGCAAAATCGCAAAGACTTAACAAGGTTTATTATGCATTTAATTGTGCAAACACAGTGCTCAAAACTTGTTCATTGGGGAGTCCAAGTCTCTTATGTCATAGCATTGCTTTTAACTTGTCAGTACACAAAGCTTGACGGATAAAAACATAAGTTTTACTGATAGAACAATTAAGTGCAGATGACATACATGGAGCTGTATTGAAAACAACTTTAAGCTCCCATTGTAACAACACTATCTTGGTGACTTTGTCCTTGATCATATAATGATCAGCAAGGAATTCAACAACAAAATTATTATCCTTGATGTACCAAACTGATTCTCTGATGTAGCTGGAGTAGTTGTTGCATAATTATTAGAAACATTGTGAGTAGACAAAGAGGCTTGAATTGAGGAATTATAACCTTGAGCTGGAGAAACTTGATGTGAAATCATAGCTGGTGAGACATTGCATGCTTGAAAAACCATATTAGGTTAAGGAGAACTGCAGTATGGCTTGACTTACCACATGGTAAATAGGCTTGTTTCTATTAGCCTCTACCATAATCTCTTCCTCCTCCTGAAAACTGATTAGACTGAAAGTGCTGAGAATATTAAGGAACAAAATTCACATGCTGAGCTACAAGAGGTGCGAGAGAGGTAGGATTAAAGTATTGAAATTGGGAGTTTGCTGAGGCACTAAGTAATATGGAACAGGATTATAGCCAGCAACAATAACACCTTTATGACCAAAACTAGGACTATAGTCCGCATCAGTGGCACCTTGATGATTAACAAAATTATCATTTGATTTCTGGTTCTTATTCTAACCAAACTTATAATTGACATTTACTGCTAAACTAACCAAATTCGCCAAATCTCCATTGAAGTCTAAACAATGGCAGCTGATAGCAAACCATTATTCTTTTCTAATTTTAACTCATACTTTTGTAACAAATATTATGCCTTTTGCAATGATATACTTCCAATTCTAGAAGTAACGTTAACTAACACAACAATGAACTCAGGAATATATTAACTGTGACAAAATTGGAGTCTCATATCTTAGTAATCATGAATTACTAAGATATACTTTTGTAACAAATATTATGCCTTTTGATGAAAATAACAGCTACCAACCAAAAGTAAATAAATAAAAAGAAAATATATTAACTGTGACAAAATTGGAGTCTCATATCTTAGTAATCATGAATTATAAAAGAAAGATTAAACATGAAAGCGATATCCATTTAAAAATGCATCAATTATTAAGCCTCTTCAGATGTTTCTTCAAACATGTAGCCTGTAGCACACCATAAAAACCAAATCTCTGCAACCACAATAACATTGACATATTATTAAAAATGAGTGAGAAAATATGTCAACGGATCCTTAGAATTCACAACAAAATGCTATAGAGTAGGAAACAATAAAAAAAAGAGATCATAATACATCACCTCAAGCCCAACACAGAAGGGCAATTCTGCTTCTTTATCCATCTTATCAGTTGATGAATCTTTATTGTCCAAGTATACTGAGTAACCAACACATCCATACTTGAAATCCTTAAGAGTACGACCCTCTTTTGAAGCTTCCAACTTAGTTTCTCCCACAACATACCTGGGGATTGGTCATACACCTTAAAATCAGGGCAAATTTTTCAGAGTTTCAATAAATAAAACCCTTAATCAGAATGAAACAGGCACTAAACTTCAAAACATAATTCTTAAAGATTAGAAAGGAAGAAGACACTAGTATGTGCATGCGCAAACACAAATATGTGTATAGAAACAAAAAATCGAAAGAAGCCAAGAAGTTAAACAGCATTAGCGTCGTATGGACATCGAGTCTAAACATTAGGCAGCAATTCATAGCAACAATTACAAACACTTGAAGCACCAATTCAGCAAACAGAGGTACAGTTAGTCCCCAATAAAGTAGATTAATTAGCACAGTTAACCAAACTCACAGCTTAAACACTCCCCAGCCTTCTCCACCATCACAGCTTCAACACAATCTTCCCCACAACTATCCTGAACACATTAATAATGAACAACCCAGTTTAATCTTTACACTTTATTCTGTTATATATCACCAGTGAGACTAACAATAAGAATTTAAACAATAAAAAAAATACCATAGTTGCATTGTTGTTCTCAACGTTGTTGGTGTTGTTCTGGTTGTGGTTATCCCTGGCCTTATCTTCTTCAAAACCAAGCTTTTTATCCATTTTCGAGTCATTTGATACTTCTAAATCAACTATTGCAGAGAGAAATAGAACTCAAATAAATACACAGAAATATAACATTAGACAAACAGTCAAGTCTTAATTGTAAAGAGCAAGAATGTATGGTCCAGAAATATACGTCTAAATCAACAGATTTGAGGACATAATCTGGTATTATGACTGGCTTCTCCCTCCTCGGTGGATCTTTTGTTCTGAATGTGCATGTAGACCACTCACTGTACATTCCTTTGCAAGTATATCTTTTACCATCAAATTCCAATTTACTATTGCAGATTGGGCATCTCCCTAACGATCCATAAAACAGCATGTCTTGGCTGTTTCAATAAAATAAAAAACATTCTTAAAATGATAAGAATCTCAACCCACATACATGGTTTATATATAGATGAAAAATATGTAAATTAGTGGATGTTCTAATTGAACTCACCATTTAGTGACAACAACAGGACCTGGGCCACAGGAATCTTGGTCATTGGCTTCAAGAATCTCAACCATTGAGATTAGCCTCAATAGCTTTACAGAATTCTTCAAACGCCACATCTATAACATCAGATTCTCCAGCTTTTCCATTAGTCTTGCCATTGTCATGGTCTTGCTTGGGCTTCTTTGGAGATTGCTCAAAAGAAATCCTAAAAGCTGGCACTGTCACATTGGAACGTCATTAAGTGATAAATAAATGAGTCATTCAAAATGGTATAAGAAATTTATTCAGCTACCTTAGAGATTCAAAATTTCAGAGAGATGAGTTGACACATGTTACAAATAAATAAACAAATAGTGACAAAGAAAAGATTACCCTAATTCAAACTTATAATAATACCTATAAATTCCAAAGTTTAACAATCCACAAATAAAAATCTGAATTTGATTAAATGAACATCACAACATTAAAATATAAATAAAATATACAGCTCACCTCAAGATGATAAGCTGCTTCAGAAGTCAACCCAACCGTGGCGACAGCTAATCCTATCAATCCTCCCTACATAGCACAGCAAACATCCTAAATAAAATGAAAAATAAGACCTGAATATATACAGTACCGTAAACAGTGAGTAATAACAGGACTTGTACCAAAATTACGCATCTATCTGTCATTCCAGTTACTGAATGTCATAACTCATATTTTCATATGAATTTCAAACTTCTTACTTCTAGCATAATAATTATGTATTTTCCACTATAAATTACAAATTTAAAGTTAAATCTGGCATGCATAATCTTGTAATTCATAAGCATATAATATTGTACTTTACTAAAACCTCCACATAGCAATTAAAATTAAAATTAAATGCAAGAGAGTGCGACCTTCCAATCCCCAGTGAAAATATCACACTTTTCTTCTCCGCTATCTGGTAACAACCACCAATCACTTCAATCAAATCACAAAACTCACAACACGCTTATAAGTCTCAGAAGACTAAACAAAAATATAAGATTCTAGTACCAAGCAGAAGAGCCACTAAAGAAGAATAAATGGCAATGGATCAATACAAAATGCCATATCACAAAAATTTGCACAACTACCAACCTTCATTAGTATCACGTTTAAAACAAAAAACAAATAATCAGTGCACGAAATAATTATTGGTTTGGAGATATCATAATAGTAGTACACTCCCAGCTGAGTTAATGACATGGAGCATTGCAATACTACAAAAAGTAGAATATAAAAATGTAAAAGTATAAAAAACCCAATCCCAACAAACCAAATTTGATTAATTCATTACCTTTTTGAGGCGTATCATTCTCATCATCCGGCTCTGAAACATTGAAACATCAACAAAAGAGACAGCTCATTAATTGTTATCATGCACGCTATATTGAAATAAAAACAAAATCCCAATTCTTAGAAGCCAAAATAGTTACCTTTTTCAGGCTCCAGATTCTGATCTTCATACTCTGAAACATCAATAGTAAAATTATCAGGGGGTGTTGCTTGTGCCACATCTGTTTTAGCAACAACGGGCGTGGTCTCTAGATCAGGCGATGAAAACTCTTGGGAGCTGAAAAATAAAAACCTAAAAGCTAGACCCGAATCTCCAACTGGGAAGATGAAATTTCTCTGCAGCTTTGGTGGGAAAATGAGAGAGAGTGCAAAACTGACTTTGGGCGAACCTGTTTTCTGGTGAATGTGAAAGGATTAACACGTTTCAAGAATTCTTGGGTGCATTTGGCACATTACTTGAGAAATATTAGTATATTTTTTAATTACTTGTAGTCCATTTAAGTTTATTAATTTCATAAATACCCCTAAAAAAAGTTTAAAAATTAACAAAAACACCTCCAAAACCCATACTTGCATTCGACAACCACCTATCGGTGGTGGCCTAATCGTCTACACTACCTACAGCTCCGTGGCTGGCAATTCTCGTCGCCGCGGCGACGGCCTACTTTAGCCGTAGTTGACGATCATATCTTTCGCCGACATGCGAGATCGCTTTTTCCAGCCAGATCCATGGTGGATCTAGCCAAAAAAGTCCATATCGACGCCCTACCCACCAAATTCGACCAGTCTGTGTCGTAACGCAATTTTTCGCCTAGATTTCAGCGGTGGTGGCTGGAATCTGGCACTACGAGTGGTGGGGGTATTTTTGTCATTTTATAAAAAATTCATATATTAGGGTGTTTAATTAAATTAGCAAACCTATGGGGTTTTTTTATAAATTTTTAAATTTTACCTTGTAATACTCTCCTATTCAACTATCCAATATTATTTTTAAAATTCTATCCAAAATAATAAAACAAAAGGAACCCTTGTTACATAATTTCTATTTTCTCTTTAAAAGAAACATGTTATATCAAGAAATACTTTTTCTCTAATTCTTCTTGCCCATCCAAGCTTATTTAAAGTCTATCCAATAAATCTTTATCACAATCTCTTTCTAGTCTTTTCAATGCACCGTATATGAACTTTTCTTCCTCCGGGAAAAAAACAAGGGCCCAAAACTTGAAGAGCTAATGGAAGACCATTTGCATACTGTGCAACACATTTGGATAGCTCCCTAAATTTTATGAAGGCTTGTTTGACTAATGTTGACTAATATATTAACCATACAGATCAACTAATAATAATGATAAAAAAAAGAAAAAAAAAACCTATAATTTTTTTTTGGTCTTGTTAAAAGGTGATGTAATAATATAAAAAAATTTAAAAATTTAAAAAAACCAATATTTTTTTTTTTGAATAATACTACACCAACAAACCCTTCTCACAAACTTTCTCTCACAACCTTGACATGACAACTCGCAATTGGTCAATTCACAATGGATCTCACATGGGTCCATTAATTAATTACAAGTTGACTAATTATGAACTGTCACATTAGGATTATGAGAGAAAGTTTGTGAAAAAATGTTGTTATAATATTATTATTATTTTTATTTTTTTGGGTCTATTTAAAGAGTGATGTAATGATTAAAAAAAACCGTATTTTTTTTTTTGTCTTTTTAAAGAGTGATGTTAAATCTACAACTCAATTTCACAACCCTCAACGTGAAAGCATGTCATTGGTCAACTTGCAAAATAGGTCCCGCCTATCCATTTGTGAGCTAACCAATGCAATATTTTAAAACCCAACCCGGGGTGAAACCCGACAAAGTTTTCGGGTCCCAGGTTCATCGGTTGACAAAAACTTTTAAAATTAAGCAAATACACCCCCTGAAAAATTAGTAAGAAGTCCTATAGGTTTGAAATTTATCAAACATACCCCAAATATAAATCGACCGGCAATTGATTGGCAGCGGCGACATGCCAGATGCAACCCTCATCGTCCCTTGAGCTCATTCCCATTAAAATATACCCAAGATTGGCTCTAAATAGGTTCGATTTCGGCTAGTTCTCACCGACGTCGGCGTCGATATTCCGATCTCGCAGCGTCGATATTCCGAGCCGATCTCATCGACGTCGATGTTGAAAACCCTCCCCATCACCCAGAAATTACTCCTCTCTTCCTCTCGACCAAAACCCATCTCACCCCACCCCCGTTCGACTCGCCAATAGCTGAAAAAATCTCATTGTTACTGCGGCCAGTTTTGTTCAATTTCTGGTCGATTTATTCATCGGAAATCAACTCTGTCACCACCATTGCATTCACCGGAACTTTATCTTCAAAAACCCCAACATTCCGACTATCAATTGTTTGTCGATCATCCTCCCAAATCCTAAGGGTTTTGGGTGAATAGATAAACTATAAACCCGGCCCGTTGAAGCTTCCGGGTCTTGATTGAAACGGTTCAACCGGCCGAGCCGGACGAGTTTTAAAACATTGAACCAATGACAAGTTGTTACATCGAGGGTTATGAGAGAATGTTGTAAGAGAGAGTTGTAGACCTAACATTATTGCTTTTTAAAAGGCACTAGTATTGCATGAAAACATCAATTTTTGTGATTCTTTTCTAATATTAAATAAAAAAGTTAAACCATGTCATGCATTTTTTGTGTTAATATTGTATTATTATAAAAAGAAAAAAACAAGAATTTAATTCAAAGCCCTCTGGAAGCTAATAGTCTTCATATCGAGCCTTATTTTCATTAACGTCTATTAGAGTTAGAGGAGTTAATCCTAGTATTTTCAATGATAGAATATGAATATAAGGGACTGAAAACAAGGGGTAAAATAATTATATCAAGATGACCATGAGATAATTAAATTAAAATAGCAATATTAAAAGTAAAAATTACAACTTGAATACTATTATTTTAATTTTATTAATTATATCTTTCTCTTTCCCTTTTCCTCCAAAGAGTTACATACAACCCGATAACTATCAATATTGCTCCCAGAATTCTGAAATAATTGAAATTAAATTAATTAGTTAATTATGAAAAATGATAGACTGATCAACAATAGTAATTAATAATTAATTCAAGAAATTAATTAAAATTTAAACATACCCTCCCAAGTGCAGGGCATCTCCTAAAATTAGAATTCTCATAATGGCGGAAATTATTGTCGCTAAAGGCCTAAATGATGTCATGAAAACTGGACCTCTCCTGCTCACCACCAATGTTTGAACATAAACTGGACCTCTCCTTGTAACCTTAGTTAATGGCGATAAAATTTAATGTTCATGATTTAAAATGATGTATATATACTATATAAAACTTTACTTTCTCCAATAGATTTTCCACTTCATGAATTCTAGATTGTTCTAGTGCAAGGAAAGTGGTGCATGACTAGGCCAGTGCCTGCATCACTAATATACTGTAAATTATAATTCATCCCCACCATTAATTGTTTTGTTTTGTAAATCAATATAAGTGAAAGCGTAAGAATTCATAAATACCTTACATCCAAGTTTATAGAACAACAATTAGAGTACTTGACATGTCTTCTCTTTCAATAAGTTTTTTTTTTTTTGGTAACGGTGGTGTTCAAGCTCGTTTACGCACGTTTCAACCTTGAAGTTAACGACTGAGTAATCCTCCAATGATCATCCTTATTAGCAATAGAGGTGAATCAAACTCAAAACCTCTTAAATAATATACTCACAAGTCGCAATTGACCGCCTGACCACCCAACCATCCAAGGGTTGGTGTTTCTATAATTTAATCATAGTATAAATACTTCTGTCAAAATCATATAACAGAGAGTAAAAGAGAAAATCTATAGATGTTTCTATTGATTGATTAATTGATGGTCGTGACTCAAAGACAAGATCCCTAGGTATAAGTAATCCCAGTAACTAAAGGGTTTACCATCCGACTACAAGGGGAGATGTTACAAATGTTATTTGGTAATCGTCACTAATGGGTTATAGATAATAAGTGCACTCATGGATGCTTAACCCAATAATTTCTATTACTATAATGAAAATTTAGTTCAATGAATAAATTGTTGATCATGAGATGTAAAAAAATTAATTAAAAATGTTGACTTTATGACTCATAAGCAATTGAAAGATAAGTCACTTCGTTATAACGAATTTAGGGCATGTTTGATACGCAATATAGTATAGTATTAAAAAATCACATAACATAGCATGACATTGCATTGTATTATATAAGAATGTTGTATGATGTTTAGTAGAATATTGCGTTGACATTATTTTTAATACTATACCATATTTGGTATATGAATTACGATGGTATAATATTGGCTTTTTTCTTTTTTTCTAACATAAATTCATTTATTAAATTAAAAACTAATATATTTTTAATTATTATCTAACTAATAATTAAAAAAAAGAAATCAAAAGATGAACGTGTTAGTAGTCAATATTGATTAACGGAAATCAAAATACTGTTCAACACAGACCAATGTTGGTCAAACAATGGTCAATGTAGTTTGACCTAGCCTTGCAAATTAAATTTATAAATATTAAACTAATTAGTAATGCTTATTTGCTTAAAATTAATGTTGAGTAAATTACATTAAGTTATGTCACAATTTTACTTCTCATTATTTTATGTAGAATATACTGCATTATTTTATACTTGACATTGTTTAATGCTATCCAGTTTTGTCACCAAACACAATATTACATTATTTAGTGATATGCAATGTCTCTAATGTCATGCTATGTTGTTTGCCAAACATACCCTTATTTCACTATATAGTGAAATCCACTTTTAGTTAGTAAGCTTGTTTCACTATCCGATTATACAACCAAATTCTCTATAACAAACTCTTTTTGTCGTAACGAATCAAGAGTATAATATGACATAAATTCTTTTTTGCCTATTTTTGTGTGGTTCTTTTTACATAAGAATTTGTACTTATCAAGGAGAAATCTATAACAATGATTACCATTTTTTTATATTGTTCCTATTTGATTAAATTGTACTGAAATGACGTTTATGCCCCTAGACTGTCTTAACACCATCACTAACCTCCATTATCTGATAGGGGAACAGTACCGCGTTCCAAAAATACTGGATGACAATGGAATTTCTTCAAAAATTATGGATGAATATGATATTGTCCCGAGAAAGTAGTAATATGTGTAGGTTTTATGTTTTGCAAACACAACCCCTTCTTCAACTTCAATGCTTCTTCGCCAACGCCTCACAACTCTCACTCGCCAATGTCGCCATCTCTCCACTTCCTCCTCATCCACCAAAATCCCACTTCTCTACACGCACACAAATGAAAATCAAAACGACGTTGTCACTCTCCAACTCCTCTCGTGGGGGAGAGGCGCGTCAGGCCAGTTGGGCGGTGGCATTGAAGAAGTGAGACTCTACCCAGCCCCAGTTGCAAACCTCAGTCTTTCTCTACCCTTTACCATCTCCCAAACTGTCGGTCGACTTGTTCAGAGAGATTCTGAAGTGGATTCGGTTTCTAGTTTGAATATTTCATGTGGGTTGTTTCATAGTGGGTTGGTTGTGGATGGAAAGCTGTGGGTTTGGGGGAAAGGAGATGGTGGGAGACTTGGTTTTGGGCATGAAAATTCTGTGTTTGTGCCTAGTTTGAACCCTTATTTGGGTGATGATCCTGTTCAGTGTGTTGCTCTTGGTGGAGTTCACTCTGTTGCTTTGACTTCACTTGGGAAGATTTTCACTTGGTCAGTAAGCATTTAACAACTCTACATTCATTATTTGTTCATTGATTGAGTGTTTGTTTGGTGTGAAGGTTTCAACATCGGTTGCTTAGGCATAAATTAGCAAGCTTATTGAATTATTAGAAGTGTATGTATGGTTGAGTAATCACAGGTTAAAAAGTGCTTTTTTCAGAAGTAAATTAGCGAAAGGCATACAAAAACAATCACTTTTATTTATGATTTGCAACAAGATGTTGTTTTGTTTGGAGTCCATACCAATTATTGATCTTAAATTTGGAGTGATGAATCTTGCAGGGGTAATTGTAATACTCTAACCAAAAAAAATTTGGGTATGGTAATTTAATATTGTTAAAAGAGCTTATTGGGGAAGTTGGTTGACATGACATAGCACTCTCCTTGAATTGCAACCAAAGGACTAATAAAACAGAAAGCAAAAGAGCTTTTATCAATATATGGAATCACATTTGATCAACAGAGCATTTTTCCTTTCTTATTTAGTAAAATGGAGATGTTGAAGCAACTAAGTGTTGTTATTCAAGATTTAGAATATAACTATGTCAGTTTAACTGGTTGGCCTGATAATTAATGATGTGCTTGTGCTTGATTGGATAAATATCAGGAAAAGAGAGTTGTGTGCACATATTCATCACATTGTTGTGTTCACTAACGTGTTTTTAGCCTGATAATACAATGGCTCTATCATTAAAAGTTTGCAGGGGTTATGGTGGTTTTGGTGCACTTGGACATTCTGTCTATCATAGAGAGTTGTTTCCTAGATTGGTGGAAGGTTCTTGGAATGGGAAAATACGGCACATTGCAACCAGTGGGACACATACTGCTGCAATAACTGAATCAGGTTGTTCTTCTTAACTGACCCTGTTTTTTGTATAGAAATTTCTTTACATGTATATACTATTCGGTTTGCATTTTAGATATAGGCTGCTTAACCTGGACTAAATTTATATGAGTTTTGATTTGGACCTTCGGAAACAGCCCTCTTGAACTCATAATGTGGAAAACATATCAATCTAGTACTGCAGAACAAATTGAATGGAGCATATTTCAAATGTCTGTAGGTTTATGTATTCTTGCATTTATGGGTTTCTAGTTGTTCTTTATGAGAAGATGATTCATATTGCCTTCATATTTGTTACGGAAAGAATAAAGAAAGAGGGCTGTCAAATATCTTAATCCATCTATTATTGAATATAGGGGAACTTTACACTTGGGGTCGAGATGAAGGAGATGGAAGACTGGGCCTTGGTCCTGGTCCAGGCCCTAATGAGGGAGGTGGACTTAGTATCCCTTCTAAGGTCAAAGCATTACCTGTATCTGTGGCTGCTGTTTCTTGTGGTGGCTTTTTTACAACAGTGCTGACAGAGGAAGGGCAACTTTGGAATTGGGGAGGTAAAGATATCAACTCTTTTGTCTTATTTTCTCTCCTTATCTCTACCCAATTGCAGTTTAGTTACTTTCATTTATTTGTTCGGAATAGTTGCACAATTCTGGATATCACTCTCTTAAGTTTTCAACTTGGATGAAATTCCATTTATCTCTGCTTGTGTAACATTACAATGACATCATATTACACATTGTCATGTGTTCTGCTCAGCAAGTTCTAACTATGAGCTTGGAAGAGGTGATAAGGTTGGTGGTTGGAGACCCAAGCCAATTCCTAGCCTTGAAGGTGTTCGTATCATTCAGATAGCAAGTGGTGGCTATCACTCCCTTGCATTAACTGGTAAAATAATTGCTTAAATTCACGATTGCCACGGCAACCTTATTAAATCCATTCCTCACTTGCCACCCCCTCCTTCCTATTCTAGGCTGTATACTAATATTGGTTTTCATTTTTTATGTATAATTTCAGATGAAGGCAAAGTTCTTTCTTGGGGATATGGTGGACATGGTCAGTTGGGTCATTCTTCAACCGAAAATCTGAAAGTACCTGTGGTGATCAAGGCTTTAGCTGATAAGCGTGTAGTCTACATCGCTTGTGGGGGCTCATCCTCAGCAGCCATAACAGGTCCTTGATATTTCCATCACCCTTCAATCCTACAATCTTCCAAAGTATCTATAGTTATCCGATCTCATAATAGCACAGAAATGAGGTTTGAGAATATCTTTTAGTATTCTATCTTTTAGTATTCAACTAAGTTGAAAGATACTTAAATTTAATAAAATCAAATATTTGGATATCATTATAGAACAATAATTTTATATGCAAATCAAATAAATAAAACTCATGATTATATATTTGTTTTTACCATATTGTTTGATAATTTGCTATATATTCAGATAAAGGGAAGTTGTACATGTGGGGAAATGCCAAAGATTCTCAATTGGGAGTTCCTGGGTTGCCGGAGGTACAACTGTGTCCTGTTGAAGTCAAGTTTCTAATGGAGGATGATGGATTGGGACCCCACAAGGTGTTATCTGTTGCAGTTGGTGCATCTCATGCCATGTGTTTGGTTTCAAGGTTATGTTGTTAAAGATGGTCTACTAATCGAAAGGTTTTCTCAACTCATATAGACACAACAAACAAGTATGTATCGTTTAACAGCTCAAACAGAAGCTAGAACAGATGTGTAGAATCTGAGGATAGGATAAGTTCTTTAAGTTACTAAAATATTGCCAAAGCATTTAGGAGGTGAATTCAGGTTGCTGACTGGATAAGTGGAGCTTCAACTTGGCAATTGCTGACTCATAACTGCTTTTGTTTGAATCCCTTTAATGAATTAAATTATCTGGGAAGACTAAAGAATTTTGACATTATAAGCTCCTATCACAAATGCAAGTTACCTTCTTAATTGTTGCCTCTCATTGTATGCATCATCTCATTACATATTAGTTTATTGACATTCCTTTTTGTTGAAAGTTTATTGCAAACATGACTACTTTTTCCTTTTAATGTTGATCATATTGCTCAGTTGCTTTTATTTGAAGTAGGCATGAGAAAGATTTGCGATGAATTTTAATAAGAAAGCATGCAAATAAATTATGTTTGCTCAGGTGCATTTGATGCCCTGCTACGAATATCCGTTGGTTTTGTTGTATGATCTTTGATGCTCTGGAAGTGTGGACAATATTATAAAGTGATAAATTTAAAGTTGGGTATATTTTCGAGAAAAACAAAGAATATCACAAGATATCATATCAGTCATGTCACAAGTCCATGTATATATGTTGTCTGAGAATTTTTTTTTACCATCCATTTTTATAATCAATGAGATCGGTGATTAAATTGATTATCTATGTAGTATGCATATATTGATTTGTGATATCATTAATGCGGTATCCCGTGGTAACATAAACTTTTTCGTTCTTGAAGAAGTTAAAGGGTAGAAATTTGCCTTAATGTTGGCAGATCTCATAGGAGTTCCTTATGTAGACCCTCGTTCACTGCAAAAATCTAAAGTTTCCAGAGAAAAACTTGTGACTGACCATAGAGGGAGTTACAAACCTTATGTTAAAGAAGCTATTATTAAGAATGTTCTTTCAAACACTAACTCAGCTCCACTTGTCAGGTTGGTGTTTGATATGTTTTGTTCATCAATTGTAGATGTGGGAAATGAACTCGGTGTTCCTTCTTATTTGTTCTTCACTTGTAATGCAGATTTTCTTGGTCTCGTGTTGTACCTTCCAGGTTGAGATGATGAAGTTGGAAGAGAGTTTGAAGAGTTTGATTCTGATTATATAATTCCTGATTATGTTAATCCAACTCCTAGCAGAATTTTGCCTTTGTTTTTGTTTAACAAGTATGGTGGTTATGATACATTTGTGAAGATTGGAAGAAGATTCAAGGAGACCAAAGGGATTATTGTCAACACTTACACAGAGCTGGAGGCTTATGCTGTCAAGTGTTTGTTGAATGATTTTGAAGACGATAATTTACCATCATGTTTACACAGTTGGGCCGCTTATTGATGTGAAGGGGGAGAGTGTTAAATTATGTTTCGGTGATGATTCAGAAAAAGATGAGATCATGAAATGGCTTGATGATCAATCTGATTCATCAGTTGTTTTCTTGTGCTTTGGAGGCCTGGGGAGCTTTGATGAAGAGCAAGTGAAAGAAATAGCACTCGGGCTGGAGCAATGTGGTCACAAATTCTTGTGGTCTTTACGCAAGCCGCCACCAAAGGATAAATTTGAAGGGCCTAGTGATTACAAAGGTGATCTCCAGGAAGTATTGCTAAATGGGTTCCTGGAGAAAACAAATAAGACTGGTTTGGTATGCGGATGGACACCACAAAAGGAAGTGCTGGCTCATAAATCAGTAGGAGCATTTGTTTCACATTGTGGGTGGAATTCAGTCTTGGAGAGCTTGTGGTTTGGAGTTCCAATTGCAACATGGCCTATGTATGCAGAGCATCACCTTAATGCATTCCAAATGGTGAAAGATTTGGGATTGGCTGTGGAGTTGAGATTGGATTATAGAAATACTAGTGGAGAAGTTGTGTTGGGAGATGAGATAGCAGGAGCTGTAAAATGTGTGATGGACACTGATAATGAAGTGAGGAAGAAGGTCAAAGAAAAGAGTGAAAAGAGCAGATTAGCAATGACGAATGGTGGATATTCATATGCTGCATTTGAACAATTGATTGAGGATGTATTAGGAAACATGCCAGGAATATATCAAAAAATCTTTGGAAACACATGAAAACGTTTTCTCATGTTAACTTGTTGCCAATGTTTTAACCATTGCCCAACTTCTACTCAAAACTGTGATTACTTAATTTCTTTCTGCTTCAATTTTATTTTAGTGTGATCAAATCTTGTTTCTTGCTGCTTCTACTGCATAAATTGGAAAAGAGAAAGATTCTAAATTTCATGTTGGGGTTAGTGTCCATGCCTCAAAAGGCTCAAACTTTCTTCAGTGCTCAATCAAATTATGTTCAAAATTGCGCCACTGCCATGTGATTAACTTGCTGGAACTAAGGACACTTGTCGTGTATGCTAATGAAGTGAAAATACAGATTATTCATAGATTTGTTGTCAAATAAAATGTGTCATGGATGACGATAATAAGGTGAGGAAGTGAAAATTGTTGCCATTTTACAAATTATATAGACCCTTAAACTGATTACAAGGTTCACTTAACCCAACTAGTGATAAAATTAAATAAGACAAATACATTTACATGATGCGGCAGGAAATGCCCATGACAGCATGCAAGCTTGATTGGGTTGGGATTGATAATATAATAATTAGAAAATAATTTACATATTTGAATATTAATTAAATAAAACTATAAAAGACAGGACAAAGAAGAAGAAATATACTTTCATCTTCTCTGATCTCTCATCACAACAACCACAACCAAAAATGAAGAAAGTTGATCTTGTCTTCATCATTGGACCAGGCGCAGGCCATCTGGTTCCCTATATTGAGTTTGCAAAGCACTTGTTGGATCGAGATGATTGTTTCTCAGTGACTGTTCTTCTCATGGATTCTCCTTTTGGCCCCTCTCCTTCAGCTGCACACACTAAATCACTTGCAGAATCTAATACTTCAATAAGGTTCATCAATGTTTCTCCTCCTGTTGACTACTGTCCTTCACAAGAGGTTCATAAATCCTTTGAAAAGTTTATGACTGAGTATATAGATTGTCATAGAGCTTGTGTTAAAGAAGCTATTGCCACGCATGTGCTTTCTAGTTCTAACTCAGCTCCACTTGCTGTATTGGTAGTTGATTTCTTTTGCACATCAATGATAGATGTGGGAAATGAATTTGGTGTTCCTTCTTATTTGTCCTCCCCTTCTAGTGCAGCTGCTGTTGGTCTCTTGTTGTACCTTCCAACTCGACATGATCGAGTTGGAAGAGAAATTGAAGAGTTTGATGGTGATTTGGTGATCGCTAGTTATGTTAATCCAGTTCCAAGCAGTGGTCTGCCTGACGTTTTGTTGAACAAGCATGGTGGCTACACTACATTTATGAACCATGGAAGAAGATTCAAGGAGACCAAAGGGATTATTGTCAACACATTTGAGGAGTTGGAATCTCATGCGGCTAAGTCTTTGAAGAAAGATTTTGATCATATGCCACCTGTTTACACAATTGGACCAATGATTGATCTCAAGAGTGAGAGTGACAAGTTAGTTCTGGATGTGACAGAAAGAGATAAAATCCTGAAATGGCTTGATAATCGACCTGATTCATCAGTTGTTTTCTTGTGCTTTGGAAGCCAAGGGAGCTTTGGAGAAGAGCAAGCGAAACAAATTGCAGTCGGATTGGAGCAAAGTGGGGTGAGGTTCTTGTGGTCAATACGGAAGCCACCGCCAAAGGATAAAGTTAGAAGGCCTAATGATTACAAGAGTGATCATCTCCAGGAGGTTTTGCCAAATGGGTTCTTGGAAAGAACAAAGAAGATTGGTTTGGTTTGTGGATGGGCGCCACAAAAGGCGGTGTTTGCTCATAAATCAGTAAGGGGATTTGTGTCACATTGTGGGTGGAATTCAATCTTGGAAAGCTTGTGGTTTGGTGTTCCAACTGTGACATGGCCTATGTATGCTGAGCAACAGATTAATGCATTCCAAATGGTGACAGATTTGGGATTGGGCGTGGAGTTGAGATTGCATTACAGGATCATGAATGGGGAAGTTATGGTTGCAGATGAGATAGCAAGAGCTATCAAATGTGTGATGGAGAGTGATAATGAGGTGAGGAAGAAGGTTAAAGAGAAGAGTGAAAAGAGCAGATTAGTAGTAATGGAGGGTGGATCTTCATATGCTGCATTTGGAGACTTGATTGATGATATATTAAGAAACAAAGCCATGAAAGACACATAGTCTTGTTTATTCATATTTAATCCTTAATGATATAGGGATTTTTTCCATTTTCCTTAAAAGAGTTTCAAGTTCGAAAATTCTTCATGAAATCTTTTTATCTACTATTGTTTCATTTTGTTGAAGTGTGAACCTATTGTTATGAAGTCCCTAGTTTAAGAATCAAGCTACAGTGTTGGAAGAACGTTGAAGAAAGCTGGCCATCAGGTCGCCGCGACGACATTAATTATCGCGCAGCGTGTGGTAAGAAGAAGCGCTGAATGAGGAGGAAGTTGCGCCTACTGCAGCATGCGTCCTATTGTCCTAAAGTCCTAAACGTAAGTTAATTTATTTTCTTGTTTTAAGTAGTATTGTTTTAGAATAATTCCTATTCAATAGGAGATTTGTTTGAGTTTGATTATGAAAGTAAATTTCGCTGTTCCTTCCATATTAGAGTAGGAGTAGATGTCTTTTTAAATTTTATGACCTGTTTTGAAATCTCAATAATCTAAATTTGTCTTTTGTGCTTAACCCTTCTGTTCAAAAGTATGTGTCTACACTATTACTTAATAACATATTGGTCTTGTGGACGTTGACAAATGTCTTTATCCCTAACATTTGATACTTCCTTATTGGAGTAAACGACTTCTTCCCACCCACGTTTGCCTTAATGACAATTTCCCACCCAAAAAGTTTCAAAATACCATTTCTCCACCCAAGGGTTATATTCTGTGAATACCCAATATACATTTCACTTTCTCAGCTGACGTTCGACGAGTTACCAAGAGTTAGGGTAAGAGGGTTTTTACAGAGTGGAGAGCGGTAGATCGAATGGTGATGACCAATGGAATAATCGCTACCGAAATCAACCAAAAATTAGCTAAGAACATGAAGCCTAATTTTGCGATAACTAACAATCGACGAGAAATCAAGTACCGGAGTGAGAGGTTTTATAGATAAGAGACTGGAGGTTCAAATGCTAGTGAGGAATTGACTTTGAGTAATAACGGAATATTAATTTTGGGTGGGAAAGTGATATTTTGAAACTTTTTGGGTGGGGAATGTTATTAAGGCAAACCTTGTTTACTCTTTCTTATTGCTCAGAAACTGTTTGCGTGATAACATATGCTCATAGTTTGATGAGTAATACTACATATATAATATTCTCATACAATATTTCTCATATGTGATAAAAAGATGATTGGGTGAAAATTTAATTTTAATTTAAAATCTATCAATCATATTTTATCATATAATATCATATGCGAAATATTTTTTTGATAATGACATCTGACTATTTCTTAAATAAGTTTTAAAGAGTTAAAGAGGTGCATACATCATGTATGGTACATTTAACTAATAAATTTTGAAAAAGGAAAAACATTATACTCTCATCACAAAAGCCACCACCAAAAACGAAGAAAGTTGACCTTGTGTTCATCCCTGTACCAGGCGCAGGCCACGTAGGTCCCCAAATTGAGTTTGCAAAGCGCTTGCTAGATCGAGATGATCATTTCTCAGTGACTTTTCTTCTCATGGATTCTCCTTTTGGCCCCTCTCCTTCATCTGCACACACCAAATCATTTGCAGAATCTAATACTTCAATAAGGTCCATCAATCTATCTCCTCCTGTTGACTTCTCTCCTTCACAAGAGGTTCATAAATCCTTTGAAAAGTTTATGACTGAGTATATAGATTGTCATAGAGCTTGTGTTAAAGAAGCTATTGTCAAGCATGTGCTTTCCAGTTCTTACTCAACTCCACTTGTTGGATTGGTAGTTGATTTCTTTTGTACATCAATGATAGATGTGGGAAATGAACTTGGTGTTCCTTCTTATTTGTTCTCCCCTTCTGGTGCAGCTGCTGTTGGTCTCTTGTTGTACCTTCCAACTCGACATGATCAAGTTGGAAGAGAAATTGAAGAGTTTGATGGTGATTTGGTGATCCCCAGTTATGTTAATCCAGTTCCAAGCAGTGGTCTGCCTGAAGTTTTGTCGAACAAGCATGGTGGCTACACTACAGTTATGAACCATGGAAGAAGATTCAAGGAGACCAAAGGGATTATTGTCAACACATTTGAGGAGCTGGAATCTCATGCAGTGAAGTCTCTAATGAATGATTTTGATCATGTGCCACCTGTTTACACAGTTGGACCGGTGATTGATCTCAAGGGTGAAAGCAATAAGTTAGCTTCGGATGAGACACAAAAAGCTGATGAGATCATGAAATGGCTTGATGATCAACCTGATTCATCAGTTATTTTCTTGTGCTTTGGAAGCCATGGGAGCTTTGGAGAAGAGCAAGTGAAAGAAATTGCAGTTGGATTAGAGCAAACTAGGCTGAGGTTCTTGTGGTCATTACGGAAGCCACCACCAAAGGATAAATTTGAAAAGCCTAGTGATTACAAGAGTGATGATCTCCTGGAAATCCTGCCAAATGGGTTCTTCGAAAGAACAAACAAGATTGGTTTGGTGTGTGGATGGGCACCACAAAAGGCGGTGTTGGCACATAAATCAGTGGGAGCATTTGTGTCACATTGTGGGTGGAATTCAATCTTGGAGAGCTTGTGGTTTGGTGTTCCAATTGTGACATGGCCTCTGTATGCCGAGCAACAGCTTAATGCATCACAAATGGTGAGAGATTTGGGATTGGGTGTGGAATTGAGATTGGATTATAGGATCATGAATGGGGAAGTTGTGGTTGCAGATGAGGTAGCAAGAGCCATAAATATGTAATGGAGAGTGATAATGAGGTGAGGAAGAAGGTGACAGAGAAGAGTGAAAAGTGTAGACTAGCAGTGATGGAGGGAGGATCTTCATATACTGCATTTGGAGCCTTGATTGATGATATATTAACTATCAAGAAGTAAAGCCATGAAAGAAGCATATAGTTTTAGTTAATCATATTTAGTCCTTAATGATGTATGGATTTGTTCCATTTGCCTTCTTCCCCGGGACGAGGCAGAGCGCCCAACATCATTATTGCATATAATGGTGCAACATGCTGACTTTATAAAAGAGTCACTCCCGTTACAATAAAGCCAACGAAAAGCAGAGGTATTCTTCTACTTTCTCTCTCTTTCAGTTTCATTATTCACTACCACCAGCAACAATGAAGAAAGTTGAGCCTGTTATCATCCCTGCACCAGCTGTAAGGAAGTATGACTTTAATGATGTGAAATATCTCAAATAATTAAATGTGTAGCATCCAAGAAGTAACCATTACCATTAAAAGCAGCACCAATAAAGAAAGCTGAACTATTCTTGTCACGAAGCCACCTAATTTTGACCCTCATCACGAAGTACTTCCCATTCCCTAAATCACTTGCATTCTCAAAATTACTAAACTAAGTGATTTGAAATTGGATTTGTCTCACATCCTTGTATTAGTGGCTTGCTATAGTATATATATGTTCCCGTTCAAGGTTTCGCAAATCAGCAAATTTTCACCTTTGGTTTCGTAAATTCTAGATTCCTAATTTAAGAGTGGGAATTTAAAATTTATGAAACCAGGGTGGAAACTTGCCGTTTCGATAAATCTTAAATGAGAACATGTTATTTACTCTATATATAATTGGGCTCCTTTCGTTAACTTTTGAAAATGAGTTATGTATATCCAAACCCATTTAACATATTAATTAATACATGGGCTAACGCTCGTACATTACATAAGGTTCTTTACCTCATTAAATAGTCTTAATTCTCAATCAACCAGGGCAAAATGTAACGTGTTTATGTAGCTATTAGTCAAAAAGCATGCAACTAAAGTTTTGTAAAACTTCAATAAATAATAATTTATTGGACATTGGACAGAAATAATTTATTACATTAACATGTTTAACATAACTTTATAAAAGACTTAATTCTAGATGAGTGTATACTACATTTCTCACTCATCTTGAATAAACCCAAGAAAAGAAACATGCTTCAATCTTCTTCACTCATCACAACCACCACCAACAAAATGAAGAAAGCTGAGCTTCTGTTCATCGCTCCACCAGTCACAGGCCACCTTGTTCGCCAAACTGAGTTTGCAAAGCCATTGTTAGATCGAGATGATCGTTTCTCAGCGGCCGTTCTTCTCATGCTTTTCTTGGCCAATTGTTAAACCTTCCGGGTAGACATAATCAGGGAGGCAAAGAATTTGAAAAGTTTGATGTTGATTTTGTGTTCTCTAGTTATGACAATACAGGTCCTACAAGAGCTTTTCCTACATTTTTGTTTGATTAAGCTTGCAACGCCCCGAATCCCATATGCAAAAACTGCATACCAGTTTGAGACGATACTCAAATCTTCTCCAAACCAAAACATTAAATATTCAAATCTTCAAGGTCTTACAAATCAAACAAGTCAAAATTTGAGAAGAGTCTCGTCAACTCGATATAGTAAAAAAGCATACATGATATAAGTTTGTATAATATGCAGAGTAATAAAAATATTAACAGAAATTCAGATATCAAGACGAAGATACCATTTCACATAATTTCATTTTTACCTCAGAACTTACACAAGCTATTCACATCATTCATATATCAAAACATTTTCATTTAGAACCCATGTCACATAGTGTTATACCTATATTCCCAGTGGTCGGGTCAGATCATATATCACCGGTAACTGATGACCCGCCTAAAATTTTAGATCAGAAGTGCATACAATATAATAGAGTAATCCAGTTGAACCAGAATAATCATATCAAAGCTCATAACACTACGGATAGTGTGCCAAATTTTTCCTTTTCGTATCTTTTTTTGTTTTTTAATTTTAATTACAAAACATTTTTTATTTTTTGGCTTTGTAAAGAAAATAACTCCTATTTGTTTCTAATGATGAAGTCATAGGTTCGAATTAAGAGGGACGAACTCCTGAAAGAAAAACCACAATATCTTAAGAGTTGGCCGGGGTATTATAAAGCTGATGACTATACTTCATTTTGAACCATTGAAGAAGATTTAAGGAGACTAGAGGGTTTATTGTGAACATATGAGGAGGTTGATAATGTACCACCAGTTTACACAGTTGGGCTGCTCATTGATCTAAAGGGTGAGAATATTAAGTTAGATTCAGGTGAGATACAAAAAGCTGATGAGATCATGAAATGGCTTGATCAGCAACCTTATTCATCAGCTGTTTTCTTGTGCTTTGGAACAAGTGAAAGAAAGTGCATTCGGTTTGGGGCAAAGTGAGACAAGATTTTTGTAGTCTGTAGTCTCTACGTAAACTAAACAACAAACATGTTGAGCCAACTGGTTACACTAGTGATCATCTCTTCAGGAGGTGTTGCCAAATGGGTTTTCGGAGAAAACAAAGTGGATTGGTTGTGTCACATTCATCAATGTACCACATAACATCCAAGAAAAAGCCATTACCATCAAAAGCAGCACCATTGAAGCCACCTAATTTTGGCCCGCACGACAAATTATCTCCATTAACAGAATCATCAAGAAAATTTTCGTATACAACCAATCAATAAAGGTACATGACATCAATGTACGTGATATAAATTCGTTTTTGTTGATTGATTGTATATTCATCTATTGCACATAATTTTTTTTTCTAACAGTAAATTCATAGGAAAATTTAAAACAAATTATGTGAACAATAACAGATTCAATAAGATTATGTAAATAGTGTTAAAGTTTGAACCTATTTTGTTGAGTTTAAACCTGGCCAATGTTGAAGAAACAACGAGCTGCAGCGTTGGAATGGAAGAAGTTGATGTTATGCTATAATCTGAAAAAACGCATAGAACAAACACACACAACAATCAAAACAGTCACACACACACACACCAGAATTACCGTGGTTCACTTGCTCTAGATTCAAACAAGCTACGTCTACGTTGAGCTTTAGAAATGGGGAGCTCGCTGCATTACTATTAATATTGAATCAACAATTTATAGCCCTATTCAATAACACGCTCAAGATCCTCCTCTCACAGTCCTGAAATACAACCCGTAACCTGACTCTAGGGAGACTCTAACCCACGAAATCCCTAGAACAAGAGCTATCCCACTCTTCTCCGAATGATTAACACAAATCACTCAAGAATCACACAAGTTACACTCAATTTCAGATCAAAATTGCAAACCCTAACAATGAACACAAAACAAAGGGGAATGCTTTGAAAGAGGACTAAAGGGTTTTCTAAAATTTGTTGCACTTTTATATTGTAGACTTGAAGTAGGAATTCCAGCCGTTGGATTGGTGTTGAATCAACGGTCAAGATCCAACTCAAAGAACTAGTCCAAATAGTGACGTTTTACTAATCCTCCAAAACAACGACGTTTTTGCATTCACTTCAACAGTTGAATTTATCGCCAAAAGAGAACTCGTCATGGCAGAAGAAAAAGTGTGTCATGGAGAACAAACTAGAAGGAATTCCGTTTCGACAAAGGGGAAGTTGCCACAGCGAAGGCTGAAGACAAACTCTTGAAAGATTCCAAAAAGTGCTTCGTTGCGGTGAGGAAAGGCTATTGTCGTGGCACAATTGAAGAATGAATTTCGGGAAGACGCTTGCCACGACGAAGAAACTTCTTGACACAGTGAACATGCATCTTACAACTTTTGATGTAATAATTCATCATTAGTTAGTTCATAAGATAAGTTTTATCCCCTTTATATATTTACAAACTAACAAATAATGAATTGTCATATTAAAGATCGTGAGAGAAAATGGTATGACTAATATTATTATTATTTTTAATATTCCCTTTTCAAAGGTATGTTATTTTGATTTTTGAGTTAGAATTTAAAAAAAAAAAAGTAGAATTAGTTTATGTTTAGAACTACTCCCTCTGTTTTTTTTTTAATTGACGTTTTAGGTGTGGGCACAGGTTTTAATAAAAAAAAATTTCTCTCTCTCACCAACTTTTTTCCCTGATTTTGTGGGTAGGAGAGACTTTGAAAGTGGGAAACTTTCCCGCTTATTTAAATAACATTTTTAACATTTTTGTCTTATTGGATTTGTTTCTCCCACCAACTTCATCTGTTGCTTTTCTTTTCCGTTGCTCCAGCTCTTTTATTTTTTTGTCCCTCACTCGTTTCTGTTCTCTTTGATTCTGTTCGGTCAGTCACCATGGCCGAACAATGTAATAGTAGAGGTGTACTTGGGGAAATTGATTTAAATGTTCTTCCAACATTAGAAACTACGAATGAAGTTGATGACAAAAAAGCCACTTACATGATAAAGGCACCCATATCCTCATTTGTTCTAATTCTTCATTCGAAACTTTACGACTCATAATCTCCATTACGTTTACAGCCTAATGTATTTACAGAACCTCAATTTGCGGAACACAATAATGCAACAACATCACAAATTTGACAATAATGCAACAACATCACAAATTGATTTTGACAATGATTTTGACAAGAAAAAAAACATCACAAATTTCTAAACTCAAATCTACTACGCAATTGCCACAAACACCCATTTTCTCATTTTTCTCCCATGGACACCACTCAACCAGACTAGTCCACTCTCCCCGTACTTCTCCTCAACGCCATCGCTAAACGCCTCGCCACACGTATAGACATCCTCTCTTTCTGCGCCGTCTATAACTCATTCAAGGACTTTCCTTTCCCATCATCTGTATCGTCACTCTCCTCTCAACTCCCTTAAGAAACTTCAGCTTTTGTTAACAGCCATGTGGACTGGAAGGAAACCCCAAAAGCTCACGAGTTCAAGGCTGATCTTCCAGGGCTCAAGAAAGAGGAAGTGAAGTTGGAGATTGAAGACGACAAGGTGCTTCAAATAAGTGGAGAGAGGAACATAGAGAAGGAAGACAAGAAAAATAGAGAAAAGATGGAAGCAGAGACAAATTAGAGAAAGAAGAAGTGGCGATGGAAATTAAGGAAGAGAGGAGAAGAGGGGAAGAGATGAGATAAGATAAAAGATTAAAGAGAGACAGAGGCAAAAAGTAGAGAAATGACAAGATGAAATGGAAAGAGAGAGGGCATGATAAAAAGTGGAGAACGCATGATGAAGGTGTAGAAAAGACAAGGCAGAACGACTTTAATTTTGAAAATTTTAAAAACTCTTAAAACAACAATTTAAAAAAACGGAGGGAGTATTATCTTTTACTATAAAAAGGGGTGAAAAGTTTATTTTTGTGCAAGTTTTAGCCATCCAATAAAGTTTTCTTCCTCCAGTTTGTCACGTTTTGCTGTCAAAACTTAATTATCAACTCCAGTTCATCACGGTTTTCCTATCAGAATTTAATTATCAACTCCGAATTCCAAGAAATAGTCAGAGAACGGTATTTAAAAAACTTAAATAAATAATGATTACTAGACAAAAAAAAATTAGTGCAATAATGTGTAACATGACTTTATAAAATACTTTCTTCTGCATTTACTCATCTAGAATAAACCCAAGAAAGCCAATATATACATACCCATCTTCTCTTGTCTCAACCACCACCAACAAAATGAAGAAAGTTGAGTTTGTGTTTGTCAAAAGAGTAATGCTATGCGTATTCACGGATCTTATTAACCATCTTATTAACCTTTATTAAAATTACATATGGTACTAATATTATGCTTGTGGTACCTATACTATGCTTTATATTTACAAAGGTCAGTACTCTGGTTAGTACACTAGTAAGTATGCATAGTATTATTGTTGTCAAAAAGTTCTCAATCAATTATGTTTTTATTCATATTACAATTCTGTTTTATAAGTACATATTAGGATATATTTTCTATACAGATTTTTCTCTTATAATTACGCTAACCGTATGAAGGAGATAATTTCTTTCCATCCAACTTCCTATAACAACTCTAATTCCTTTAATATACAACTCACGCCAGCACTCCCCCTCAAGTGATGCATACGGATCCTTCATGCGCAACTTGATCAGTGAGTTGTGGAAGTCTTTGCTGGACACGGCTTTGGTAAGTATATCTACAAGCTAGTCCTCAGATTTTACAAATGGGAACTGGATTGTATTATTCTCTAGGTTATGTTTGATGAAATGTCAATCAACCTCTACGTGCTTGGTTTGATCATGCTGAACCAAATTGTGTGAAATGTCTATAGCAGCTTTATTGTCACATAAGAGGTTCATTTCAGACTTGGGAGCAAAACCAATCTCAGATAATAGTCTTTTCAGCCAAAGGAGCTCACACAACCCTTTGACCATCCCACGAAACTCTGCCTCTGCACTCGAGAGTGCCACCACCTTTTGTTTCTTGCTTCTCCATGTCACAAGGTTTCCACCTACAAATGTGAAATACCCTGACATCGACTTCCTATCAGAGATGTTCTCGGCCCAATCTGCATCGGTATAGCCATCAACTTCCTCATGATCATTCTTAGAAAACATGAGCCATTTTCCTGGAGAAGACTTCCAGTACCTTAGTATTCGAATTACAGCCTCCATGTGTTCTTCACTTGGACAATGCATAAATTGACTCACTACATTCACAGCATAAGCAATATCTGGACGAGTATGAGAGAGATAAATTAGTTTTCCAACTAATCGTTGATATCTTCCCTTGTCAGTTGGTTTCTGGTTCGGATATACCCCAAGTTTATGATTTTGGACAATTGGGGTATCCACTGGTTTGCATTCCAACAATCCAACTTCAGATAATAAATCAAGGATATATTTTCTTTGGGATAAAAATATGCCTTGGGGTGATCTAGCAACTTCTATCCCAAGGAAAGACTTGAGCCAACCTAGATTCTTTATTTCAAATTTGCTAGCGAACTGCTGTTGGAGCTGTGAGATTTCTTCAATATCATCTCCCATAATGATCATATCGTCGACATAAATAATAAGAGCTGTAACTTTGCCTTGCTGTTTTTTGAGAAACAAGGTGTGGTCTGCGTTGCTCTGTTGGAAACCGTACTTCTTCATTGCCAAGCTAAATCACCCGAACCAAGCCAGTGGTGATTGTTTTAACCCATACAAGGCTCGTTGTAACTTACACACCTCATTAGTTCCTATGGTTATTGAGTAGCCTGGAGGATGTCCATATAAACCTCTTCTTCAAGCTCACCATGAAGAAAGGCATTTTTCACGTCCAACTGATGTAGTGGCCATCCTAAATTTGCTGCAAGAGATAGCAACACTCTAACAGTATTTAATTTTGCTACTGGTGAGAAAGTATCTTGATAGTCTATACCATATGTTTGAGTGTACCCTTTTGCCACGAGTCTTGCCTTGTATCTTTCTATAGATCCGTCAGCTTTGTTTTTAATGGAAAACACCCACTTGCACCCCACTGTTCTTTTTCCTTTCGATAGTGGCATTAGGTTCCATGTCTTGTTCTTCATTAGTGCCTCCATTTCATCTTTGATTGCTTGAGCCCACTTCGGGTCTTCTAAGGCTTCTTGCACCCTTGTTGGAACATGACACATAGATAGGCTATGCACAAATGTCTTGACAGGATCATTCAGCTCCTTTGTGGACACATAATTGGCAATATGGTATCTTGATCTTCTTTCCTCAATGTCTGGTGAGTAGCGGCTTGGAGGCTTGCCACGATTTTGCCTATTAGGTAACACATAACTAACAGGAGATGTCACAATATTTGTGTTAAAGGGGCTTACCTCAAGATCATTCTCAGGAGTTGTGTCTTCGGGTACTGTAGAAGGGGAAGAAACATGCACTTCGTGATCATTTTCATGGTGTTTAATAGCCGAAGAGATATGTTTTGTTCGTCTTGGTTCCACATGCGTTTTAGATAAGTTTTCATTAGCCGAAGAGATATGTTATGCTCGCCCCGAAGAGATATGTTCTGTTTGCCTTGGTTCCACATGCGTTTCAGATAAGTTTTCATTAGCCGAAGAGATATGTTCTGTTTGCCCCGAAGAGATATGTTATGTTCGCCTTGGTTCCACATGCGTTTCAGATAAGTTCGACCAATTTAATTCCATCCAATTTTGCTCTTCTTGTCTAGTCTTCCTCTGAAGAGGAGAAGTGGGTGGAAAAAATGTTTTGGTTTCCATGAAGGTGACATCCATAGTAATATAAGTGTGACTAGAAGTATGATCATAGCATCTATAACCTTTTTGATGAAAAGCATAGCCCAGAAAAAAAATCGACGAGCACAAGGGTCCAGCTTAGTCCGCTGGTTTTTATGGAGATAGACATACGCTATGCACCCAAATACACGTGGAGGAAGCATCAAGACTGCAGGCACTGGAGTGTAGCGCGAAAGGGCTTATAATGGAGTTCTAAAGTCCAACACCTTATAGGGCATTCGGTTGAGCAAATGAACGGCAGTGGTGACAGCGTCAGCCCAAAACCGATTAGGAGCATGGGCACCAATTAAGAGAGCTCGAGCGGTTTCAAGAACATGGCGGTTTTTCCGCTCAGCAATGCCATTTTGTTGAGGGGTTTGGGGGCATGAAGTCTCGTGAATAATGCCATGTTGTTGAAAGTACTCACGAAATTGGTGATTGACATATTCACCACCATTATCCGATCGAAGGACCTGAACCTTGGCAGAAAATTGTGTTTGCACCATAGCATGAAATGATTTAAATACACCGAGTACTTCATCTTTATGTTTGAGCAAATACAGCCAAGTCATGCGAGTGTAGTCATAAACAAAAAACACAAACCATCTGAAGCCAGATACAGTAGTAATTAGGGAAGGACCCCACACATCATAGTGGATCAAAGCAAATGGAATATCTTTTTTATTCAAACTTAATGGAAAATAAGCCCTATGACTTTTTGGCAATATGCAAGTTTCACATTGAAAATCAAAATTATTCAATTGAGAAAATAAATCTGGGAACAAATGTTTCATATAGGTGAAGGACGGATGTCCTAACCGACGATGCCAAAGCCAAAGTTCCTTTTCTTTGACACTAAGAGAATGATGCGTATGATGTGCTTGGTCCACACTCACGCCTTCCGCCATACTAGATCGTCATGATGCTTACAGTCGCTTCCATATAGTAGAGTCGGCCCCTCTTAGTACCACACCCAATGATCTCCTTCGTTAGAATGTCTTGGAGAAGACAGAAAGTAGGATACATTAACACCATGCAGTTAAGATCAGAGGTTAGTTGGCTCACGGCGAGAAGCTTATGAGATAAAGATGGAACAAGTAAAGTGTTATGGAGCTGTAACATAGGAGATAAGGCCATAGTGCCCGTTCCAGTGACCGGAGAGGTAACGCCATTAGCATTGGCAATATTCGTACATTTCGGTAGGGAAGTCGTGATGAAAACCATAACAGAAAATATCATATGGTTAGTGGCGCCAGAGTCTAGGAGCCATGCACCACTGTTAGCATCATTAGTCGAAGTGTAACAAGCACAATCAGAGTTACCTGAGTCTGGAACCAGTGCCATCTGTGGTGTGAAGGAGAGTTAAGGTTTGGTAGTAACCACGGTTGCTTGACCAGAGCCTGCATCCTTAGTGCCAAGGTCACGACCCTTCTTAGCCTGGAGATCATTCCACCAATCAGGATACCCATGCAGTTTAAAGCAAGTGTCACGAGTGTGTCTCGAATTGCCACAATGAAAGCACTTTAAACCGTCGGAAGATGCACGAGATTTATGCTTTCCATTATGCATGGTAGGAGCGTGGGCAGAGGAACAAAGTCTGAGTCCTTTGGTGGTGAGAACAGCGCTAGATACACCATCTGCATTGCCAGTGATCATAACAGATTGATGGAGGGCTTCACAATGGACATGGGCATACGCTTGCTCCACGGTAGGGAATGGGCGAAGCTCCAACACGTCACCCCGGATCTTATCGAGTCGATCATCCAGACCATCCAAGAAAACATATACTCTGTCTTCTTGAAGGATAAGATTATAATGTTGGATATCAATGGCACAATCCATAGGATTAGGCCGCCAGAAGTCAATCTCACGCCATAAGCCTTGGAGGTCATTGTAGTATTTCTCAAGGGAGCCTCCAGCCTATTTCAACCATGTCACTCGATGTCGAAGATCATAGACCAGAGACGTGTCACTACCATCGAAGTAAGTGGTAGCAATTGAATCCCACACCAACTTAGTCGTAGGAAACCGAATGAAATTCCCTATCAATGAGGGATCCATAGAGTTTATCAACCAACCTTTGACAATGGCATTGTCCGTACGCCATTTGCGAAATGTTGGATCTGTCGAAGATGGTTGTGGAATATCACCATTGATATATCCCAACTTGTCTTTGCCAAAGATATACATCTCGACAACTTGGGACCAGAGAGCATAGTTGGTTTCATTCAACTTGATGCCAATTGGAACAGCTAAGGGTTCGGTGGTCACGGTCGGGGTTTGGACTTTGGTGAGAGCTTTGGTCATCTTAGCCGTGAAGTCAGAGAAGAGAGAATCGGAATGAGACTCACCAGTCGGGGCTTCTGTATCAGAGTTTGATGACATGGTGGGCAAGGTGAGGGATGGGAAGTTTAGGGTAGGTGGGTACCAAGGTTAAGCTCTGATACCATTTCAAAAAGTTCTCAATCAATTATGTTTTTATTCCTGTTACAATTCTGTTTTATAAGTACATATCAGGATATATTTTCTATACAGATTTTTCTCCTATAATTACGCTAACCGTATGAAGGAGATAATTTCTTTCCATCCAACTTCCTATAACTACTCTAATTCCTTTAATATACAACTCACGCCAATAGTGTTCATTCCTCCCCCAGTTTCAGGCCACCTGGTTCCCCTAGTTGAGTTTGCAAAACGCTTGTTAGATCGTGATGATCGTTTCTCAGTCAATGTTCTTCTCATGCATTCTCCTACTATCACCTCTCTTGTAGCTGCATATACCGAATCTTTTGCAGAATCTAATACTCCAATAAGGCTCATCAATCTTCCTCCTCCTGTAAATTTGTTGAAAAGTTTATAACTGAGGTCGAAGATTATCATAAAGCCTGTGTTAAAGAAGTCATAGTCAAGCATGTTCTTTCAAACTCTAACTCAGCTCCACTTGCTGGGTTAGTGATAGATTTCTTTTGTACATCGATGATAGATGTGGCAAATGAACTTGGTGTTCCTTCTTATTTGTTCTTCACTTGTAGTGCAGCTTTTCTTGGTCTCTTAATATACCTTCCAACTCGACATGTTGAGATTGGTAGAGAATTTGAAGAGTTTGATGGTGAGATTGTGATTCCTAGTTATGTTAATCCAGTTCCAAGCAGTGGTGTGCCTGAAGTTTTGTTAAACAAGTATGGTGGCTACACGACATTTATGAACCATGGAAGAAGACTCAAGGAGACCAAAGGGATTATTGTCAACACATTTGAGGAGCTGTAGTCTCATGTGGTGAAGAGTTTGATGAATGATTTTGTTAATGTGCCTCCTGTTTACACAGTTGAACTGGTGATTCATCTCAAGGGTGAGAGTGATAAGTTAGACTCAGATGAGATCATGAAATGGCTTGATGATCAACCTGATTCATCAATTGTTTTCTTGTGCTTTGGAAGCCAAGGGAGCTTTGGAGAAGAGCAAGTGAAAGAAATTGTGGTTGGATTGGAGCAAAGTGGGCTAAGGTTCTTATGGTCATTACGGAAGCCACCACCAAAGGATAAAATTGAAAAACCTAGTGATTACAAGAGTGATGATCTCCTAGAAATCCTGCCAAATGGGTTCTTCGAAAGAACAAAGAAGATTGGTTTGGTGTGTGGATGGGCACCACAAAAGGCGGTGTTGGCACATAAATCAGTGGGAGCATTTGTGTCACATTGTGGGTGGAATTCAATCTTGGAAAGCTTGTGGTTTGGTGTCCCAGTTGTAACATGGCCTATGTATGCTAAGTAACAGCTTAATGCATTCCAACTGGTGAAAGATTTGGGACTGGTTGTGGATTTGAAATTGGATTATAGGATCATTAAGGGTTGCAGATGAGAGAGCAACAGCTGTAAAATGTGTAATGGAAAGCGATAATGAGGTGAGGAAGAGGGTCAAAGAGAAGAGTGAAAAGGGTAGATTAGCAGTGATGGATGGTGGATCTTCATATGCTGCATTTGGAGGCTTGATTGATAATATATCCAAAAAAAAAAGCCATGGAAGAAGAGTAGTCTTTGGTCTCTATTTGATCTTTTTTGCATGATGTGTAATGCCTTTGTTCCAATTTCTTTAAGAGTTAACTTCATGTTGAAAGTTTGTTCATGAATCTTCTTATAAACTAATATATTATTTTCTAAAAGTTCATCATGAATTTTTTTTTTCTATGTCTACGTGTATCTCAACTTATATCTCAAGTCCTGAAACTATTAACAACTGAGAAGAAGAGATTTAAACTAAGATCTCTTCAATAATATACTCAAACTACTCAGATCACCAAAAAAATAGTTATCACGAATCTTCTTACATTTTACTCCAATGACATTAAACCAATTTGAGATTTTTAATCAATTGTTGAGTTGACTTTTAATGGTGATAATGGTGTTTGAAAGGAGATTGCAGCAGCGAAGCATTCACCCCACCCACTTCCTTCTTTCCCTCTGTGAGGGAGCCCCCACGGCCCTACCCTTACAATTTGTGATATGATATCATATATTTTTTGAAACTTTCTTTCTTATCTACTTAATTCAATTATATCATCAATGAAAAGAAAAAGGAAAAAAAATTGGGTGGGAGAGGGGTATATGTCACGTGTAAATCTATCCAATAAATTATTATATATACGTTACATTTAAATAGTTTTTTGGTTTATTGCAATGGAAGACTTAAAAATTGTTTCGTACATCAATGATCGACATGGGAAATGAACTTGGTGTTCCTTCTTATCTGTTCTTCACTTGTGGTACAGCTTTTCTTGGCCTTATTTTAAGCCTTCCGGGTAGAAATGATCAGAAACAGCAAAGAACTTGAAGAGTTTGATGATGAACTTGTGTTCACTACTTATTTCAACCCATTACCGAGAAGAGTTTTGCCTATATCTATGTATACTAAAGATGGTAGGTACACTACTGAAGCTGTGAACCTTGGAAGAAGATTCACGGAGACTAAAGGGATTATTGTGAACTCAGATGCGGAGCTGGAATCTCATGCGGTTAAGTGTTTGATGAATGATTTTGATTGTGTCCCACCTGTTTACACAGTCGGACCGCTGATTGATCTAAAGGGTGAGAGTAATAAGTTAGTTTGGCATGAGACTCAACAGGGTGATGAGATAATGAAGTGGCTTGATGATCAACCTGATCCATCGGTTTTGTTTTTGTGCTTTGGAAGCATGGCATGGGGAGTTTTGGTGAAGAACAAGTGAAAGAAATTGCATTTGGACTGGAGCAATGTGGGGCAAGGTTCTTGTGGTCTATACGGAAGCCAGCAGCGAAGGATAAACTTGCTGAGCCGAGTGATTATACTAGTGATCATCTTCAGGAAATCTTGCCAAATGGCTTCCTGGAGAGAACAAAGGAGATGGGAATGGTATGTGGATGGGTGCCGCAAAAGGCGGTGTTAGCTCATAAATCAGTAGGAGGATTTGTGTCACATTGTGGGTGGAATTCAATCTTGGAGAGCTTGTGGTTTGGTGTTCCGATTGTCGCATAGCCTTTGTACACTGAGCAGAAGATTAATGCATTCCAAATGGTGAAAGATTTGGGACTGGCTGTGGAGTTGAGATTGGATTATACAAACAATAGTAAAGAAGTTGTGTTGGGGGATGAGATAGCAAGAGCTATAAAATGTGTGATGGAAAGTGATAATTTGGTGAGGAAGAAGGTGAAAGAGAAGAGTGAAAAGAGCAGATTATCAGTGATGGATGGTGGATCTTCATTTGCTGCATATGGAAAACTGATTGAGGGTTCGTTAGTAAACATGTAATGAAGAAGATAAGTTAGCGGAATATGATACGTAAAAAATTGAATGGATACATCTTCATTATCTAAATAAAATTAGTGTACAATTTGAAATTATGCAGCATCGTATATAATAAAACCTCTCTATAGTGATACTTTGTATAGGAATAAACTCTACATGGTTATAAAAAATTATATTCCCAATTTGAAATAGTTATAAATAAGAATAAACTTTACATTGTAATAAGTTATAATTTTTCTAATTCTCGCCTTAAGGAAAGCTGCATTTATATAACAATAATTATCTATATATTACAAAAAAAATTATATGTTCTATTACATTAAAGGTTTAAGATGAAATAAAATATTTATCTAAAATTGTTTGGGACAATTATTTATACTTTAGAGTTGTTACTACATCTCTTACCTTGCGAGTACGTAATAACTCACTAGTATGAACATTTTCTTGTTGAAGCCAAAATATTTTTTAACCTCTGAAGCATGTTGAGAACTTCATGGCACAAAACCTTTCGTATTTTTGTGCTATTATCCTCATGATTATTTCCTTGTTCTTATTCTTGTCTAATTGCAACAATGATTTCTTCTTTAGTTAAAGCATATACGATTTGTTGCTCATTTGGATCATCGAGGAAGACATTAATATCCATTCAATTAGTATAGTGAAGTTGTCAAATTTGATCCATCAATTCTACAATGACTCTTTTATTCTCCTCATCCACTTCATTTGTAGTTTGCAATTCATCGACATTGGAGGTCCTAATTTTGCAATGCTTGAAACCATTGGTAATTATCTGTGGCTTCACATTAATTGACCATGCATCAACTGCATTTACAGTTCCATCAATGACACTTATCTTCACTGGTTTCAAGACACGATCTTCTATCCATTTCAAACTAGCCAATGAAGCACTGAATTAAAATCCTAATACTATTAAAATATGAATTGAAATCCTAATACTATACTACTAAAACATGAATTATAAAATAAGAATCAAAATTAACATGGATGTTGGATCTTCTTTTGCTGCATTTGAAAGCTTGGTTGATGAAATATTAAGAAATGAGCCATCAAGAATCATAGTATCTTAATCATATTTAAGCTTTTATGGTTGGAATTATCTTCAATTAGAGAATATTAAAGTTCGAGTGTCCAAGATCCATTGAATACCCTACAAATCCAATAGATTAGGTAAGTTATCACAAATGTGGTAGGTGACAATTTGTAGGACTCGAACACAAAACCTCTCGATAACTCACCCAGATCACTAAATTCTTGCCATCTGGCCACAAGGCTAATGGTCAACCTCAACATCCAGATGACCAATAACCACTGACAGGCTTTTCGCAAGTGTACGAAATCATACAAGTAATAAAGCTCGAGTAAACAAGTGTCAAATCCCAAGGGAACTACCTACCAAGTACCAAACTAGTCTATTTTGTTACTATTTGATTAAACAAAAGAATGAATTTAATGAAAAAGATAACAAACTAAAAACTGAATTTTATTAATACTTTGGTAAAGAAATCAATATGACTAAACCTAGGGCACAGATTTCACACTAATTTAATCATATGCATTGACAATTATTGCTAACCTAATTAAGTTTATTTTAAATGCCAAACTCCCTAATATTCCACTAACTTTATCTCGAACAATTAGCGAATTAACCCTTAAGCAACAACCCAAAATATCTCTAAGTTGGATTTAGAAGCTAAGAGATCTTTAAGTTCTATGGAATTTACCAAAGCCTCACAAATCGCGATAACCTATCTCTAGCGTTCGCTCAATCTATGGTTTTATTACCTTAGACAAATCAGGTTTCATCTCTCGATCTCAATCCAACCCATAAAATCATTCAACTCTCGGGCCCTTGAGAATTGAAAGCATTACACACAATAATAAATCTTAGAATTACTACTCAATATGAAATCAACAACAATAATGTCAATATATATACATAAATTTGGGCTACATCTTTAGCCCTAGAAAAGGGATTTAGTTCATAATTATAATAATAAAAACCATCATTGTATTCAATAACATGAGTTCAAGAAAGAAAAATATAAACACTTCTCTAATCGGTGAACGAGAGCTTCAAGAATCCCGATCTCCAAACTAGTAGCCGTCCTTCTCTTTCTATCTCAAAAACTCTCTTAAAACTACTTAAAGACCCTTATTTATAGTCCTAGGGTTTTGATCTTACTTAGGAAAAGATTAAATGCCTTAGCCCATTCAGATTCGGACTAGGATAATGCATTAACCTAACAGGTCTGTGACCCATCGCCGCGGCGGTAAGAACAGTCGTTGTGGCGATCGTTCTTTCTATCCAAGGCGTCCATGATCTTCAGAATTTGGTAAAGTCATCAACCCAAACTTTGTAGCTCTCTGAATAAAATTTCCAACACCACTAGAATCGTCAAATTCCAATTTTTACAGCTCAAGTTATGACAGAAACATCGAAGCATGCTCATCTTTAAGGATTTCCAAATTTTACGTTATATCTTCGACGCATCACAACTTTCTCGTTTCAACTCCGATTCTTGTACCGTTTATTCCTACGTGGCATGAATTTCATCGACATCATTCTTTTCCCTTCAAATATCTGTTTGAGCCTGAAAACACTAAAAATACACCTGTGATCCCGTAAAAGGCATTTATAAAAGAATTAATTGAAATTCCACGATTTAAACACATTTTTTCATAAATAATTCAGTTACATCACTAACAAAATATAAACTTTCAAGCTCTTATCAACCACCTACAAAAACAGTAGAAATTGAATTAGTAAAATGATAATGTAGTAAAACAATCTCAATTTACATAAACGTGTACTGATGTTGATTTTGCCGTCCAATATTCTCACCTTATAACCACTCCAAAAACAAAGTTTTAATCTTCACTTTGTCTAAGCGCCCAGTTTGTTTTATATATTGGACACACATCCAAGTAAATAAATAAGAACTTAATTTCATCGCCATAATCTCCATAGCCAACAATGAAGAAAATTGCAGAGCTAGTGTTGATTCCTGCTCCAGGATTAGGCCACCTTGTGCCCAAAATTGAGTTCGCAAAGCGTTTGTTGGATCGTGATGATCGATTCTCAGTAACTGTTCTTGTAATGAGGCCTGCTGTTGTTCCTGATGCCATTTTTGCACATGTTGAATCGCTTGCAGCCTCTGATACTCGAATCAACTTCATTAATCTTCCCGTTCCGATGATCACAACCGTTTAATGGAGTTTCCGAAGTCCCCAGAAAAGTTACTCTCGGATCTATTGGATGCTCAGAAGCCGTACGTTAAAGAGGCTATTATGAAGCATGTGATTTCTAACTCAAAATCAGCTCCTCTTGCTGGATTGGTAGTTGATTTCTTTTGCACATCAATGATTGATGTTGCGAATGAGCTCGGGGTTCCTTCTTATCTGTTCTTCCCTTCCGCTGCAGCTTGTCTCGGCCTTTTGTTAAGCCTCCTGGGTAGACATGATCAAGGAGGCAGAGAATTTGAAGAGTTAGAGGCCGATTATGTGTTCAAGAGTTATGCCAATCCAATTCCTAGCA